>CAIGQW010052810.1:1047086-1083878 GCA_903798125.1 Danio choprae
AGATAGATAGATAGATAGATAGATAGATAGATAGATAGATAGATAGAAAACCAGTAAATACTTCTTGTTGTCACTCAAGTTCCAAAGTTTTCAATCATAAACTGAAAGAAGGCAGATTCAGTCACACCAGTCTTGAATTACAGAGGAGAGATGTTTCCTACTCTCCATAGTCAGTAAAGGTAGTAGGTGTGTTTGCTTCATTCATGGGCTGTTCTCAATGCGTTTGACACTGTTTTCCTGTAGCGCTGGAGGCTGTGTCAGTTCTCTGGATATTATTAAACAGCCCTTCTCACTTGTCCTGGCCCAGTTCACGAGATTCACACGGCAGATGCTGTGAGAATCAAAAGTGAGGTTAGGTCACGCTCACTCCTGTCAGGTTAGCCTGGACAGTAATGATTTGAAAAATATCATATAGTGTAAATGCACTGTACCGTATGCGTGCCATACATTATTCTATCATTCATTCATTATCCTTATGCTTAGTCCCTTATTTATCAGAGGTCGCCACAGTGTAATAAACCATCAACTATTCCAGCATATGTTTTACACAGCAGATGCCCTTCCAGCCACAACCCAGTACTGGGAAACACTCATACACTCTCACATTCACACATACACTACGGCCAATTTAGTTTATTCAATTCACTTATACCTCATGTCTTTTGGACTGTGGGGTAAAAATGACCCCAAACATTTCAATTCTATCATGGATATATAATGGCCATTACATATCCAATAAATGTGTCAGTGATCATTAAATTGGCTGAAAGAACTTGTGAGGCCTGTACAAAGACATCAATGCTCTTAAATCTGTCAAAGTGTGTTGTCTTTATGCCTTTGTGTAATAAATGGGTTTCCAATAACTGTAGGTGAACGTTAATAGCGGCTATTGATGGATAATGCCTTCAATTTGGAAAAAAGCCCAAGCTTTATTGTAAAGCTGAATGTTCTCTTGGAGTAGATTTGCCCTCTGGCTACACTGATGAAGATAAATGTGTATTTATCACCAAAGACTCACACCATTATTTAATCCTTTTTTGCTATTTCTGGCTGGTTGGAGATGCTCAAATAAATAAAGCAATGTTTGGCTAGTACCACAGAGCCAGTGAATGACTTACAGTTCTCATAAGCTGTGCAAATTACTTCAAAAAAAAGAAATTTGTTGCTAACTATATAAATTAAATTATATTTAAATTACTTTTCCAACTATTGTATTTAAACAGTTATTTAATTGCTCAGTTTAAATTTAACTTAACTAAATACTACTTAAAAGACAGACATGGTCTTTTAGCTTTAGTAAAAAAAAATATAGTTTGCCTTTCTAATCTTTAATTGAAAACTGAAAAAACACTTCCTGTTTGTTTTGAGTTAAATTCTCAGATTACGTCTGTCTGAGGTATTGGGCGTGGCTAACATACTTAACCACGCCCTTTAACTGTCAGTTTTGACAGCACTATGACAACAAACAGTAATAGTGAGGAGGAGGTGTCTGTTAGGTTGTAATAACTCTCACCAAACCCGTTTCCCCAATCTTTATGAATGAAAAGCCTACTTTACTACATCCAATCAGCTCGCAGTAGAATAAAACAAACCACTCCCACTGTTTTCTCATTTAATATTCAGTTTCTCTAGGAACTGCGTGACAACAAACAAATGTAAAAAAACGGTCGCAGCTTCCAGTTCATGCGTACTTTAAGAATTTTATTAACAAACCTAGAAATTTTTTAGTTAGCAAACAGAATTATGCTGGGAAAAAAAGGAAAGTTGACACTATATATCAAAAGAGGAAACGTTTGACACCATTAGGACTTTACAGTATTATTTCAGCTTCGATATACCCAGATAGCACACATGCGTCGCAGAGACGTCTGCTGGACATCCGCGTTTTCATCTAGGAGACGTCTTATTTAGGCCGTTTGCTCATCTGGAAAACGTCATATAGATGTCCTTGTCAGACATTCAAACAACATTTATGCAATGCGTCGCAGATGTTCATTATTAGAATGTTAGGTCTGTGAGACATCTTGTTTATGTAGCATAGACGTCTTTTCTTTTTTATTTAAAAAAATATAACATAACTATTATAAATAACAGTAACAGTTACACTGATTATACATCCGTCTACACATATATGATAAGCTCAAGTATTTTCCACTCAAAAATAATACAACAGCTGAAGAATCATTTGTAGAATTTTCTGAAATTATATTTTAATGTATTATAATTTATATTTTTCAACAAAACCATTTTAAAATTTCACGAGTTCAAGATTCATCGTATAGACGGCGTATAGAGGTAAAGAAGACGCCTTATTAACAAATAAAACCGTTCGATGGAATGTGATGTTTAGCAGATGTTACGATCTTTCAAAGACGTCACCGCGACGTACGTGTGCTATCTGGGATCTCAATAGTCAAATTGCAGGATCTGTAATATCGAGGTGGGTTTACATTTGACCAGACACTACAGTCCAGAATATTGCAGTCATTTAAAAAGTTTAACCTAAGAATAAAAATTTTCATTACACAAATTTAAACCAGGGCCTCGCGGTGGCGCAGTGGATAGCACGTTCCCCTCACAGCAAGAAGGTCGCTGGTTCGAGCCTCGGCTGGGTCAGTTGGCGTTTCTGTGTGGAGTTTGCATGTTCTCCCCGTGTTGGCGTGGGTTTCCTCCGGGTGCTCCGGTTTCCCCCACAAGTCCAAAGACATGCGGTATAGGTGAATTGGGTAAGTTAAATTGTCCGTAGTGTATGAGTGTGAATGGGTGTGTATGGATGTTTCCCAGAGATGGGTTGCAGCTGGAAGGGCATCCGCGGCGTAAAACATATGCTGGATAAGTTGGTGGTTCATTTCGCTTTGGCGACCCCAGATTAATAAAGGGACTAAGCCGAAAAGAAAATGAATGAATGAATGAAAAATTTAAACCATTTCGGCACAAGGAAGTATAACTTTTGTAGCTTAAAGATTAATTGTATATATTTTTTACACAGTGAAAATTATACATTGCTATTTTACAATTGTTTATTCAATTTATGTGCCTGAATACATTTAGACTTCCTAGAAAAGCATAAAGCAGTGGGCTTTTTTATTTGTGTATTTTGCTCGGTTGTATTTAGTTATGCTAGTAGTTTGTTTATCATATTTTATGCAGAGCTATTCAAACATCTGGTGAAATTGTATTTATATCACAATATAAATAGCAGAAAACATATCGCAGTGTCCATTTTTTCCAGTACTGTGCAGCCCTAGACACCATATTTCAAACATTGTTGGTTCTTAGAGCTGTTTATACAAATATTCAAAAGGCTGCGGGAAGAGACAGAAAGAGAAAGAGAGAAATTGTGAGTCTTCTTGGTATAAATGTAAAAAGTCATTTGTTGTGAATGCTTAGATGAGGTGACTTTGTTTATACATTTAGTGTTTAGCTGCACTTAAAAACAACATGGCTGCCTGTGGTGGGAAAACTACCCACCCTCAGGTAAAAGTTGATCTATTTCACATATTTAAACCATTTAGAGTTAACATTTGTTTTTAAAAAGTTGTTGGTAAGTGTTAGCTGAACATGTTTATGTAGAAAAATGTAAGTAATGTTGTACATTATTCATAATCTATCTCTAAATGTTTGTATCTCGGGCCATATGTCTCCCTACATGTGCAATTGTAACAAATGTAACTTTTTTTTACTTGAAATACATACTTATTCTGTAAATACATAAAATACAATTACTCTACTTGTCTGACCTGATCTATGTAGCACTGTTGAATTTATTTACAGTATTTAAAGGGGTGGTCCACAGTGTACAGTATTTTTAAGGCTTGCTTGTGTTTATAAGATGCAAAGCAATGTGTGCTCATGCTTCACTTGTAGAAAATCACGTTATTTTTTCACGTATCTTACTTTGATTATATACAGCTACTCAGCTAACATGAAAACGACTGTCATATTTCCTAGTTCCTCTGAAAGGCCCACCCTCAAGAGGCTCTGATTGGTCAGCTAACATAATGTGCTGTGATTCGCGGATCGGCTCCACGTCACCACGTCACGCCCCTACAAGCACGAGCTTTTGGCTGTGTAAAATGAAAAGCACACCAGGCACACTGCCTGCTCTCTAAAATAAAATCTGACAAGTGTCTTTCACATATATTCAGAATAAGCATGCGTGAGTAACATGAAACATTCTCATATCTTTTGCGAGTTTGTTGTTTGAGATGTAGAACACATGGAAAGCTGCCGCATAGAGAGGCACGCACAGAGAGACACTGCAGCGCTGCTGAAGATTGTGGCTGTTTACAGCGGTTTGACTGATAAATATGAATTTGTAGCTAAACTGTTAGCGGTGCCAAACAGCATTTCCCGTTGTTTACATCCTTTTTTATGTCCTTGCTATAGCAAACCGTTAACGCTAGAAACTGTGCATGTAATTGATTAATTATAACAAATAAATATACTTACAGGTTGTGGCTCACAATCCACAGCTTCGTCGGTTGGAGGAGTTTTTAGCCGGAACTAAGGAGAGATTCTCCTTATCCTGCCCTTTGTTTAGGAGCACTAAACTAGGAGAGATTCTGGAGGTTCTCATTTGTCAAATACTAGCTATATATTTTGTATAATTCTCCGGAACACAATTAAAATTAAATTGTAAGCACTTCTGTCTTTGTGTCGTGTCCTTTGGAAGCCCAAATACAGAAACAGAACAAGCTCTGTGGAAATAGCAGCGTTTGGATGGCATTTTAGCTTTCTTAATGTCTCCCTTTGCATTGGACTTTGAGCGTCTTACTACTTACTACTAACTTGAATTACCTAAAAACTAGCAGTGATCATGTACATGGCTTTTTTAATGGATAAGTAATTGAAATACAGTAAGTATTTACTTGATTTAAGTTCATTACATGTACAATATTTGACATGCTTATGGATACTTAAGTGTATTGAGGCAAAGTTGGTTTTATATTCGCGCATTCAGACATTCTTCTTAATAATATAGTTTCAGAAAAGTATTCTTTGCAAATTCTAAATAGGGAAATCATATTAGCAGCCAATGACTATCAAAGTACAATGTTGTTTACAGTCATTAAATAGTGCTAATGTTGTTTTGATGTCATACTTGCATGCGATTTTAGACCGAATATTCAAAGTAGAGTGTTAAACAATCACAGCAAATTCTGGTCTTTGGAATAAACTCCCTGGGAGTTAAAATCAACTCAATCTGAGTGTACATGCGTGACCATCAAATTGACTTCACTGCAGAGTTAAAATCAGTCTTGCTTTTGGAGTTGAATTTTAACACATTTTTGTTTATTTTAACTCTTTCTGGAGTTAAATTTGTAATCCTACAGAGACTACTTTCACATTTGGCTATAAAATTAACTCCTTACCAATGTTAAAATGTACTTCAAACAATATATATTTTTATATGAAAATGACTACACTGAATGCCATACTCACTGCTTTTATTTAAGCAAATCCACATATTAGCTTAAGAAATTCCATCAATGGACACACTTTTAATTCAAATTAATTGCCCTCATAACATTAAATTTAACAGCAAAACATTTACAATTAGTACATGTTGGCAGCTATAGGGCCTGTGTCACTAAACGAATGTGCGAATATAAAACTAACTTTACCTCAATTTAAAGTGCTGCTAAAGTTTGCTGCTGCATAATGGCTCATGGCTTTGTGTGGCTCATTTGTGCTCAGACACTGCAGATCTTTTTCATGCAACATTGTCTCCATTATTGTATTTTTCTCCTTGCCCTGGTTGACTCAAGTCCTTGACCTATATTTGAGCTCTCTTGGGATGAGAGGGAGAGCTAGAGCATACAGAGAGAGAGAGAGAGACGGGGGAGACATGTATGTAGGAGTGTTAAATCTTCGCTAAATCAAGCTTGTGTTTCTATATGGAGAGAATGTTCAAATTGGTGAATCTAAAAAATTGGGAATGTTTGAGGGTGTAACCAAAGGTGCTAACTTGCTTTAATGGCTTGCTGTTGTGGATTTGATTGTTCATGGCTGTCTTGTTTTTGTAGTGCTTAGCAGACCTGAAGTAATGCTGGGATGAAATATGTATACGTGTGTAATTCGTCTGGGGTAGTAGGACAAGGGGAAAAGTGCATTTGGGTCCTTGGAGATATGGTTTATCTCTGTCTGTCTGTTAAACATCTAAATACCTTGAGATGTTTTACTGTAATTTTAGTACAGTTGAAGCAAAATTATTATCCCTCCTGTGAAATTTAAATTATTTTTTATTTATATATATATATTTCCCAAGTGCACTTTGAATTACCATTGTGTATGTTATGTGCTATATAAATAAGCTTGCCTTGCCTTACTTAATAATATTGTCCTTATTAAATTTGTATTTGATTTTTTTTTTATTCCAGCCAAACTGAACAAATAAGACTTTCTCCAGAAGATAAAAATTATAATAGGAAATCCTGTGAAAAAAAAGTCCTTGCTCTGTTAAAAATGACTTGAAAATATTTTAAAAAGCATTACAATTTCACAGGAGGGATAAGAAGTTTGTCTTCAACTGTACATTTCAAATTAATGTCATGTAAATGTCATGTAAATGTAGCTTTTTTGTTGTACATTAGAATCAGTCCTGTTTTAATGTCATTTGCATTTAATTGAATTTTCATTGCAATAAATGACAAAAACATGAATGACGAATCTTCTGCTTCTACTTTTATTGCTGGCTGTCATATTACAGTGGGTCTGACCAGTAATATCAATCAAAATAATTCACAGTATCTACTTATAGTTATTTTACTGAAATGTGGTTTGAGTCCCGGCTGGGTCAGTTGGCATTTCTGTGTGGAGTTTGCATGTTCTTTCCGTGTTCATGTGAGTTTCCTTTGGGTACTCTGGTTTCCCCCACAGTCCAAATACATGTGCTGTAGGTGAATTGGGTAAGCTAAATTGTCCGTAGTGTATGTGTGTATGTCCTGGTCCTCCAGGTTGGGGGTTGAGCATTGGACTAACATCTCACCTCATAAAAACTAGATGTTACGAAACACCAATATGGTTCTAAATATCAACTTCAATATCTTCGGCCCTGGGAGTAAGTAAGTAAGTATTTCACTGAAATGGGGTCCATACATAAGGTTACCACACTAAGAAAAGGTGAAATTATTAAATATTTAAAAGCAATTAACTCAGTTTCCTGCAGTGCTGCACGGTCTTCAGAAGGACTTTTGATGATGATTTATATAAAGATATATAATATTTGGCAAAATTATAAGTCCAAGGCACTCAAAAAAAAGTTAAACAATTACTTTAAAAGCCTTTATTAACATGGCTATTCCATGGGATGTCATCCCATATCATCATCAAAAGTCATTCTGAAGACCATGCGGCACCTCAGGAAACATGTTAATAAAGGCTTTTTAAATAATATTTTCACTTTTTTTTTCGAGTGCCTTAGACTTATAATTTTGCTGTTTATCTTTATGTATCTTTACCCCTAAAGCACTTTTTGTTTGATTTTGGATTTATTAATAATATGGGAGATCCTGGGAGAGAGCCCTGAGCTCATAAGATCCTCGAGCCCGGGCTCCTTCCCGTTTGCAGGCCGAGAGGGGAGTTTGAGCTCAGGTAGGTCTCGAGAACTCCCGCCCTTTGTTTAGAGCTGATGACAGAATAGCAGTACATCTCTTGCTATGTAGAGATATACTGCTGGTTAAGAGCTCGACTATAGTGCTAATTTAGATTGATCAATTCACTTATGACACATGTTTTTGGACTGTGGGAGGAAACCAGAGAACCCGGGGGAAACCCACGCGGGCACAGAGAGAACATGTAAACTCCACACAGAAATGACAACTGGCCTGTTAAGGATTTGAACCAGTGACATTCTTGCTGTGTGGCAACAGTGATAACCACTGGGCCACCGTGCCGCCGTATAAAGGGAAAGGTGGAGGAGTAGGGGTGGAAAGGGGGATTCTTCTAGGCGAAGATAACTAAAGTAAGAAACTCTGGTTATTTATAGTGAGTTAGGGATCATCTGATTGGTGAATCATGCATTAGTTAATGCGGGACCAGCTGTGATCAATCATAAGCACATGCTCCTCTCGCATTTTATTTTATTTGTAACATTACAACTGACACCTTACTTTCATTCATTAAGTCATTCATTCATTTTTCTTCGGCTTAGTCCCTTATTTATCAGGGTCACCACAACGGAATGAACAGCCAACTATTCCGGCATATGTTTTACACAGCAGATGCCCTTCCAGCCGCAACACAGCACTGGGAAACACCCATACACTCTTATATTCACACACACACACACACTCATACTACTGCCAATTTTGTTTACCCAATTCACTTATACCACGTCTTTGGGCTGTGGGGGAAACCGGAGCACCCGGAGGAAACCCACTCGAACATGGGGAGAACCTGAAAACTCCACACAGAAATGCCAACTGACCCAGCCGGGACTCGAACTGGCGACCTTCTTGATGTGAGGCGACAGTGCTAACCGACAGTGCTAAGTCACATCTTACTTTCATTCAGTATGTTAAAATGATTATTTAAGTTTATTAAGTTTAATTCGATGTGGACACCAAAATGGGATGCCTCATCTGTGACCCACACAGAATACAAATGTAAATTGTACATTTCTCTATCTTTATCCAGTCATCCTGAAAGATAAAAACACTCATAGAAACTCAGAAGATGTGGGTAGTTTCTGTTGAACGTCTTATGAAAAGAATCACAGAGTTATCTTGTAAGGTCAGTAAGCTTGTAGAAAAATGCTCAGTCTATGTTTACCGTTCAGACAGCGAGCTAACATTTCTTGAGAATCACAGAAAAGGCATTTAAAATACACATATAATGTTCACTCTCCTCTGGGACTAATAAAAAAGGTAGGCTTGATAATCCAAAAGCCCTGAATCCAGCCCTTTGATGGAGGGGGTTTTATCTGCGTGGGGGTTGCTGTTGTCTTGGTGACAGGATTCGAGCGGTGGCATCTACTTCCTTCTTTTAGTGCACAAATAACATCAATAATAAACACATTTAGGCTTGCTTACATTGCATTTTGCTGCAAATTATATCTTGCATTATGCAAAAAGAGGTTAATGTGTGTTAGATTGATTTTATTGTTCTGCTGGAGAATTATTTGTTTTATTTATTTATTTTTCAAGTTCTTTTGCATTTGCATTGGGTCATAACTATGAATCAGTCACAATGGTTAATCATTTTAATGGTGGTTATTTAGCTTGAGAAATAGGAAGGATTGATTCTAGCATTCCAATGTTGCGGATTTAAGATACTAACTGTGCATGAATTTATACTTTATACAGTACATTAGTAGGTACTACATTTGACTTTGCAACAGGTTAAAATAATATTTTGTACAGTATGAATGCATGTAGTATGAATGAAATCTGGGTGTACTACATTGGCTATGATGTCACTGTCATGTGACCTTTGCTGTCAGTGACATCACTTCACTGCCATTCACAAATCCTCTCCTGTGGCCTCATCGTGTTGTAAAGTGTCCAGGACACTGTTTAATCAGCCTAATGAGATTGAACATACTGTTTTTTTACATGTCAAGTATTGTGTCATGTTAAAATTGCCGACCTGATGCTGAATTAATATTATTCCCCATTTTATTACTGTGTACAGGTAGCCATAACCACCCACAAAGCAGTTTTGTGTTTAAAAGACATCTAATAGACATCCCAACATGGATGTCTTGATGGTTAAATTTGAGTTGTCAGTGAAAGTCTAATAGATGTTTAACAACAGTCCAAATCTAGACTAGTCATTAAAGGTGCCATATACTGCAATGATTCAATAAGTTCAATTCTCTGATATCTACATAGTAGGTAAGGTAAAAATAAATCTCCAGAAATGGTTTTATATGCTCATGTTTTACTCCATATAATACCCCTAAAACCAGAAGCTCCATTTTGACCTTATTTGGAATGGTTGTGAATATAAATGAGCTCGGCTCTGACACGCAGCTTCTCCCCCCTTCATTCCATTACAAAATTGCCACGTTTAAGATCTGATTTCTTTAAAAAAACAGTGCGCTTCAATCTTCAAAGCTTCGGATTTTCAATACCCACTTTATATCCATTCAGTATTTTTAATGGAGTTTCTGCCTGCTGCACCTGACGGCACTTGCGTTTCAACAGTCTTTCATCTTGTTTCATGCTTGAACAACTAAATTAATGCTGAAGTCTATTTAACTGATTAGATTTTTTTATTACATAACACTAGCAATGCTGTAAAAGGAAACTTATGAAATTGAAAACATAAACTTTCAAATCGGGCCTCACAGTGGCGCAGTGGGTAGCACGTTCGCCTCACAGCAAGAAGGTCGCTGATCGCTGGTTCGCGCCTCGGCTGGGTCAGTTGGCGTTTCTGTGTGGAGTTTGCATGTTCTCCCTGTGTTGGCGTGGGTTTCCTCCGGGTGCTCCGGTTTCCCCCACAGTCCAAAGACATGCGGTATAGGTGAATTGGGTAAGCTAAATTGTCCGTAGTGTATGGGTGTGTATGGATGTTTCCCAGAGATGGGTTGCAGCTGGAAGGGCATCCGCTGCGTAGAACATATGCTGGATAAGTTGGCGGTTCATTCCGCTGTAGCGACCCCAGATTAATAAAGGGACTAAGCCGAAATGAAAATGAATGAATGAATGAACTTTCAAATCTTATTGGGTCAGAAATACAGATTTGCTTTCCAAATAATTGAGATTGCCATCAACTTTTTATTGTAGAAAGGCAGAAGACTTATCAATGGGTATTTATTTAATGCTCAATTCTGAATTCTGAACTCACAGCGGTTGCCATATGGTTGATGATGAGTTTAATGCCAAGGACTGAAACCAATCAGTGTCTGTCATCAGTGTTTGGCCATCATGTTTATCAAAAGACTGCTGGAGCGAAACTGCAGATGCTTCACTTTAAATTATTTTAAATTAAATACATTTACTGTCACGTTACATTTATTTAAGGTTGTATCAGAAATGCAGCAGTATAGAGGCAGATAAATATAAATCCTGATCTGATATTTTTCACTTGAATACAAAAACCAAAGGCAAACAAATACAGTGAACGACTGATTTTATGTTAAAACCTGAAAACCTTTTTTCTTTTTAACTCACACAACCTTGTTTTTACCTCTGTATAACCTCTGGATAACTGTGCTTAAGTGTAACGTGCTATGAGTTTAAAGGCGCTGTATAAAATAAAAGTATTATTATTATTATTATTATTATTATTATAGTTTTATTTTCTTTATTCAGTTGAACATTTGAGTTGAGTTTTAGCTTAAATAGTGATTTATTAAAGTCAATGGTTATACTCACACTTTAGGAGTCAAAAAAGCTTATATATAAAAAATAAAAAAAACTAACAATGTATTAGGGCCAATACGAAGCAAAAAATGAATGACGTGTAAGAAACTGAACAATATTTACAACATTACCTTTAATACACATGACATTACTTCTTGCATACGATACAGCACAGATCTACTTAGTGAAGGCATTATTATGCTGTAAATGCAAATTACATATATGAAATACAAGTTCATGTTTGGATTTCGCATATATAAAGTATATGTCTCATATATAAACATATATTTCAATTCCATTCAATACAATTCAGTTCACATTTATTTGTATAGCACTTTTCACAACGATAATCATTGCAAAGTAGCTTTACAAAAGGTGCAAGTTATTAAATTACAATGAAAATCAGAAAGAGTTCATTTGTTGAGTGTAGGGTGGACAGTAAGAACATAAGATCAAGGGTGCAAAAATGAGTACACCCAAATTAATATGTCTAGGAAAAATGTTAAATACTAATTTAATAAACAGGAACAATCAAGAGAAACGTAAAAAAATTTAAAATGTTTATATATATTTTTGCAATAACTAAGTTTGAATTTAATTCTCTTTATATTCCTACACTGCAAAAATGACTTTTTTTTACTTATATATATATTTTTTCTTGTTTATAGTCCAAATATCTAAAAACTCTTAAATCAAGAAACATTTTCTAGACAAGCAAAAATATTGTCTTGTTAAAGAAATAATATGTCAAAATTGAGTTTTTCCTTAAAACAAGCTAAATAATCTGCCAATGGGGGAAGCAAAACAATCTTACATCAAAAGGAAAAACCTTTTACACATTTGGACTAGAAACAAGACAAAAATTTAAGTAAGAAAATCATTTTACATACTTACATACTTATTTTAATGACTTTAACTGTTTAATAAAACTTTTTTTGTATAAATGCACCAACATATATTGGCTATATTCACTGAGAAATAGATCAAAATATTTATTTTAATACAATAAATAGTGCACTTTTCAAAAAGGTGATGTCTATACAATATCTACATATACATTCAAAGGTATTCCTTATAATTTCATATGCATGTTCATATATCAGATGGGATGTATGCTAGTGGGATGTGCAGCTAATGGGATTGAATACATTTTATAATCCTGGCAAAGCTTGAAGACCGTTGTGTAACGCTGATCACGTCTCCCCCTGACTGTTCTCACCCAGTGTCACTATTTATTTAGTCAGCTCTTGCCCCCTAGCAAACACGATTCCTATTGGACACATGACCACCGCGGCTGCCCGCCTCAGTTTATTTGGACCAGGGCTGGAGTGAGTCAACAGTCAAGTCACACACGCACACACACTTGCAACAAAAAGGTTTGCAGCAAGAGGTGAGTGTTCTAATACTTACCTCTTGCTGTGTGTCCTTGGGCCATATACACTGCCACCCACCCACACACTGTCATATTTTCATATGTCATACATTCGAAATCAATTTGACACTAATATACAATGAATATACTATTGCTGCAAGTTCAGACAGACACTTGCGCCCTGTATTTGCATGTTATTGGTTTGGCACAAAGGTTTTGGTGTTTGAAACTTGGTTCCAGTCGTCTTTCTAGGGAACAGTAAACAAACTGCACACACAAACACAACAGGAGGCCTTGAGCGCTGTGTTGACTCTGCTCATGGATTTGTTCCCTCAGTGATGCAGATTCTGTCTGTTTTTATAGTTATAGACTGGTGCGCGAGGAAAGGCAGTTGGTTCACTGGGAGCCCACAGGCTATTTTTCATGAGACTGTTGTTTGACGTGATGTTATGAATAACAACAGCTCTAAAACAAAGTTGATATTAGTAAATCTGATCATTGAGTGCCTCGTGGAATTTAATGTATGTCATTTAAAATATAAAATATGCTTACAGATTGATAATTTTCTGATCCCTTAACTGTGATTAGTTGTTTTTGAAAATATAAACAGATGCTTCAATATAATGTTAACATATACTTTCTATGTGAATTTATGTTTGAAGTTTTTACTACAAACGTCACATCCATAATGCTGGAATTGCTCATGCTTGGAATATACCTGGTATTAAGTGGAGTTTCACCCCCAAAAAATTGTTATTAATTAATTATTAATTATGTCAGCATTTACTGATCAGAAGAAAAGAAAAAAAAAGTCTGTAAGCCATAGACATCCATATGTTTTCCTATTATGGATGTCAATAGCTATGTTTTCATCCACCTATTTTTATGCACATTTTCAAAATTTATGCGCATTTGTTATTTCCATCAAGCATTTTTTATGCAATAACGAGTAGGATAAACTAAGTAGGATAAACATTTTGTTTAATAAGAAAAAATGTGCAAAAACTACAAGACTTGTCCAGTATGTCCAGTATGCGCATTGAAAAGGATCATGTGATGATAAAAATAAGTGATCGTTAATGGACAAACCAGTGGAGCGAGCACATTGTAAGACATCTAAAATGTAGTTGTGCTCATTCTAAAATGCTTTAACAATTTCAGTATTATTATTTTTATTATATTATTAATTATCTCCAGAACTGTCTTGAGCATCTGCACTCTGTCTCATGCCCCCATAAACCTTGTCTTCTGAAATGCAAGTCATTTATTAAATAAGGAAAAGACTCACGCAGCTTCTCAGGTTTGTTTGTTTCAAATATATCTTCATTAAACATTTTTAGTGCAAAAACATATCAGAAATTTACATTGAGTAATAAGATAATATCAATCATTCATTTAAGTTGAATCCAGTTATAATAAAATTATAATAAAAATAGAAAAGATTTAAATACATTAAGTTGTATTTAAATAAACAAATAAAAAAACAAACAAATAATAATAAAAAATAAGGAGATAAAATTTTTTACAAAAAAACTGATTAAATTTCTTTTGTTCAGGCTAACAGACAAGCGTCTTAGAGGCGTAGATAATCCCAGATAATCAAAGAAAGGATCCCATGTCTGATAAAATAACATTTTTCTTTTTGATATTTGGCACCAGTTTATCAGGATGTGATGATTTTGTTCTCTTTGACTCATTATTAGACAGAAACGGTGCTTTATTCACAAATCTTTTACGTAATATTCCAGGTTTGCGCATACATTTAATTCTCATCTTTGGATGGAAACATAGCTACCGGCTACCAGTATCCAACATTTATTTTAAATAAAAAAGAAACTTGGAAAGGCAATGGAATCACATGAGGGAAAGTACATAGTTTGCAAATATTCATCTTTGTGTGAACTATCCCTTTAAAGAAGTGACATTGTGTGTTCATTGTGCTATAAAACCTCCTGCTAGTTTAAGAAATTAACATGTTCTTGCCATCTTAAAAATAGCTTATTGAAGCAAGTCTCCTTCAACATCACTGCCTGTTTAGCTCCGCCCACCAGTAAACACTAAAATATTATTTACATCAAACATTTCCTTATATGGGCCTCGCGGTGGCGCAGTGGGTAGCATGATCGCTTCACAGCAAGAAGGTCGCTGGTTCGAGCCTCGGCTGGGTCAGTTGGCATTTCTGTGTGGAGTTTGCATGTTCTCCTCGTGTTGGCGTGGGTTTCCTCCGGGTGCTCCAGTTTCCCCCAAAAGTCCAAAGACATGCATATAGGTGAATTGGGTAAGCTAAATTGTCCATAGTGTATGAGTGTGTGTGGATGTTTCCCAGTGATGGGTTGCAGCTGGAAGGGCATCCGCTGCGTAAAACATATGTTGGCGGTTCATTCCGCTGTGGCGACCCCAGATTAATAAAGGGACTAAGCCGAAAAGAAAATGAATGAATGAATTTACTTAGATTAGCTTAGTCTGTTTTTGTGAAAAAACACTATGCATCTGGGCTTATACAGTTCTGTGATCCAACATTATTGTTTTGGTCGTCAGTTACTGGCACGTATAGACTGAATGTATAATATGCATGCGCATGAAGTCACAAATGTGCATGGCTTTCACAAAATCATGTTATTTGTAGTTCACATGGAGACGATAATGAAGTGAATTTCAAAAGCTCACACTTAGAAACCCATCATAAGGCGCTCTAGATACTGTTGTTAAGTACAGTTAACCAAAGGGCCAAGGCTAAAACACATAAAAGATTATCCATTTTTAGCTGAAAACTGTGTGGTGCAGATTTTTCCTTTAAGTGTCTAGATTGAAATGTTTAGATTATGCAGACATTTAATTTCTCAATATACAGTTCTCAGCTCAAAACAATGACAGCCTAAATAAATGACATTTTATTTAGCCACATAGGAACATTTACAGTGAAAGCATGCAACAGGGAGAGGTAGTGAGCTGTAACCATCATGGCAACCATATACATTCCAAGCTGATATGATATAATCTATCTTTATTCTTATGGGTTTTTTAAAAAAAACAAGGACTTGACAGCTTAATTTTTTCTAAATAATAATAATAAGATTTGTTCAGACAGCACCTTTTTAAATGTGGATATTATATCACAGTCTTTCTAATTGTTTCAAATGAATTACTTATCCTTTAATGCTTGTTTATTGAAAACCACTTTGAGACACATTTAAAAGGTGCTGTCTGAATAAATCCTATTATTATTATTTTGAAAAAACTGAAGCTATCACGTCCTTGCTTTAAAAAACATGAGAATAAAGCTGTATTATATCATATCAGCTTGGAATGCACTGTAAAAAAATGCTGTAAAATGTACAATATTACTGGCAATTATGGCTGTAAATCTACACTACATTTGCAATGTGTGCTTGTAACAGTGCTTGTAAATTTTACAGCATTACTGGTAACCAAAATAAATAGTAATACTGGGAATTTTACAGCAATTATTTACAGTGTAGATTATAGACCATTATATAGATTATAGATTAAACATTTATAATAATAAACAATAAAAAAAATGATGTGCTTACATAAAATGCATACCAAAGTGCAGCGCATTTCAAGCATGCACTGCACTTTAACCAAATCTTTACTTAAAGCAACAGTGCCTACAATAATTTTCCTCCACCAGTCAAACTATGTGTACACTTTTTTTGACTGTGTACTTGTCTATCTGTGCCTACATGTGTGTAATGTGTGTTTTTCTTAGCGTATTTATTGTCTTTTATGTATTACTGTCAACATTGCTAATAGCATATTGTTTTGTTTTTCTGGAGTATGTTGTTGTAATTTGCACTGTCTGTATTTTGCACTGTCTGGAGCCAGCACCTAAGCTTTTCACTCATCATAGTACACGTGCTGCTGCTGACGTGACAACCCATCTCTGGGAAACATCCATACACACCCATTCACTCTCATACTCTACGGACAATTTAGCTTACCCAATTCACCTATACCGCATGTCTTTGGACTTGTGGGGGAAACCAGAGCACCCGGAGGAAACCCACGCCAACACGGGGAGAACATGCAAACTCCACACAGAAATGCCAACTGACCCAACCGAGGCTCGAACCAGCGACCTTTTTGCTGTGAGGCGAATGTGCTATCCACTGCGCCACCGTGAGGCCCAAGTAACATAATAGAAATCTTACATTTTCTTGAAAACAATTAGGTAAAAATTCGTTTTTTTAGCTTTCTTTTAGCTTATTTCTTATTTATTGTTAATTGGGATGTTAATAACGGACACAAAGATATCTTGATATCTTGGAACTTTTACTTCTACTAGCGGTGTAATGGATCACAAATCTCACGGTTCGGATCACACTACGGTTTTTGAGTCACGGATCGGACCATTTTTTGGGTCTGCAAAAAAGGAGGAGACAAATGTCATTTGCTTTCCATTTATACAAAAATATTACTGCAAAAACTTAGACCCTGTAATTTTAATAAAAATAAAAATCAAGAAAGAACCAGCTGAAAAAGGCAAATAAAGGAAAATATTCAATATAAAAAATGATCTTTGCTACTGTTGCTGATAATGCTAAATATAGAGATCTAACATCTGGTACAACATATCATATTTATTTTGAATTAATGATTGAATAATTCACTCATAAAACGTCATGTTTCATTACAGGTGTATCATTTTTGAAAACCTATTCAGTGACGTAATTTTGATGGTTGTTTGTTACACAATGTAATTGCTACAACATCAAGTTCCATTAAATGGTGATTTTACCCTTTACCATAAACATCTGAACTATAAACTGTTCTCCCAGTACTTCTGTGTTATTTGACTGTTTGTAACTAACTGGAAGTGTAAAAATCTCTAAATCTCTCTCAATCTAACGCAGATTTGAATGCAGCGCTTTTAAGGATTAATAAACATATGCAAATCATTATCATTTGTCATTCATGTTGCACGGGTTTGAATTGAGATCACGATCTTTTAATGATTAATTGTGCAGCTTTAAACTGAATGCATTATGCTTTCCAAAATGCTTTCATACACGTGATTTGAATGACGCGGGAGGAGATCTCTCTGCCATCGTTACAAATGTTGGATTAACCTACAAGTTCAAAAAAAGTTATTAATCCGCGGGTCACGTGCGTTCCGAACTGTGGGTTGTGATCCATTACACCCCTAACTTCTACTATATATCTACTTTATACTTAGATCATATTGTACGTTTTACAGCTTTACTAAGCTATACTAATTTGTAAAAGAGAGATCATGCAGTCAAACAAGAGACATGAGCAGTATATTTGCATTAATATATAGTTAAGCAGGCATTATGCAAAAATATTGGACCCCTCAGTGTCACGATTGAATCATTAAAATCAAGTATTCCAGAGAGAAAAAACATGACAGTTGCACAAAGCATAAAGTATGGCCAAATTATAGCTCTGCCAGCATTCCCTTTTTCATTAAATCCTGATATGTGGTTATTAAAAAGTAGTCGTGGTATGGCTGCAGATGTGTGTGTGTGTGTGTGTGTGTGTGTGTGTGTGTGTGTGTGTGCGCACATGCAATGGCAAGCTTTTGTGTGATCCCTCCGTTTATCGTCAGCTCTGCACTCATCGCTGTGTTTGTTAGAGTCACTATCTTTCTCTGTCTACACAATGAGACACACATATTAACTGCACACACAGAACGTCGTCACTTCGCCTGAGGTCTTGAATCGTGTTTGCATAACTTAATATTTTCTTTCCTGTTATGAGTAATATTAGCCTCTGGCCTCCCACGCGCTCGGCAACCCGTAGGTCTGTTCCGACCTTTCTTTGATTGACAGTTTAGATCCTCATAGCCTTGACTTTAAGGTTTATAAAGCCACTCATTGTAATTCTAGCTCATGAATCTCAGTTTGTTGTAAGCTGTGCTTGCGTGATTCACTAAAATGAACTGGCTCACAAGAGATGTGGAGATGTGGACTACACTTGAATTATTTTGTTTTTAGTATAAAAAGTTGGTGTTTTATTTCAGAATTATTTTGGAAATTGGACTGCACTAATTGTTTGATTCACTTGAAAAAGAATCGAACTGTAATTCGTCAGGAAATGAATCAGTTGTTATGGAATTGGACTTTCAGGAACTAAATCATTCATTCTGGAATTTTAAAAAACTGGGTAGCGAACTATGCTTTTCATACACTGAACAGAACCAGTTTACAAGAGTCATTTGTCCCAGAATTGAATTGTTTTTTTTTTTAAATTGAACTATATTGGTTGCTCTGCTTTTGATTCATTAAAGAACTGAATTAATTATTCATTAAGGAACTATGATAATAATAATACATTTTATTTATAATGCACCTTTCTTAGACTCAAGGTGCTACAACAGTAGAAACAATAAAAGAAGAATATAAAACATCAAAACAAGATCAATAACCTTGTCACAATCTCCAGCGATCTAATCCTTGTGGATCACTGAAGAACTACACACACACCACATTAAAGAACTGCAACTCCCAGCATGCACCTCACACACACCAGTTCCTGTTTTTTCCCGCTGATTGCAAACACACACAGCTGAAGCTATTCATGGACTGATTCAAGAACTATATAAACAGCACACGCGCACGCACACGCGCACGCACACGCCTTGCCTGACCCTAGCCTTGCCTGACACCTTGCTTTGTCTGTTTGTTTACGTTGCTTGCTGCCAGGACTGACCATTCACCTGTTCTTTGACCACGACTCTGTATGTATCTGTTTGACCCTGTTGACCGTTGCCTGCCTGACCATTCTTGTAAGAAACCTGCATTTGGATCCTCAACTCCATTGTCAGTGTCCATCACATAACAAACCTAGTGAGCCACAAGACAGAAAATCACAAAATGATTTAGTAACTGAATCATTAGTTCTGAAATTGATTCACAGAAAAGAAAATGACAAACATTAAAAGAAATGTTCACGATGGACCTGAATACGCTGTTGAAATTGCTCTATATTGATTGCAATGCATGCTTTTGATTCACTAAAAAGAACTGACTTATAGCTGTCATTTGATCAGAAATTGGATGATATTGGTTGCTCTACATGCTTTTTGAGTTTGAAAAGAACAAAAAAAAAGAATAAGAGTTGTTAAAAAGAACAACTCGCAACAGTCATTTGTTTGTGTCACACATACTACACCATTTGGTCTGGAAGCTTTTGGTTCACTAAAAAGATACATTTGGGAATCAGATTACACTGACTGCACAGTTTGCCTTTGATTCATTTAAAAGAAACAACTCTCTGTTATTCATTCAGAATTCTGACTACACTGGTTGCTCTATGTTTAGCTCTAAAAAACAAGAGTCATTCATCCAGTACATTCATTACAACTATGCTATTTACTAAAAAGAAACAAGTCACAACAGTCAAGAATTGAATTCAGGAATTGAAAAAAAAAATCCTGAGTTGCACTATATTAGTTGAATTGTATGTTTCTGGTATGCACCTGACTCTTAAGAGTCATTTGTTTAAGAATCAAGCTACACCAGTTCCTTACTATGCTTCAGAGAAATCAGATTACACTGATTGATCCCTGTGATTTTGATTCTCCAAAATGAATAGACTCAGAAGAATTATTTAATGAGGAATATAGGACAATACTAGTTAAACTGCATGCTTGTGGTTCACTAAAAAGAATCAATCATATGAGTGTTTGTCCAGGAATTAAATAACTGAATTGAAAACATGAATTCAATTCATAACTCATAAAAGTTATTTGTTTGGGAACCCGAGTATACTAGTAGTTACACTGTACAAAAATAGAAACCGGCTCTAATGAACCGTTATTCTAAATGTTTTTAGCAAGTTGCTATTGACCTTATTCTTAAAGTATGAGCGGGCACAGCCATTGGACTCTTTTTGGCTCGAGACTTCCGGTCTCATTCACTTCCATTGATTTTTAGAGGTTTAAAACAGCTCATTATGCTGCTTGATGCTGCAAACTGATATTTTCTAATTATATTATCCTACTTTTTATGTATAGTCATGAACACACTATACATAATAATTTTTCCCATAGCCAACTGAATCTGAAGTTCTAAAACAATTGCAAAAATGAGACACTTCCCCATTGCAGTATAAGGTCAATATGGTTGCTTGTGGACTTTTTGGGCAGACCTATTCCAGTCATGTGACTTAATGTTTTCTTTCACAGCTTTTTATATAATCATTTTAATTATTACAAACACACACTGATGGGTCAAACATGATGTGGCACAAAACACTTATGCTGTGATATTCCTGATTCCAAATTCTTTGTATTGGATGCCGGATTTGTGGTATTTTGTTGCTGATAGACTTTAGCATCGGGGGATGGTGTTTTGAGGGGCAGGGGAAGGGCATTTGAGGGGTACCATGGTTGATGT
This sequence comes from Danio choprae, assembly GCA_903798125.1. Classification (NCBI taxonomy): domain Eukaryota; kingdom Metazoa; phylum Chordata; class Actinopteri; order Cypriniformes; family Danionidae; genus Danio; species Danio choprae. The sequence continues at coordinate 1,068,152 of CAIGQW010052810.1, forward strand.
GTGGCCTAATACTGCCAAGTCTCATCAGTATAGCCCACCCGTCTCTCAGTATGGGGCAGAAGAATCTCAGCGTGCAGTGGTGTGGATGGGCAAGACAAAACCTTTACCCTTCAGTATATGCCTGGGTTTAATTTATGTCCTTAATTTGAGGAAGCAGACCACCTAAGTCAACGGCGCATTAAAATGTCAGAGAGACACTTTATCACTGCACATAATCCACTGCTCTTTCACAACCCCCATTTTGCCCTCTCTTTCCCTCTTTTGACTGGGCAAACATTTCTTTTTGACAATAAAGTTAGATCTCATATAGAAGCCAAAACTGGGTCACATCAAGTGCAAATCAAGCCATATATCTTCTCATGTGTCTTTCACTAGCCCAGCTTTACTTTATTATTTTATTTTCATGGCCATGTCACCATTCAGAGCATTCTTTGGTTTATTTGAGGATTCATCTCTCAGGCTATTCATCTCAGTTAAAAGATTTCCAATAATGCGTCGAGTGGGTCTCTATGTTGTTGACACGATTTGGTCATGTTTGTCCCCATTTTTCTAACTGGGTCTCTCTCGCTGTTTTGCAGGGCTGCTGGGTTGTAATCATTTCCAAGGAGCCGCATTGAACTACAGCTCTCTGCTACTGGAAGATGGGCCAGGAGTGTTGTATGTTGGGGCCAGAGAGGCTATTTACAAACTAGACACCACCAACATCTCCGACATCAATAACTCTCTTACTGTGAGTCCTTCTTTTGTCACTTTAAAGCGATATGTCACACAAAAATAAAAACTGCTGTTCATTTACTCGCCCACAGGATAACCAAGATGTAGGTGACTTTTTTTCTTCAGTGTAACTTTAAATAAGATTTTTAAGCTGAAAGCGGGGTCTGTGGTGATTCAGTAAATGCACGTCAATGGCTACAAGCACTTTAAAGTGGACCTATTATGCAAAAATCACTTTTATAAGGGGTTTAAACAACCCCTGTTGTGTGACAACAGTCTGGGAATATAACCAGCTTCTAATGGTGAAAATGTTTTAATTTTATTTTTTATAATCACGCTTGATAAAAACTGTCTGCAGAAACACTTTGATTGACATTCTCCCTTTGTACATATCATCAGGGGGGGAAAGCCCACTCATTAGTGACGATCTTTTCCCCTTTAGCTTATGACGTTAGTCTTTTGAATCTGCACTATGCTGACATATATGCGTTTGTAGCTCCATCCTCTTGAAAAGAGCACAATCTCATTTAAATTTAAAGTGACAGTCACCCCAATGGCACAATTCGATTTAAAGCCTAAAAGGGGCAATTTCAAAGAGTTATGAATCATAATTTGTGGGGTATTTTGAGCTTTACATACACACTCTAGGGACATCAGAAACCTATTTTACATCTTGTAAAAAGGGGCATAATAAATCCTATTAAAGAGTCAAAATATACATATATGCAAGCAAAGTTAATACTCCTTATATATGGAAACAATTTATAACATGACCTCTAATGTCATCAGGAGCCACAGGCAATAATATTGTATTTTAATTTAATATTGACTTGCATTTTAGGAGTGACTAAGTTTTGGTTTTAGCTAAAAATCATCTTAAATTTTCCTCTGAAGAAAAAAAGTAACCTACTTTAAGGTAAGTTTAACACCAGTTTTTACCAATTAACACCAGTTTAACACCAATTTTCGATGAACTATCCCTTCAACTTTCAGTTTGTTTTATTCCTTTACCTAATATGGCTTGGGTAATAGTAGTTATTTACCATATCTCTTTAATAGCTGGAATGGGCAGCATCTGCGGATCAGAAGAGGCAGTGCTTGAGCAAAGGAAAGAACAACCAGGTATCTCCAGTCTTGATTTGTATATATCATCTTTTTGTAAAACAATAGATTAACTCAAGGTCATACATTTAATTACAAAGAAAAAACACTAATAAATGCTGTATATAGCCTCAATTCACCTAGCTTCAGATACAAGCTGCTATTAAGGGAGATGTTTTTCAAAACAGAAAGCATTTTGGACATTCATTTTCGCAGGAACAGCGTTTAAAGCCTGAACGTGCCAATTTGTGTAGTTTAAAAAAAAAAAGTAAGGGATAATCTAGTCAGATCTTCTCACAGAATAAAGCCCAACAGCTCTATCAGCAGCCAACATGAATCAAAAGGCTGTTGTTTAGAGAATGGGAATCTACGTCATGGCAAGTTGCATTGCGCCCTATTTTTGAACATGCTCAGAAGCGCACAATGTAAACCAATGCAAATCACCACAGATAATGCAGAGCGTTTTATAGTAATACTTTTTGAAGAACATCTTACAAACACATTACATTACAAAAATGCTCTTTGTGTGTCTGAGAAGCTAAAAAAATATTCCTTCCTTCCACAATATTCGATCTCAGCGCTAAAGTAGAACTTGAGAAATCGAGCACAGATGCAGAGGGAGCGGATCAAATAGATGAACCAGCTTATCCTTAAGTGACAGGATATCAACGCGCTGCCACAAGAAAAAACTTCCATATATGCTGTTCTTCTTTGTTTGTGGTGTTAGCGCTTATTGTTTAAGTAATCGGCGTATATATGATACAGTAAACCTGTAGAGATCCATAGTATTCTGGCTCCCATGTCTCAAATTCCCAGAATGCATTGTGCTGTGATAACACATTCCCAATCTCTATGGTGTACATTATCCAACTTATTAACCTGCCACAAAAGTTACAGTTAAACATAAAACATTGATCTATGTTGTAATAATTTATTAACTCTTTAATTAAAGGTAAAGTTTGCAGAAGGAAAAATGCCTCGTATTTGTATTCATTAATAATTAATTAACTAATTAATGGCTACTTGTATTAATATTTAGTCAGTACAGTGGTATGACAGATATATATATGTATATATATATAAATATATATTCTCTAATGGTCAAGATGATTCAAAGTACCCGGTTGAACCTGTGTTATTAGTTTCAGCAGTTTTTTTTTTAAATGTCACGATTGACCAATCAGAATGAAGTATTCCTAAAAGCCACACAGAAATAATATACATTATAAAATAGTTGTCATCTTTGTGTAAGCTATAAAACTACTCTAGCATCTGAAAGGGAGGCTCCTACAAAATGCAAAACTTTATACCATACGTTTAGGCGCAAAAGCAATGCTCGTAATACCTGAGAGTAGTATTTTTAACATCGAATGAATATGTTTGTTAGTGTCTTTGAATAATGTCTTGCTTGTTCCATCACAGACTGAATGCTACAATCACGTGCGGTTTCTGGACAGATACAATGACACTCATCTGTACACCTGCGGGACTCACGCCTTCAGACCCCGCTGTGCTTACATAGTGAGAAATTTCCTGCTCTCATTCTGTCATTCATATTGCAAAGCAAATATCAGTGTAGCTATTGTATAGTCTCGTATAAGATAGAGCATGTTGTTTAAACATCTGCCTGTTTCATCAGGATGTGGCACGTTTCACCTTTGTGCGTTTTGAGGAGGGAAAGGAGAAATGCCCTTATGATCCTACAATGGGGTACACCGGATTTATTATCGGTAAATGACTTGGATTCATATTATTTTTGTATTTTTTGTGTATGGTGCTTATATTTGAGCACAGGTTTGCTTTTTTACAGATGGTGAGATGTACTCTGCCTCCCAGTATGAATTTCGTAACATCGCTGATATTCGGCGAAACTTTCCCTTTCCCAACTTGCGAACAGACGATTCCCCAACAAGATGGCTTCTAGGTAAGTTTAACCTTTTTTTTTTTAACCCTATTTAGAATGTAAATGGATGCTGAGAAGTGTTATTGTTTCCACCGGATATTATCATGCATTCAGTGGAACCTTTAGTGACCACTTGTTTTTAGAGACTGGCGAAATAACAATAATCTCATACATACGATATAAATCATCCTGATAACGATATAGTCAACATTTGAAATGGGTTTTAGGACAACTTTGATGAAACGTTTTGATCCACTTCAAATGTTGACTACTGTATATCATGATATAAGGCCTTTTCTATTAATTATCATATAATCCTATATATGTATATGCAATTATATACAGCAGATCTGTTTAATTTAAAGACCTTTTCACAGCAAGAATTATAATGATAACAATAATGATACCAAACAATGCATCTTGACAGCAAGCGTAAACAAGGCCCTATAGATTGTGGCTTGCTGGCCTAAAAGTGTGGTCATGTTTACCATTGATTGGTTATATTTTATAGGCAGAATGCAGTAATTTAAATAGTTTTGTGAAATAGTTCTTCCCTACTCATAATTATCTTGTGTTTATGGATGATTGAAATGTAAATGTGATTGGATGGTAATCTTGTCCATCAAATTGTACTATGATTGGATGTTTTCATTTGACAGAAGACTACTAGTGGTATAGAATTTTTAGGAAAAGTGAAATATGGGATAAAACCTGGTTTTATTTGTAACTGAGGACACTAATAATAGAGCCGATATACAGGACTGTCCTGGAAATAAAGGACATCCCATCACCGTTATAGTCCCAACGTGCCAAACGTGACTTGACAGAAGTGCTGAATTGCAGAGCTCATGCATACATCCACAATACTATTATAGGACTCCTTTTCACATTGCTGTAATTGTTATGGCAGGTTTAGTTAATCTAAATGTAGCTTTTAGCATTGGAGTAGCTTTAGTGTATTTGCTAATATTAAGACACTGTTCAGGTGTTTTACACTTCTTTTTTTAACCTCTAGATCATAGGTCTCAAACTCGATTCCTAGGGGGGGCCGCTGCTCTGTACCAGCCTTAATCAAACAAAGCTGATCCAACTAATCAAGGTGATCAAGACTTCTGGAGACTATTAAGCAGGTGTGAGATGGAGGTGGTTGGAGCTAGACTATGCAGAGCTGTGGCCCTCCAGGAATTGAGTTTGAGACCATTTCTCTAGATGAAGATCAAATAAGCACTTAGTTGTGAGTATATTGGATCTTTAGGCCTTTTTATTAAGGTTTTTTTTCTTGCTGTATCATCTGTCAGGTAAAAATAAAAAACATCTGATTGCTTATTAAGTTATGTTGTAGAATAATAAATCAATACATACGTTTCTACTTAATAAAAAAGTAAGGAATTGTATTAAAAGGAACATTTCCCACAAGAGTCCCTATATTTGAATCAATAAACAGTGTACTCTGAACCTTCTCAGAGACACAGGAAGATCTGTAAGATGGCTCATAATTGGTCCGTTGTGGTGAAGGCAGCAGCTAATGCCGATGTTCTGTCTTGTAGAGTCAGATTTTGTGGGCTCAGCGTTACTCAGAGAGAGCATCAACAGCTCCATCGGGGACGATGACAAACTCTACTTCTTCTTCACGGAGAGGAACACAGAACCGACGGCTTATTCCATCCAAACCAAAGTGGCCAGAGTGGCCCGTGTGTGTAAAGTAAGAGGCATATTGTTCAAGTTTATTGTCTTAAGTACTTTATGAGTATTTTAAAAGTTTAAGTACTTTATTGTCATTCCAGTCAAAGTGCACAACAGAATAAAATTGTTTCTCCAAACACACTCAATGTGCATCATAATCCAAACATAAATAACACAACAATACAACAAATTTATATTACCAATATCATTATTCCAGTCTTCATTGTGTCACATTATCCCACAAAATCATTCTGTTTGCTGCCTTGTATGGTCGATTATTATTAGGGACGTGCACATAATGTTCCCTTCATAACGTCACGGCCGGTTCCTCAGAGGACATCCTTACTGTCAATGTTGAAAACATTTGTAGAAATCACTATTCAGTCTTTTCAGGGTTCTTATAATATAAAGTTAACAGCATTTATTTAAAATAAAATATTTTGTATGTTGTTTTGTACTGTCACTTTCGCTCTTTTCAGAATAAACATATGTATTTTTTATTGAATGCTACTTTTATATCATGATTTTCACAAAAATATTTAGCAGCACAACTTTTTTTAACATTGATGATAATTAGAAAAGTTTCATGAGCAACAAATAATATTACAATTATTTTGAACTGCAGGAATAAATTACTTTATAAAAATAAACTACATTTCAAAATTTAAATCAGGGGATAATCAGTAATCAGGGGGTTTGATCATTAATGTTTCATTAATGAAATCATTAATGTTTGATCCTCCCTGAACGACATCAAAACAAGATGTGTGCTCTCTAAATAGTGATAAATATTTTTGTATCTGTATCTTAAATAATAATATTATTCATTAAAATAACAGATAATATAAATATACATTTGACCGCCCATATAACGGATTATACCAATGTAAATGCATCAGTCTATGTGAGAAAAAATTCATTCAGCAGTCTAAAACTGGCAGATCTAGAGCCCTGATAGACACCATAAGTGTTCACAAATAATATAATATTTTCCAAATAATAACTACTGCCGGCAGCACGGTGGCGCAGTGGATAGCGCTCTCGCCTCACAGCAAGAAGGTCGCTGGTTCGAGCCTCGGCTGGGTCAGTTGGCGTTTCTGTGTGGAGTTTGCATGTTCTCCCTGTGTTGGCGTGGGTTTCCTCCGGGTGCTCCGGTTTCCCCCACAGTCCAAAGACATGCTCTATAGGTGAATTGGGTAAGCAAAATTGTCCGTAGTGTATAAGTGTGAATACGTGTGTATGGGTGTTCCCCAGTGATGGGTTGCAGCTGGAAGGGCATCCGCTGCGTAAAACATATGCTGGATAAGTTGGCGGTTCATTTCGCTGTGGCAACCCCAGATTAATAAAGGGACTAAGCCGAAAAGAAAATGAATGAATGAATAACTACTGCCTTTATTTTATTTTTAATCAGATAAATGTAGCCTTGGTGAGCAGAAAAGACTTCTTTCAAAAACCTTCAAAAAATATTGGTATCCAAACAGTAGAGGAAAATTATTGACTTAAGTCTGCATAATGTTCCCTTCATAACGTCATGGCCGGTCACTCAGAGGATGTCCCAATAACGTTCGCTACTGGTCACTCAGTCTTCCATAGTATTTTTCTATCTATGGAATAAATGATTCTCCTCAACTGTTTGGATTCCAACATTTTTCAAAATCCTGTATATTCATTTGTGTTCAACAGAAAAATAAACTCATACAGGTTTAGAAGAAGTGGAGGGTGAGTAAACAATGGCAGAGTTTTCATTCTGGAAGTGAACAACTCTTTTATACTTTTATACCAGGCTACTTTAATAGTGAGTTAAGCATCTAAATGGCCTGCAGAAAGAAGCATCACATAGCCTACTTACATTTTCCAGAAGGTTTTCCAGAGCTTATGAAGATGAACTGTTGACAGTGTTTACATTTTTTGCTTTTACCCAAGGCCGTTATTTAAACCAATTTTCAATAAATTATTAAACGTCTCTCAGGTATTGATATTAAATGAAGTCAAATGTGAAACAGGTATTAGAAGCAGTAAAGCAGTAAATGCCATGAATGTAATAATGTGTTGTTATTATGAGTGTTGTGTCCTGATTCGCCTTAGCATCATAGTTAAGGATTATAAATATATTTATTTCGTGACGTTACTTTGTGAAGACAGTGCCGTAACACATTTTTTGCTATATATCAAAACAGTGGTCGTCTGCATGGGTAAATTTTTGCCTACTGGCAGTTTTAGCTGTACAGCGACCCCTGGCGGTTGTAGTCGTAAATGAGCTAAATTTATTCAGAGCTCCATAACATTATCAATCTGACCTGATCAAACACTACGATTCTCAATGTTGTAGGTTTTGCCACTGTTGCCGGGCAGATAAACCCCACTACCCAAACTCTTTCTCTCTATCTCTCTCTCTCACTCCATGCTCCATGGCTCTTCTCCCACACGCTCTCTCCCACCTGCATTACTTTCATCTCATTTAGCATCTTCATTGTGCTTGGATAAACCACCCAACAGTTTCCCCTCACTGTTATAGCATCATTTATTTCATACCTGCATTCACTCTGCAGTGAACACTTCATGGTTCTGGGAAGCAGGTCAGGTCCCTTACTGTTTGACTTACTGAGTTAAAGAAGCGCCGGTCTAAACTAGGCCACACTACACTCACACACACATGACAACATGCCAGATTACACACTAGTGCAAATACACACACACACATATATATATATATATATATATATATATACTGCACACTACAATTCAGGTGTTTGGGAATTGGTACAATATGTCATGAGTTTTTAAAAAGTTTCTTAAAGGTTACATTTATAGGATTGTTTTGTTATTTCCCAATAAGATATTTTGTTATGTATTATTATGTATGTAAAATGCACACAAAAATGCACACTAAAGAAAATTCAAGAGGACATACTCAAAATGTTTTTGTAACCTGTATTTAAAGGTAACCCCATAAGAATATTATTATATTATAAGAATATAACATTAGCTTTAAGACTTTAGATGCATAAAACATCTCTATAACTTCCCAAAAGGTTTTTCTACTGTTGTTTATTATATCCCATTTTATTTTTTCAGCATCTACGTATGTTATACTTTTAAAAATCTTCTGCAGACATTGAGTTCAGTGGGTGAGAAATTATTTTAATTAAGCAGCATTTAAGGTCATGAAGGCGAATACTAATCACCCTAACTGTAATTGCACACAAAACAACAATATAGCTTAATAAAAAGCACTAATTAGTACTGCTGCATTTATTAATAATTCAAAATAGTGTCCCTGTAAGTAACCATACTTGGATCACACAGTAAAAGAGTATGGGTATTTAATCAACCACTAAGCACTGGGGTTTATAGTGCTTAGCCTAATTTATACTTTGCAATTTTTTGCGCTTTCAGAAACTATCCAAAAAGAAAAACCAAACAACAACATTTAATTAAATATGTTAAATATAGCTTTTCAGTGTTTACACCTCATTAATGAAATGCATATTATTTAAGGAAAAACATTCTGTCAAATAAACAAACCATGCTTTGAGGTTATAACAATAATTGTTCAATCTTCAAACCGAGCATACCCACTAGTCTTCCTAACATTATACATTTTCTGGTTTTCATTTCCATTAGTTTACCTAACAAATTGGAAGATTTGGCACCCAGTGTATGTGCAAGTCCAAAAGAAGTAAAAAGAACCAAAGTTATAATGATCATGAATTTCATTTTTTTTGCCATTTTCAGTTAAACAATAATCAGTAACATATTACAATAACAGTACATGAATAATGGTGTATTAATATGTAAACTAAACATTACTTTATTATGAATTAATGATGAGTTAAGGTGGCCGCTAATCATGAACTAACTTTACTACAACATGAATAACATGAGTTCATGTGAATAACGCCTACCTTAATTATTTGTTAGTTCATATTGTTAATTAATGTATTAATTAACATTTAAGTTTAAGATAAATGTAACCAACATAAACTCATGACCTGTTCATGTATAATTATGTCATGACTTTACTTGGAGGGGCTCATCATCATTAACTCTTCCTTAACTACTCATGAACTCCTGTGTTTAAACTGTTAATGTTACAGAACACTTTTCTATTGTTATTCGGTGGAAATGCACTAGACGGATGTGCATAAGGTTGAGTATGAGTAGTTAAGAATGGGTTAATGATAATGTACCCCTCCAAGTAAAGTTACAATATAATTATACATTAACATATGAGTTCATGATGGTTAAATTAAGCATAAACTAATGTGGTAATTAATACATTAAAGGTGCAGTAGGTGATTGTCTTCAGAAACATTTTTTGTTGTGCTGGTTGAAAGTCTCTTCACATTCCAATAGTAATGATTAAAGTAAATGATCTAAATGTATTTTTATATTCGGGGTAAGGCATAAAACTAAAAAATGTTCATACAATTAAATATTGTTCGGCCAACATTTCCCTTAATTCTGATAATTAGCCCAAACTGTCTGTCAGCAAATGTAGATTTGTACAACGGCGTATCTCTGTTCACGCAGATGCACCATTTGCGCGTGCACGCCTGCATGCGCGCCGTGCGTTCATGTGCAGACGAGACAACCACATCGGTAAAATCAAATGCTGAATCAAAACTTGTTAAAATCCTGAATCAATATTGGGGTTACTTTTGCACGTATGACACCATGGCTGAAGTATTTCTTTTAGACAGGTAATGTTATGTTTTAAAGCTCTTTTAGTCAGGCAATGCTGATGTAGATTGTGTTGTGTTATGAATGGGTTATATGCACAGAAGTGTTGTTCAGCCACTGAAATATTCCGGCGAAAGATCAATGTGACTATTTTCAGTTTCATAAGGGACCTTTTACAGCATCGATAATGTAGATTTTTATTTAGTTTACCAACAAAACATAAGTAAATAGCGCTATTCCGCCTAAGCTGCTTTACTGAGGTGTAGTTGGTTTTATATTTACATTGGTTCATTTTTGAACAATGACAACCTGTGACGCGCTCCCTATATTGTTTACCACGCTACTTTGAATATTCAGTCAGAAACAGCATGTAAGTATGGCTGAGTAATAAGTGTAATTCTGTTTGGGCATCTAGTGGGTTGTCTGCTGCCTTCTTTAAGGTGCACAAACTCGTGTTTCAGGAGGCGTGGCTTTGGACGGCAGGGGAGGGACTGTGTTTCAAAGATATTATGCTAACCCATTAGCATTTTGGCAGATCACCTACTGCACCTTTAATTAACAAACAATCATGTACTAACAAGTAATTAAGGTAGCTGTTATTCACACATGAACTTATGTGACTCATGTTGTAGTTAAAGTTAGTTCAGGATTAGCACATGCCTTAGTTTATAATTTCTTCATAATAAAGTAATGTTTTTACATATTAACACATCAGGGCAGCACGGTGGCGCTGTGGGTAGCACAATCGCCTCACAGGAAGAAGGTCGCTGGTTCGAGCCCCGGCTGGGACAGTTGGCATTTCTGTGTGGAGTTTGCATGTTCTCCCCATGTTGGCGTTGGTTTCCCCCACAGTTCCAAAGACGTGGTATAGGTGAATTGGGTAAGCTAAATTGTCCATAGTGTATGTGTGTGAATGAGTGTGTATGGATGTTTCCCAGTGATGGGTTGCAGCTGGAAGGTCATCCGCTGCGTAAAACATATGCTGGATAAGTTGGTGGTTCATTCCGCTGTGGCGACCCCAGATTAATAAAGGGACAAAGCCGAAAAGAAAATGAATGAATGAATGAATAAACACATTATTATTCATGTACTGTTATTGTTAAGTGTTACCCAATAATCTGTATGGATCATGTGACGCCACTGCTAAAAACTTTTGTTATGAAGAAACTGTACAAAAGAATCCATTTCTTTTCCTCTCTGTTGTTTTTATAAAAGCATCTCAGTTCTGTATTTTTTTCTTCTTGACTGAATGTGAACTGACCCCTCAATTAGCCTGAAGGTCCTCGTGCTCCTGCTAAAGCCTGATGGAGCCTGTTTTCAAGCCGAAAGCTGTTAGCACATTTAGGACAGCTTTTTGTGCCCACCACTGTGTCATTTCAAGCTGAATATTTAATCCAGCAGAGTTTCACATGCTGGTGCTCGGTGTGTTTGGATGTGAACTACTCTCTAGGGTATATGTGAATTATGCAAAAAGCCTTGGGCTGGTTGAAATACACCAGATTATGAAAAGTTCTTTTGGTGTGCATGTGATTTGGCATTTGCAGCCTGATGCAAGAGCTACAGAATCATAATTTGTCATTTAAACTCATTATTCATTATTAAGTTCATTATTTGTTAATATTTTTTTTATATCTACTTTAGAGTGACTTGTTGTGCCCCTGAGGAGATGACTTTTAAAGAACTGCAGACTATGCATAATGCATGTGAATGTTGTGTCATTCCTACTGCTCAGTTGAGGTGATAAAAATGCTTTTATATGTAATTTGCTGTGGTTTTTTTATATTGTGTTTGTGGTTCACAGGGGGACATTGGAGGCCAGAGGACGCTTCAGAGGAAGTGGACGTCCTTTCTCAAGGCCAGGCTGGTCTGCGCCATCCCTGATTATGAGCTTCATTTCAACGTCCTGCGCACTGTGTTTGTCGTTGAGGGAAGCAACGTACATGACAGTGTCTTTTATGGCATTTTTGGACTTGAGTGGTAAGAACATTGACAAGAATTTGACAGGTTTTGTGTAATTCAAGAACTAGTTGAGAATGCCCGGATGAACTGGAAGGTGCGAGCATTTTATTTTTTTCATATTGTGACACAGTTCTTAAAGAAATGGAATATTAAATGAATAGTGGGCGTGGCTTGTTTGTTTTCTACTGCAAGCTGATTGGATGTAGTAAAGTAGGCATTTCATTCAGAAAGATCAAGAAAAGGGTTTTTGGAGGGTTATTACAACCTAACAGACACCTTCTCCTCACCATTTCTATTTGTTGTCATAGGGCTGTCAAAACTGACAGTTGGAGGGGTGGAGTTAATTATGTTAGCCACGCCCATACCTCAGACAGACGTAATCTTAGAATTTAACTCAAAACAAACAGGAAGTTCATTTTCAGATTTCAATTTTAGATTACAAGGGCAAACTATTTGATTTTTCTTAATGACATGCACAGATGAATTGTTCACTATAAAACTGGCAATGTGAGCCAACAAAATCAATATGGTTAGTTTTGATTTTATGTGTACTTTATGATTTGAATTTTTTATTGATTTTTCTTATTTCAAATAATGCAGATGAATATCAAATATAGAGCATTAACATAAAAGCAGAACAATACAAAATAAATACAATAAATAAATAACGTCATATAAATTAAGTAAACCAAACCAAAACATATACAAGAAAAATAAAGAAGGGGGGGGGGGTTGCTAATATCATAGCCTTAATTATTATTTTGTCTCCTTACATGTTTGCTAGTATTGTGGGTCGCAGAAATTCAGAAATTTTCCCTATTTATATAAAAATACATTTCAATCCTTCCATGTAAACTGTAGGAGAGTTTTTCAAAAGCTCCAACTCATCCTAACTCTGAGATCCACTCGAACATTGGAGGTCTACTGGAAGATTTCCAGTTTTTAACAATCACCCATCTGCCTAGCATGACACAGCTCTGTAAATGTGTGGATGAATGAAAGGATAGATACTATAAATGGATAGTATGGATAAAGTGGATGGATAGTATAATATAAATGTCTAAAGTGACTATATCGTCAAATAATGGATAGTTGGATGTACAGTATGGCAGGATGAATGGATGGTAACTGTAAAGATTGAAAATATGAATACTGTAAACAATTTATGGATGCCATTATGAATTAATAAATGGATGCTATAAATGATAGATTGATGGGTGAAGGGGTGGATGGATGGATACTATAAACAGATATAAGGATACTATAAGTGGAATGGATGCATTGATTGATGCATTTATTGATGAATTTATAGATACTATAGAATGTACATAAAAAGTGGATGGATGGATGTTTACTATGAACAAAGATGGATGGATGGATATTTTAAATGACTGATAGATTTCTGCTAAATCTTTCACATAGTTTCAACTGTTTTTCTTTAAGCTTACTCAGTAGTCAAAGTGCAATATAATCACTTAAGGTTTTAACTTTGGCACTACATTGACTTTCCGAGGCTTTAGTTTCAATGGGCTGAAATGTTTTTAAGTGGGTGAGAGGTGCGGCAGTCTCATTAAATGTGATGTGAACAGAAGCAGCATTAATCTGCTAGCATGTGACCCTGTTATCCTCCTTCTCTGAAGCATTTTAGCATGTGAACCCATCTCTAAATATTCCTCTGTGCTTTCCTCACTATAACAGGGACACTCACAATAGGACACAGGGCACTGAGCCAGTATTTGAATTGGCAGAATCAAGAGAAGAGTATGCAGAGTCACGCCTCATTAAATTGTCCTTCAAATGGGACTAGTTGGGGATTAAACTTCCCCTATAGAGCTTATTTCTAGGTAGTAAACAGGACAGAGCACTGAGTGGCAAATGTTTATCGGCCTGAAGGGAGTAATAACATCAGTATTTCATTATGAGGATTTTTAGTATTATGTTTGCCAGTGTAAAGAATCACAATGGCTTTGTTTCTGTGCTTGAGTGTGTTATACACTTTACCTTTCTCCATAAAGATACACATTCAGGGATTTTAAGTTTAGACAACACTGTTTAAAATATGACAGTTTGACTTCTTCATCCTCTACACACAAACAGCCTAGTAAATAATTCACTCAGTTGTGGATTCTCAGCAGCTCAGCAGTTCCATGAGAGTGTCACTGGCACTCAGGATAATGATCCCTATGTTTATTTACTCTAGAATTATTAAATAAATTTTATTGAATATTGATTTAAATTGATTCAAGATTCTGTTGATACCACAGATAATTATTTAGACTAATTATTTGGATTACTCATATAGTAATATGTATTCAGTGGAAGAGTATTGGGCAAACCCACTGAGCAAAGACACATCCAAAACACTGACATCCACTGATGTCTGAAATTGGTCCACTAATGTCTGAAAGTAGTCCACTGACATCTGAAAGTGGTCCACTGATGTCCGAAATTGGTCCACTAACATCCAAAATTAGTCCACTGACATCTGAAAGTGGTCCACTGATGTTGAAATTAGTCGCTACTAATCAGACATTGAGACACCGAACCTGTTTTAAACATCCAATGCTGTTTAATTTACTCACAATAAACACATGAATTTGAAATTCTAGACACTTAAACTAGTTTCTAATGGGATCAAATTGTAAAATTATGTATTTTTAAGTTTTAAGTCCCACATGAACATTTATGTATTTTATATGCGTACATATGACTTTTTTTAAATTTTTTGTGGTCCAAAATGAAAAAATCATAGGGCATTAGAGGATTCATTTAGATTTTTGTGTGAATTGTCTTTTAGGGAGCAATAACATGAGAATTGCTAGCAGATACTGTAGACAAAACATAGGTTATATTTAACTAGCAAGTTTCCATCAATCTTTCCCTCTTTCTCACTGCCAGGAGAAACGTTAAGATATCTGCAGTGTGTCGGTATTCCCTCAAAGACATCCAGACAGCTTTCGATGGGCCATTCATGGAACTACAGGACTCCAAATGGAGGGAATACACCGGGAAAATTCCAGATCCACGACCTGGTTCGGTGAGATGCTCTAAATCAAAACAGTCCCATAAACTGTCCCCTTTAAAACCTTGCATTGAAGTGTAGCATGGTTTCTATTTTCACTCCCTGGGGAATGTTATGTAATGGTGGCCTTCTTTTTCTTCAGTGTATAACTGATGAGCATCGTGGCAAGCTCATAAACTCCTCTCGGGATCTGCCTGACAACACTCTGAATTTCGTTAGGAGACACCCTTTAATGTCCACCCAGATCCAGCCGGTGGAAGGACGTCCACTTTTGCTCCACAGAGCTGCAGATTACACTAAAATCACTGTTCAACAGGTTGTGGGTTTGGATGGACGGACCTATGACATGCTCTTCATTGGAACAGGTGCCGAAGGATTGTTTTTTTTTTTTTTTTTTACTATTATTTAATTTTGGGGAAGAGTAAAAAAAAATTACTTTTACTATATTGATACACACAAATACTGTAGTATGTAATATATTCTTGTGATGGGAACTGCATAGTCTTCAGTGTCACATGATCTTTTAGAAATTATTCAAATATACTGATATGCTGATATGGGATTACGTCATAAGATGGCGCCGCGGATGGCTGCCTCGGCGTGGAGCGCTTCTCCCAGCACCTTATAACAATTTACAGTGCAATACTTTCCCATACGCACTC
>CAIGQW010052810.1:1099647-1114121 GCA_903798125.1 Danio choprae
CAGTGATGATATACAGCCATACCGCATTGCTACAAGTGTGATATTGCATTTATACAACAGTTCGAATATAACATTTTGCAAAACTAACTGAAGAATGGTGTTAATTATTAGTTTTTTCTGAGCTTATTCATTAATTCAATTCATCTTTATCCCTATAGCACTTTTACAATGTAGACTGTCAAAGCAGCTTAACATAGGAGATTAAAGTCAATTGAAAGTGTCAGTCCAGTTTTTAGAGTTTAAGTTCGGTTTAGTTCAGTTCAGTGTGGTTTAATTTTCACTGCTGAAAGTCCAAACACTGAAAAGCAAATCCATCGATGCGCAGCTCCACAAGTCCCGAACCATGTAAGGCAGTGGCAACAGCAGCGAGGAATGAACTTCACCAATTAACGAAAGTGAAAGAAAAAAAACCTAGAGAGAAACCAGGCTCAGTTGGGCACAACCATTTCTCCTATGGCCAAACTTCTTGTTCTTCTAAGCGCCGAAGGCTGGAGAAAGCTGGACGTCCATCGTGAAGAAGCTACAGGTGAGAGAGGTCACCAGCTGGTGTACAGGCTGGCCCTTCACGATCAATGCGAAGACTCGTCTGTCACTGGGGTCTTACAGGAATCAGTTTCATGCGCTCCACTCCTCCATGACCACCACAGCAGCTGCTCAGGATACGACCTGGTCCAGGATTATGGAAACCTCGGGAATAATGAAAAACAGACTAACATATGCGTAGATGCTGTTCAAATTATAATGTCGTTTGGGAAGTGTTCCTTGCTCCGGTTGCCCTAAAAAATGCAAACTAACAATCCTTAAGAGATGTGTCTTTAATCTACTTTAATCTACAAACTGACAGTGTGTCTACTTCCCGAACTGTGCTAGGAAGGCTGTTCCAGAGTTTAGGTGCTAGACATGAGAAAGATCTACCGCCTACAGTTGATTTTGATATTCTGGGAATAATCAGTTGTCCAGAATTAATTGAGCGTAGTGGACGTGAGGGGCTATAATACACCAGGAGCTCCCTTAAATACTGGGGAGCTAAGCCGTTCAGGGCTTTGTAGGCAGTCAATAAAAAATTTAATTTATACGATATTTAATAGGGAGCCAATGCAATGATGAAAGAACTGGAGTAATATTATCATATTTCTTAGTTCTAGAAAGCACTCTAGCAGCTACATTTTGAACTAGCTGAAGTTTGTTAATTAGGCCAACAGGGCAACCGCCTAGTAATGCATTACAATAGTCTTAACTGAGAGGTCATGAAAGCATGAATAAGCTTTTCCGCATCAGATATTAATAGCATATGTCAAAGTTTGGCAACATTTTTAAGATGAAAAAATGCCGTTTTACAGATGCTTGAAATCTGCCATTCAAACGACAGGCTGATATCAAAAATCACCACCAAATGTTTGACTGAAGATGAGGACTGAACTAAGAACCCATCAAGGGTTAGACAGTGTTCTAGTTTTTTGCATGTGAGGATTTTTGCGTTAAATAAGCAAGACCTCAGTTTTATCTCAATTTAGTAATAAGAATTTATTAGTCATCCAATTTTTAATATCAGCTATAAAATCTGTTAATTTCGTAAATTCATACAAATTATCAGGTTGAGAGGAGATATAAAGTTGTGTATCATCAGCATAACAGTGAAAGCTAACTCCAAGGACCAAGAACTGAGCCTTGTGGTACCCCACAGTGTACTTTTGATCTGTATGATGCCTCTTCATTAACTGATACAAATTGATAACGTTCAGATAGATAAGACCTGAACCAGGCCAATGCAGTTCCTGTAATACCAAAATAATTGTCAAGCCTATCAATAAGCCTAGCTTAAATAAGCTTAGCTTATTCACCTGCATTCCCATATGAAACAAATA
This sequence comes from Danio choprae, assembly GCA_903798125.1. NCBI lineage: Eukaryota > Metazoa > Chordata > Actinopteri > Cypriniformes > Danionidae > Danio > Danio choprae. The sequence continues at coordinate 1,101,513 of CAIGQW010052810.1, forward strand.
CAATAGTAATGTATAGTAAATACTATAGTGTTTTTAAACCACACTATAGTAAAGTACTTGAATTAATCTGTTGTGGTAATTCTGAAGTTGCTATGGTAACACAACCATGGTAATATAAACAAATGACCCAATACTGTATTTTTCTTCAACTATAAGCTATGAAGTTTTACAATACACCACAGTTTCGTGTAGTAAAAACTAACGTACATTACAGTATATCAGCATAGTTAATACCACAGTATGCTGAACCAATCATTAACAAAGTGTTGTAAATACTATAATACATACAGTATAATTCACTTTACTATCGTATGGTTAAAGCAATAATACCAAAGTATTTTTTTTGTTCATGTGAGGTGTCTTAAAGATCATTTTGTAAGCAAGTTTTCTAAAAAGCAACATCTGACTAACCTGAACCCCGATTTAGTGTCACAGCGGGAGATTTTAACCAGATCCCCATCTGCATCAGGCTTGTTGGTGAGCCTCCCATGTGTCTGTTACTTAGCAACAGCGCTCTTAATTTAGAACTTTCTTTAATCCACATAATAGGTCAAGCTGGTTTTCACCGGGGAGAAAAGATATGATCAGAGCACTAGTCTCATCTGGTTGCAATAAATGGGACATAATAAATATACTTCTCTCTTGTGAACTGATTCATTAAAATGTGGCTTACATTGATCAGATGCTCTGTCGTCGCGGGCTACTACTGTATCAAACAACCGCTCATCTCTGAGGAAATTCAGCCGTCGGAAGAAAACAACTACACATATAGTCAGCATTTGGGACAAAACAAGTGGAACAAAAAAGTTAGTCAAAAACTAAGACAAGAATTGATGTTGTTCAGTACTTTTAGGACAACTTTGATGAAAGGTTTTATAAAATACAAGTCAAATGTGGACTACTGTAAAAAATGCTCTCACGGTCGTCGCCTGTGACACTTTGTTAAAGCGATAGTTCACCCCAAACTGAAAATGTACTCATCCTCGAGTGTTAGCTTATTTTTAACGATAGCCATTAGCATCCATAGTTTAAAAGCACTATGACAGGCTACTGCAATTTTCAACATTCTTAATAATGAGTATGTTTACATGGACACCAATAATCCGATTTTAATGCGATTAAGACAATACTCTGATTAGGAGTCTACCATGTAAACCATGTACTGCTTTTTTTTGCCAGTAATGTGTGGGAGTGAAAAAGCTTTCCTTGTGTGTCCTTAAGCTTTATGTTGCTGTCACTATGGATTAAATTCCCAAAAAGCATGTTTCTCAGCTGCTGAAATCAACAGTACTGTTACAAACAGAGAGATTGAGAGACACTTCTGGGCTAATATTCAGATTAAAAACCAACCGGCAAAGCCCAAAACATTTTTGTTTTAATCTGTGGTTGCACATTTTGTTGAATCAAATGGACACAAGTCGTGATTTATGTTACATTAAACCGACTTAAAACAGCTTGTATTAGATTATTCATTCATTCATTTTCATTTCGGCTTAGTCCCTTTATTAATCTGGGGTCGCCACAGCGGAATGAACCGCCAACTTATCCAGCATATGTTTTACGCAGCGGATGCCCTTCCAGCTGCAACCCATCTCTGGGAAACATCCATACACACCCATTCACACTCATACACTACGGACAATTTAGTCTACCCAATTCACCTGTACCGCATGTCTTTGGACTTGTGGGGGAAACCGGAGCACCCGGAGGAAACCCACGCCAACACAGGGAGAACATGCAAACTCCACACAGAAACGCCAACTGACCCAGCCGTGGCTTGAACCAGCAACCTTCTTGCTGTGAGGCGAACGTGCTACCCACTCCGCCACTGTGAGGCCTGTATTAGATTAATATTAGATTATTTTATGAACATAAAAACATGTTGACATGAGTTATTGATCATATAGCTAATTGTTTAGTGTTAAAATCTTCACCAGAATAGCGTCTAATTTTGTAACCAGATATACTGTTGATCGCACATTTGCTATATAGGTATATATATATATTTTCTCCAATAAGTTTGTCCACTAGGTGGCAACACTGGTTCAGGCCATTTATTAAAGCAAGACCATCTAATTTTTTTACTTTAAAATAATGTCTCTAAATGTATTTCAGTGGTAGAACAACTTTTAACTGAATTATTTTACTGCTGCTGCTAGCAGAGCCTAAATTCACACGTAAATTTGCGTGATCCTTATCGGCAAAGAGCAAGCAAGTTCTTTGGTGTTGGAAAAGTTCACAGCCCTGCAAGAGTGCGATCTACTTTACATCACATATTATACTCATACACTTGACGGAGCTAGCAAACACCTTACTATAAGACGAAACAATCTAATATGCAAGTCTCAAAACCAACGACCTGATAATACAGCAAAAACCAAGTAATGTTTTATTGGAGGACATGAAGAAAAGAAAGCGAGAAACTGATCAGACAGGAGCCTAAACAGAATGAATATCAGACGGACTTACACTCCCAATATACGTCATTGTATAACAGGTCACTTTACCTGGTCGGTGAATATGGTTTCCAAACCAGATTTCTGCATTCTGCATGTGTGTTGCGCTGCCCATGGAGAAGCCTATATGGTGATAGTTTTCAAGACACTTGTAGCAGACAATTGCACTAATCAACCACATAGGGGGCCGTGAGCAAAAAAGGTTACATAGTGTTGCTTTCAGATCGAATGTGATGACGGAACAGAACACAAACAAACTTGCAAAGACAGTAGACATCTGCGTAGATTAATCTTTGTGTGATGATGTTAAAAGATACACACAACTCTACCTTAAATTAATTTTTTAAATAATGACAAGTGACCCGGAAGATGCTGAGACTTTTATTTCAGTATGTTGATGTACTTCCAACTGAAATGGAATATTGAGTAGGGGGCAGGGCTTTCTTTCTGCGCATTATTCCAACAACAACAACAATAAAAAAAATCAGTGTATTGACTTAACTTGCACAAATTAATTGTTGACCTAAAGAATAACAATGTGCGCTACCAAATAAATGATGAAGATGATGAAGCCTTTATTTGTCACATACACTTTTACATGCAGCGAAATTGGACCCCCTCGACCATACACAAACAACATTTCAGAGGAAGACAGGTCAGACGAGAGGTAGCTTTTAGAAAGAGGAAATAAGATACATTTGGGAAGAGAGAGGCGAAAAAAACAAAACATCTCACACTGTCCTTGAATTAGGGCAGTGTGAGATCAGGGAAGTAAAAAAATAAGCCCCAGCAACCAAGCACATAAACACAGACATAACATCGCAACAGGGGGTGGGAACAGGGGATGTGGATATAGTCCGATGAGGGCGGCAGCCATCTGGTCCTGCCACTAGAGAGCGCTGGTCACAGACCCGCCTACCCACACCGGTGGGTGAAAGCACGAAGGTATGGGATGCGGGGCTAAGTAGTGATTGCCTATCTGTGGCTGTGTATGTGTGTGTGTGTGTAAGCCTGTAGTGTCTCGACAGGTGTCCTTGGAACAGGGAGCAGGAATTTTAGAGAGTCTCCTTATCTTGCTATCCGGGGGAAGTTGCTTGTCTCCAGCCGAGGCCGTCTGGCAGGAGAGTCACAGGGAAGCCGAAAGAGAAGAAAAGTTTTTTTTAAATTTAGGTCAATATCTGCCATTTTCCCACATATTTACTGTCCGTCACAGGTCTCCAGATCTGACCAAATCTTGTTGCAAAGCCGCTAGTTTCACCACGATGTTTTCCAATTTGCGGTCCAAGGCCACAGTCTGGTTTGTAACAACTCTTGCTTGGTGGGGTTTTGAGCCACACTGACCGCTTTTATCAATCGTTGATACCCCAGGGCCCCGCATATGCCCATCAGCAGAAACCCTGTTATCAAAGTTCCGAAGAGATAGATATCTTCAATATCCTCCCAGGACAGAGCAGCCAGGCACATGACGCACCACTTCTCCCACCCGTCCATCACATATCCAGCTGCGAACGTCCCCGCAGGACAAGTGGGTTCCCCCAAACCCAAACTTCTCGTTGAGAAGATGGTGTCAGTTGCATTCAGAGACCAGTTGATCAAACCCATAATTCCTTATTCGTTTGGAGAGCAGGGCAAGGAGAGCCTCAGAGATAGAAAAAGACAAGGGAAGAGAAACCGGCCAGGAGAGATATGGGAGGGAGAGAGAAAAAAAAGTGCGACCGCCTTCGCTGAAAGCCAAAGAAGAACCTACATTGTATAAACATTATAAATTTTGATTTCACAGACGTTAATGCTCATAAATTCTGAAGAGAAATAGCGTAGGCACTGAACAAGAATAAAACTTTACCAGTGCTTGGACTATAGTTTTTATAAGGATGCTTTTGGCTGAATGCACAGCCTTTTAAAGTAAACTCCAGGTGATAGCATTCCAACACGTTGTAACATCCTCATGAGTAGGAATGTGTATTGTTGTTGTCATGTTTGGTAGATTATTGTTCTTAAATGTGAAATAACAGGCTGGTTCAGTGTTGCCACCTTGAGGACGATATAAATTGTGCAAAAACAATTCAAAAAGCATGTGCAAGATTAGAAAAAGATGCACTGCTGATTATAAAATTTCCATAATGCACACTGTATGCATAACCTAAAGCAGTGCTTCCCAACCCTGTTCCTGGAGGCACACCAACAGTAGATTTTTTGGATGTCTCATTCATTTCAGGTTTTGGAGTCTCTTCTAATATTCTGATGAGTTGATTGAGGTGTGTTTGATAAGGGAGAGGTTGAAAATGTGTACTGTTGGTGTGCCTTCAGGAACAGGGTTAAGGAAACATTGGAGTATGAAAGACAATCAGGGAAAGTCTTTAAATGAAACAGATTACATTTGTCAACCCATGCAGTTTGACCATGATGTGTACAATTTCTTATGGCAAAATAAGCTCTTATGTTTCATAAATACATGGCAGTATAGCATTACAATACCCTTCATGAATAAACATGATATCTGATGCTTGTATACATACATCCCAACGCTTGTCACATATGCAAATATAGCCTCAAGCAGCACATTGGCTCTTTCATTCATCTAGTCACAATCTAAATTTAGCATTTTGTTTGAAGACTTTTGGCTTCAGTTGCCTTCCATACTAGCGTATGCATAGAGTCTCGTGCATATGGTGGAGGTATTACTGTTTTATTATTGTATTACCACACTATGTCTCTGGCAAAATAGTAAATAATATAATAGGATAGATTTCATAGTAATTTTTACCTTTTTTTAATTTTAAGATGTTTATCTTAAAGTGACAGAAATATCCGTTTATTAAAAAAAAAACAAAAAAAAAAAAACATAGACACCTTGACATTTACTGACAAAGTCCACCAGATTCTGTTCAGATTATCTTCTAAGAAATTAAGTTAATTAGAGGTAGTTGAGTAAAAGTATCAAAATGAGCAAGGGGAACAAGTCAACATCAGTTCAAAACTTTATTTATCCAAAGGAAACAGAATTATATTTCAGTAAATATGGCATATTATAAGGATATATGTCATTGTAAGGAATATTGCCATATAAGAACAATGTTATTGTTATATAAACCGTCATATTCCATCAAAAAAGAAAAATACTGATGAGTAGCAGGAATAAAACTGAAACCTGAAAACTTTTAATTGATCAGTGTACTGTTGAATGTGCTGATTTCCATTCATTCACAGCTTATCCAACAGTTCATACATCAGTCAGAGTATTCGTACTAGGAAAAGTCTTTATTTTGGCTGTGGCCCAACTGGGTCAATGCTGGGGGCTCGATTTGTGAAGGGGTGCCACTGGCCCTGAATACTGGGACTGTCTGTATGGAAGGGTTTCCGAATACGGATGATGTCCACTCCGGACTGGTTGGACATCTTGGTTATAAGTTCAGCAATCTGCTGTGATGTTTTGTTAGTGATTATCTCCTCCTTCACGTTCCCATTCACTGCACCGATCATATAAAAATAATCAGTGTGCTGGTATTTTATATACTTGATAACATTTAGTCAACACTGCTAGAGACAGTAATATAATATATAAATAAAATCAGACTTACAATATTCAGCGACTATTTTTGGAATTCTGCTGGACTGAGGAGAGATGTAAACCACAGTTCCTGGATTATTCTTGGCATAGTCGACCACGCCTTCTTCAATGAAATCCCTAGAGGAGAAATATCATTAATATTAGGTGACTTACATCAAACAAATAATTCAAAATATCAACAAAACATTACACTCACATTATTTAGCTGTATTACAGATATTAATAGTATTATCAAACTTAAAGCAATCAAAACAAAAAGGTTCTCATTTTGTATAATATAAAAAATTTGGAAAATACTTTTTTTTTTTAAGTTATGTTTTTTTTCTCATTATCATACTGTATTATTTATTTACTAATGTTTTATGTATGTGTGCGTATATATTTGTGTTTATATATTAGAAAAACTCATTTGTAATATTCTAAAATTATACTATAAATCATAAATATTTATTTTCTATTACTTTAGGCAAGGCAAGCTATATTTATAGGGCACAATTTTACACAACCATAGTTGATCCAATGTGCTTTATAAAAATAAAAATAAAATATAAATTAGTATTAACTTATTAATATAAACTGTATTCACTTATTTTAATCAAGTGTTATCATTGTTCTCTAATCTTTATTTGTTAACAATGTTTAATTTATTTATTTACACACATTTTGTAGTCATTAAAAAAATATTAGATCAGTTTAATTACATAATTTGTATTTCTTTGTCAATGTGTGTTTATCGTAATAAAATGCTCGATTGTTTTAATGCTGTTTTATTTTTCATTATTTAAAATGTTTCTTTTATACATTTCTTATGATATAAGAATATAAACTCATACCTGACTCCTAAAGATCCCTGTCCTTTCTTGGAGAAGATCAGAGAGATTCGCTTTAGCTGACAGACATAGCGACCCACTCCATTTTGAAGAACGCTTTGTAAAAACCGACTCGGTGTCCCTCGAGCTGTCATGTCCACGTCCTCAGAGATCCTACATTCAGGTCTACTGCCTCTTTTATTGCTGCCTGTGCTGCTAGGGGTAATATCACACACTTTTAATAATCAAATATACAGGACAGCAGTCAAGAAGGCATGTGCAATGTCAAGTACGCTACGCACTGTCATCCGGGTGGAAACAGAAGTGATCCATCAGAAGTAACGGGAATATAGTTTTGTATCAAAGAGATCGTCCCTAACAACTTTGTTAGAGAGAATGAAAGAAGTAATATAGCTTAATTATTTATAAAATAAACATGTTTTCGATTCAAATTTGTACAGTCGGTGTTTTGGAAAAGACTTTCTTGTTACAAGAGTTTCTTGTTTCACACGGACGTATTTTGGAGGGCGGACCTCGTGTGCACTGGGACATGTAGACACATGATAGCAGTTTGGCGCGCTTCTTACGGTTTTGTAAGTTTTTGTATGTTTACATTATTTAACATCTAATGTTTATGTCTTATTTATATTCCTAACCCTTTCTCAGCAATACTTTAGTTAATTTTATTACCACACGTGGTTAAATAACAACGTCAGGGGTCATGCATGAATGGTATACAGTTATTTTGGTGACTCTTATTTATAACTTTCATTAATAAAGCCGTAGCAAGAGTGTAAACGTGGTAATTGCACATTCAAACGTGAATTGCGGTTTTGTGACATTTGCAACTGTCATAATGCTAATTGCTTTTTGTTTAAATCATATAATGTATTAATCATTGATGTCTTTAATGATAGGCAAGCCATTCTTGTGTAGTCCCAATAGTCAGTATCTTAAGATATTTACATTTCTAAAATATTTACAGCTTTAAACATTGAAATCATAGTACTTTTGTCACACTACCAGTATTTATAAAATAAAAAGTGATGAGAAAAATCTGTTGCTTTTTGTTGAGTATGAAATTTAAATCATCAGCATTTTTGGGTCATACAGCATGATATAAGCGAATATGGATTCTTAAAGAAAAGAAAGACATTTTATTGGGATAGGACAGTGAAGGACAGACAGGAAAGCATTGGGAGCAGAGAGAGGGAAGGATCGGCATAGGACCTCGAGCTGGGAATCAAACATGGGTTGCCGTGAGCACCTTGGTGCTATATGTCGGCACCCTTAACCACTAGGCTATTGGCTCATTTCACTACGACTGATTAAATCCTTCCCAAAGCAAATTCTGTACCAAATATAGTTTGTCAGAGAGAGCTGAATTTGATCAATCTAATTGTGTGCCTCTTTTCAATATATTTTTTCTGTTGAATGTTAAATAATTCCAGTAAAATTGACTTGATGCAGCCATAAAGTACCTACAGGGTTCATACGGTCATGGAAATCCTGGAAAAGTCATGGAATTTTGACATGGCATTTTCCAGGCCTGGAGAAGTTTTGGTAAAACAGAAAAACCCACAAAGTTTTGGAAAAGTCTGTATACAAATATCTATACTTGAATATAGGTTAGTTGTCTTTACTTCTTTTCTGTCCTTGGCCAAAAACATGCTCCCACATTATTACAGTGCTGTGTAAGCATTATCAAAATAAATTTTACATTGACATTAAACTAAATAGATTGTTGCATGTTTTATGATATGCTGTAATAAATTTAAACATGCATTGTTTTTCTTATTATTACCACGTATAAATAGACATTGCATAAAACATTAGGTCATGAAAATTTACTTGAAAGTCCTGGAAAAGTCATGGAATTTTAGTTGTAAAAATGTGCATGAACCCTGTACCTGGTATTATAAACAGGTGAGCGAGTGATATATTGTATTTTTTTTATATTGCTGTCTAAAAAATCCTCTAGTTCCGCAACCTTTTAAAACTGCATATTGTAATTGTGCACATTTTCTGTAATGATTGCAGCTGTGATGTCCTGAGTGATCTTCCAATGTGGAGGAGCAGGTTTCTCAGATCTGCAGGCTGTCTTTTACAGGCAACAGTCTCATATAGTCCTCATAAACCCTCTCATCTTCCTCAATGGAGATTCTTATCTTCTCTCCAGCCCCTTCTCAATCCAGCCCTGCAGTGCTATTTAAAACCACCATCGTCTACTTGGTATTGTCCTGAAAGCCAATTAACACCCACAGTTGCCTTATATTTCTGTAGAACTTTAAGAAAAGATGCAAAGTCTGTCATCGATCTCGACCAGCCCCTTACAGTCACTGACATCAAGCAATACCTTCGTTTTAAAGAAATACCTTTCCACGATGGCCACAGCTGCTTGCATGCTCCCAGTATTTTTACGGCACCCCTGCCTGAAGGATCGGGACGGGAAAACTTCTCGCTGTTCATCGATAAAACCACTGGACAGTTTTTATGCAAGGACACTTTAGTAGAAGGAAACTGGGAGGACTTCCAGGACTGCCTCGAGGTGATGCTGAACGAAGGCCAAACCTCCATCAGCCCCAATGTTCTCATAGGGTTTCCAGAGAGCCTGGAGGAGCAGGAGGAACGAGGGATGGAGGTGAAGGAGGTGCAGAGAATTTGGAGCAGCTCCGTGCCTTTTTCCGACCTCATGGAGGATGAGGTGCAGCTTATTAAAGCCATGTTTCAGATTGCCAAACTCACCAATGCTACGCTAAAGAAATTCGGAGTCCGGTTCTTCAAGCCTACCAAGAGTTTGGTGTTTCCTTGGTTTGGCAGACGGGATTCGGGACTTCGTGGTGTTAAATTGCTTTCCGCCTCAACGAGAGATGACGGACGTGTGGTTTATACTGAAGCCACAGTACCAAAAGTCTCTAGTTACCACAACCTCTTTGGCCTGCCTTTGGTGGGACGCAAGGACGCAGAGGTTGTATTGACGGGACGCGAGGTGGACAGCATGGCAGTGAGTCAGGCTACCGGTCTGCCATCTTTGGCCTTGCCACGGGGTGTAAGCTGCCTACCACCGATCCTCCTACCGTATCTGGAGCAGTTCAAGAAAGTCACACTGTGGCTGGGTGGAGATATGCGCTCTTGGGAAGCCTCCAAAATCTTTTCCAGGAAACTCGGGCTGAAACGATGCTCTCTTGTCCGGCCTGGGGAGTTTCAGCCATGTCCCAGCGAGGCATTGGCGCAGGGAAGGAACCTGGCACGAATTGTCAAGGGTTCGATCCCTGCTGCCCACAAGTCCATCGTGTCCTTCAAGCAGCTCCGGGAGGACGTGTATGGGGAACTGGCTAATGTGGAGCAGGTGGCTGGAATACAGTGGTCTCGATTCCCTGAGCTTAATCGAATCTTGAAAGGACATCGCAAGGGAGAGCTGACGGTCTTTACAGGTATGGTAAATATAGGGTATGATTGATTTTTAAATATTTTTTTCTACAACAAATTTAAATAAATATGAAATTAAATATTAATTTAGGGTGATACAGTAGTTAGCGCTGTCACCTCACAGCAAGAAGATTTGAGTCTTGGCTGGGTCAGTTGGCATTTCTGTGTGAAGTTTACATGTTCTTCTCGTGTTGGAGTGGATTTTTTCCGGGTGCTCCAGTTCCCCCCACAGTCCAAAGACATGCTCTTTAAGTGAATTGGATTAACTAAATTGGCCGTAGTGTAGGAGTGTGTGTGTGAATGCGATAGCGTATGGGTTTTTCCTAGTACTGGGTTGCGGCTGGAAGGGCATCCGCTGCATTAAACATGCCGGAATAGTTGCCGGTTCATTCCGCTGTGGCAACCCCTGATAAATAAGGGACGAAGTCGAAGGAAAATGAATGAATATTAATTATAATAAAAATTTATTTATACTAACTCAATATTAAATATAAAAAAGTTTGTACAGGTAAAGCCAGGAGGATAGTTTATATTAACTGCTTTCTAATTTTTTTTTTCTACAAAGAATGTTTTATTTAAATATTAATTAAAAATAGTAGTAATATTGATTTAAATATAAATGTTATATATAATATTTAGTGGGTCTTTTTCTGTTGTGCTTGCTTGCATGTAAAGCACTTTGCAAAATAAATAAATATTATTATTTGATGTTTCTGTAATAATGAAAATATTTATAATTATAATGATGATTATTAAATAATTAACTAATATGTATGTATTATAAAAAAAGGTTAATTATTTACATTTGTTCAGTTTAAATAGAAGTATGAATATGTGCAGAAATGTTTAAATAGATAATAATTATTCATAATATTTGTTTTTATTTTTCACATGTGCAGGTCCCACAGGCAGTGGAAAGACCACCTTCATTAGTGAGTGTGCTCTAGATCTGTGCATGCAGGGCGTCAACACATTATGGGGCAGCTTTGAAATCAACAATGTGCGCCTGGCTAAAATTATGCTGACCCAGTTTTCCAAGCAAAGGCTGGAGGAGAACCTGGACCAATACGACATGTGGGCTGACAAGTTTGAGGACCTGCCTCTCTACTTCATGACCTTCCATGGACAGCAGAACATCAAGTAAATCCTTCACATTCGTCTGATAGACTAGACTGAAGTCTGTATTGTATTGCAATCCCTACGGATTTGTGAGATAATGCTTCTTTTCTTAATCTTTAAATATAAATTGCACTCTTTTTCCTGCACAGAACTGTTTTGGATACCATGCAGCATGCCGTTTATGTTTATGACATCAGTCACGTGATCATTGACAACCTGCAGTTTATGATGGGCCAAGAAAATCTGTCCGTGGACAAGTAAGGCTGCAGTTTTAATGTGATGTTCAATTTAATAGGCTGATTATCAGGCTCTGAGAAGTCAAGAGCCTGATAACATTTTCTGTAGTTGTACATCGTTATCAAGTTTTTGCTTCAGCATAAAATAACCTGTTGTAAGTTAGATTTTCTATAAAAATGATTTCTGAAATTCATTCCCTAAATCACAGGTGTCAAATCCAGTTCCTGGAGGGCCGCAGCTCTGCACAGTTTAGTTCCAACCCTGCTTCAACATACTTGCATGTAGGTTTCTAACAAGCCTGGAGGACTGTTTGATCAGGTGTGTGGCCCTCCAGGAACTGGATTTGACACCTGTGACCTAAATGAACAAAGTAGTAGTAACCATTATTTATAGTTGATACAGTAAATCTAAAATTAATAGAGACAGAAAGAGACAGCATGACAAATGTATCAAAAGTAAAGAAAAAAACTAAGTAAATGCAGTCATCTTTTAAGAAAAATACAGGTAAAGTTTTTTATGGGTTCCTGAACTAAATCATTTATGACCCTGGATCACAAAACCAGTCTTGTATTGCTCCAGTATATATTTGGCATTAGCAAAATTTTATGACAAAAATCATTAGACTATTAATTAAAGATTTTTTTTTAATAAGAATATATTTAGTAACTTTCTTTCTGTAAATATATCAAAATGTAATTTTTAATTAGTAATATGCATTGCTAAGCACTTCAATTCATTTTAACCCTCAGATTCCAGATATTACAATTGTTGTATCTTGACCAAATATTGTCCAATTCTAATAAAGTATTCTAATTCCAATTCTAATTTCAGTTTTAATGCATAAATCTCCATTTTCCTAAATTTACACTTGTTTGGTTTTGTGGTCCAGAGTCACATTTAGCAAAGATTTAAAAAGGAGCACCGAAAAACATTGTTCACAACTAGAGGTTTTGACAAAATGTTGACATTGTGAAAATCTTTTAATATATAT
>CAIGQW010052810.1:1114221-1145139 GCA_903798125.1 Danio choprae
TATGTGTGTATATATATGTGTGTGTATATATATATGCATTTTTAACACTTAAATATAGAGTTCAGAACTTCTGTGTTCAGGACTGGTTTCTTACACATTTCATCCAGTCTTCTGTTTTTTTTATTTTTTTATTATAGTTTTGTCACTTAATTCAGCGTAGTCATAAAGAAATGTAATGTGGTCAAGACCTAACTGATAATGGCACACCTTAGAACAGGGGTGCCCAAACTCAGTCTGGGGGGCCGGTGTCCTGCAAAGTTTAGTTCCAACCCCAATCAGACACACCTGGGCCAGCTAATCAAGCCCTTACTAGGCTTTCTAACATCCGTGCAGGTGTGTTGAGGCAAGCTGGAGCTAAAATCTGCAGGACTGAGTTTGGACACCCCTGCCATAGAATGTTCATCAGCCAATCAGAATCAAGCATTTAGCAGCAACATAGCATCATTTTTATTTATATTATTATTATTATAGAGTAGAAAGCAAAATTATTAGCCCAACTGTAAATTGTTTTTCAAAATATTTCCCAACTGATGTTTAACAAAGCAAGGAAATATCCACAGTATTTGCTATAATATATTTTTTTCTGGAGAAAGTCTTTTAGTTTGGCTGGAATAAAAGCAGTTTTAACTATTATAAAAACCATTTTATGGTCAATATTATTAACCCCCTCAAGAAATATTTTATTTTTCATTGTCTACAGAACAAACCACTGTTGTCCAATGAATTGCCTAGTTAACATAATAACCTAGTTAAGTCTTTAAATGTCACTTTAAGCTGAATACTAGTATTTAGCAAAATAAATAGTAAAATATTATGTACTGCCATCATGAGTAAGACAAAAAAGATAGTTATTAGAATATAGTTATTAAAACTTACGTTGAAAAAATCTCAGTTTTGAGCAGCACTTAGGAAATATTTCAAAAACAAATAAAATTTCATAGGGAAGGCTGAAAAATTTAACTTCGGTCGGTGTTATTAAATATATTATTATGTAATGTAGGGCGTCACGGTGGCGCAGTGGGTAGCACAATCGCCTCACAGCAAGAAGGTCGCTGGTTGTAGCCGTAAAAACATATGCTGGATAAGATATGGCGCCACAGCCATATCACCCTGCAGCCCAAGATTGGTTACTCACTGAAGCTAAGCAGGGCTGAGCCTGGTCAGTACCTGGATGGGAGACCACATGGGAAAACTAGGTTGCTGTTGGAAGTGGTGTAAGTGAGGCCAGCAGGGGGTGCTCAACCTGCAGTCTGTGTGAGTCAGAGTCCTAATGCCCCAGTATAGTGAAGGGGACACTATACTATCAGTGAGCACTTTCTTTTTTAAGATGAGACGTTAAACCGAGGTCCTGACTTTCTGCAGTCATTAAAAATCCCATGGCCAGAGTAGGGGTGTAACTCCGGTGTCTTGGCCAAATACTCTCCATCAGCCCTTACCGATCATGGCCTCCCAATCATCCCCATCCACTGAATTGGCTCTATCACTGTCTCTCCACTCCCCCAATAGCTGTTGAGGACACTGGCGCAATTGCCCTGTGGCTGCTGTCACATCATCCAAGTGAATGCTGCACACTGGTGGTGTGGAGAGACCCCCCTCATGATTGTGAAGCGCTTTGGTTGTATGGCTATACACGATAAATGCGCTATATAAATACACATTACATTACATCACATATTATTATTATTTTTTAAAATCTTTTTTCTTAGGTTTGCAGTACAAGACCACATCATCGGCGTCTTCAGGAAGTTCGCCACAAACAGCTGCTGTCACGTGACTTTAATTATCCACCCTCGGAAAGAAGAAGATGATAAAGAGTTGCAGACGGCATCCATCTTTGGCACGGCTAAGGTTGGCAGATACCGTTTGTGTCAGCATGTTTATTCCAATGCAACTTCAACTCAGCCAAAGTACACCCTTAGTTTGCATCTATAAATAAAATCTAGCCTGTCTAATGCGTCCTTTTCCTCACATCAGGCCAGTCAGGAAGCAGATAATGTGCTCATCCTCCAGGAGAAGAAGCTGGTGACGTGTCCAGGTCGGAGGTCCCTGCAGGTGGCCAAAAATCGATTCGACGGGGATGTGGGCGTCTTTCCCTTAGAGTTTAATAAAGCCTCGCTCACCTTCTCCGCTCCTGTAAAGGGAAAGCAGAAACTTCGGAAGATGAAAGTGGATGTGAATGAAAGCACAGAGGAAACCGAGGAAGATGAACTGAAGGAAAAGAGAGAGAAACCTCTTAAAACTGCTAAAACCAAGACCTCGAAGACTGTCAAGGGGTCGCCAGCAGCAAAAAGCTCTGTGGATTGAGAAGAAAGAAGAGAATTTGTTATTTACATGAAGTTAAATACAGTGTGTAATACGTGGAAGTGAAATGTTGGAGAGGATCTGGATGGATTTATGTGAGGTGGTGGTCAATATCTCATGTTGTCTCATTGCATTAAGATGTAAATGACACTCATTGTATGTCAGAAGCTTTAAATCTTCTTAAAAGGAAATTTTTTATACGTTTCTGATGTTTTATATATAATCTGAAATGCAACAAAAGTTATTTTCAAGACAGATTTAAAGCACTTGTAATCTAATACAGGACCCCAAACCTGCATTTGTAGAAATCTTGTCATACATTTCATGTCATCATTGTAAATACGACAAATGTAATGTGAGTTTTTTTATATTTCATTGTCATTGCTACTGTAGGAGAAAAGTGTCAAATATAAATAAGCTATTTCAAGGTAAATGTGAATATTCTTAATAAAAGTTTTATAGAATTTTTGGCTTCTGCTTATTTATGCTTTGTGTATTTAAATTTTTTGAGTTAATGATTTATATAGAGGGCTTGACATTAACAGCCGCCAAATGCGGGTAGATTTCAGCTGTGGCGGGTTAGACAGACACTCCCACTAGCCACTTTGGCTGGTTGAAAATAATTTTTAAATTGTAGTTTTTTTAAAAGCAGGGTTCGACAATAAGGATGGCCCAATATGCATGCAAATGCGATCTTAGAATCGAGAAGCAGCATGACACAAATAATTGTGTTCGCGTGAGCAAAAGAAAGCAGGTGAATACCGAATGAGAGGATGATCATTCGCGCACAGAGGTGATGTGATGCACGTGACTGTTTAAAAAGCATGCGTGCTCAACTGGTATGATCGGTTCTTTTTGAAATAGACTGGACAAAAAGTGATGCTCGTGCACTCACAGTCCTGCTGCTCTCAAGAACTCAAGATTATTATTATTTTTAAATGTCTTTTGGTAGGCAGCAGTTGCCACTTTCGCTTTAACTATTCTTTGAACAGATTATTAATGGGCCTAATGTTAACTGTGCACGTGACCATCCTTTCATTATTGCATGTTTTTCACCTGCTTTCTTTTGCTTACAGTTATTTTTTGTTAATATGGTTTAATTATCATTTCTTACAATAGCATTGCTTTAATAGGAGATTAACTCTCCATTTATGTGTAGTTAAACGGGTTATCTGAGACCTTTAGCCAGGACAGATTACTGTGCATAGTTTTAGATACATGACAATAATTCATTTTATATGTCAATTGTTTTTTGTTTTTTTGTTTTTTTACATGTATACAGCTATATTTTATTGATTTTTACACATTATTTAAAATTTGTGGCTAAGAAACAATTATTTATATTTGGTGTGGTCAGAGATAAATTTAGTAAATCCTTAATTTTGAGCTCTGAAAAGTCATGTGAAATATGAAACTAATTCTACACTCTCAGAAATAATGGTACAAGAGCTGTCACTGGGGTGGTACCTTTTCAAAAGGTACACATTTGTGACAAGGGTCCTTATTAATATCCAAGGGTACATAGTAGCTAGAAAGTACAAAAGTGTACCTCATGACATTTTTAGGTACTAATACATACCTTTGAGGTACCAATACGGGCCCTGTAAGTACAAATGTGTACCTTTTGAAAAGGTACCACCCCAGTGACAGCTCTCGTTCCTTTATGTCTGAGAGTGTAGTGAAACACTATGAAACCACAACCCATTTGCTCATGCACATTGAGCAAGCTCATACAAAACACACACAAAAAAGTTAAATGAATGAGGAGGCATGTGGACAACAAAATCTAAATCAAGTCATTTTAGCATGTCAAAGTCAAATTTATGCATATAAAATATATTTTCCCAACAACAAAATTGTGGCTAGTGAAAATGGTGAGTGGCTAGTAATGCTAGTAATGCCACAGTGGCTGGTGATCAAAAAAGTTAATGTCAAGCTCTGTTTATATATATAAAAAATGCAGTTGTGTGTGGTATGTGTTTATGTAATTTGGCTGTAAATTTTTTAACATTGACAGTTTAATTATATATTAATTATTTTGTCCAATGATAGCTGTGACAATACAATAATATTAGTTTAAATATTCATAAATTCATGTTTTTTTTAAATATCTTGAATGTATTTTTGATTTATGCTACAAAAATTGTGAATAGTTGAAATGAATGAAAAGAGAATAACCTGTATATTCCAGACATGATTTTACAAAATATATTTGTATACATTATATATTTGTAAATAACTTTTTATTAATATTTATTTGTTTCTGCAAGGTTAGTACTATTTTATTATCATCTTATAATGACTTTAAAAACATTATTATGTATTACATTGATTTCAAAAGTTATCTTCATAATGACATTTTATGAATATTAGAGTTTTGCCTACATTGTATCCAGCTCTGAACAGGACATTGACACAGTGCAGCGTGTTGAGAAACGTGTCATATGACTTTTTGCACCAATCAGGAGCTTGTATATGTAGGAAGTGTCTGATCCTGACTTTCTGGTTTCTATTCCTCTGCATGAACTTTATAGATTGATTTCGTTTTATTCACCTTATGACTCTTGCCGACCGCTAAATAAGTCGTTTCGTGATTTAATTTGCATAGCTTCAGTTTCTGAAATACTGTCAAAGAATTACTTTGTTTTTATGTGAAGTAACTGCAACATTGCACAACAATGGCAAACATTTGTCAAATTAAAAAAGTTGCAGATTTAGTCTCTGAAGCTCGTCGTGTGTATCGGGACACATTTGGTGAAGACGCGAATGTCGCGGTTTGTGCCCCAGGACGAGTGAATTTAATCGGAGAACACACAGATTATAATGAAGGATTTGTCCTCCCTATGGTAAATAATTCTTCTTGACTCTATTAAATGCTATTTAACTTCAAGTGTTGATAAAAATAAACAAAAACGACATAATATGTCAACTAATTTTGTTTGAAGTAGCGATGTTTGATTCGCGCTGACGTGCTTGAATCGTTCTTTTGAAGTGAATCGGTTGAATTGATTCACAAAACCAGTGACTCATCTACTACTAGTCATCATGAGCCAACATTTAAAATACACGATAAAACAAAAAATTGGGTACCAGTTTTATCAACACGCTTTTGAAAAAGTATTGATAAACCTTACATTAATAAAGCACATAAAAGTTGTTTTAACCAAGAGAATACATATTACAATTATTTATATTAAAATATGTTGTGAATGCTAATTATAATATTTATAAGATAATTTATGATCTGAAACAGCAACTGTCTGAACTAAGGCACATTATATAGCAATCCTAAATGTGCCACATATGCTCTATTTGAACTTATTGGAGCTTGTGATGAAGTTATATGCTGTGTTCCAATTACTTTTGAAGTCAGAAACCAGAGCTGGAAAAAGATGTCACACCAGAGTTTGACCCTGTTCCAGGACACAACTCAGAAAAACAAGAAAGACAAGAGTTGATATACCAGTAAATAAGAACACATTAGGAAAAAGTGATATTTTGCAAGTCAGATTTACGGTTGCGCTCCAATTAAATGTCTCTATTGGAACCCAGAATATCACACTTTTAAGTACAAACAGAATTCACCAATGGAATACTGCATCCATGATATCAAAACCCAGAAGACTATTTCACTGCAGTATGTTTGTAGTGGTTAGCACTGTCGTCTCACTGCAAAAAGGTCACTGGTTCAAGTCCCGGCTTGGCATTTCTGTGTGAAGTTTGGCCGTGATTGCGTGGGTTTCCTCCAGGCGCTCCGGTTTCCCCCCAGAATCCAAAGGCATGCGGTATAGGTCAATTGGATGAACTAAATTGGCCTTAGTGTATGAGTGTGTTTGTGTGTGTGAATGTAAGTGTTTATGGGTGTTTCCCAGTATTGGGTTGCTGCTGGAAGGGTATCCGCTGTGTAAAACATATGCTAGAATAGTTAGTGGTTCATTCCACTGTGGCGACCCCTGATAAATAAGGGACTAAGCTAAAGGAAAATTAATGAATGTTTGGAGTGTGATTAAAAAAAAATGTTAAACGTTAAAATCACTTGGGAATTATTTGAAACACAAATGTGAAATGTGATTTTTATATGAAGCGTGTTTTAACGTGACGTTACGTGACTGTATGTTCATTTTACATTGTACATTGTGCAGCATGTAAAGTATCATGTCCTACAGAAATGACATCCTGAACAATGGAAATTAATAATTGTCATTTTCGTATCTTTTTTTTTTAATTTATGTGCTGTTCGGGAGGTTTTCATCCACTCTGGCGTGATTTTAAGTCTTAATTTGGCCACAACTTTCCCTGTGTTTCAGCAAATGGAATGACTGTGGAAAATACTGTGGAAATTTTCAAAAACTACACAATACACTCTTGACAAATTTACTACCCTTTCATTATGTTAGTGGCTGTTTTTACCCCATTGACTTCCATTATAATGGCATTTTTTATTACAAAGCCATGACACCATGTAATTATGTATTCTTGATTGTTGGTGGTTTTCCCTGTTGAAAAGAGGTAACATTTGTAATTTTGACTGTTGATCATCAGTTTCAGTGGATAAAAGCATAGTTTCAACTTTTAGTCATACAGTAGATAACTGATTAACAAGCATTACCAGCTTACACACTCATATATCTCCTTAGACATTCAAATTAATCACATGAACAAACTGATTTCCCCCTTCAATTAAAACTAGCAATATCTCACTGAAAATCTATTATAATGATTATTTTTATTTTTTAATTGAAACCTTTTTTCCGGATTGCTCATTATTATTTGTGTTTATGTAATGTTTGTTGCTGCTATAAAGATAGCCTTAAGCTGCTGAAATGGCAGTAAAAATAAATTGTTACTACAACCATCTATCTGGTTGCAGGCCTTGCCGATGGTGACTGTCATGGTGGGTAGTAAAACATCTGGCCAGAAGTGCAGTATTTTAACTCTGACTGAAGCTGCTGATGAGCCCCGGCTGGTGGACTTTGATCTCCCCAATGAACTGACCCCTCTTTTAAGAGGGCAGCCAAACTGGGTCAATTATGTAAAGGGAGTTGTACAGCACTACAGAGGTAATCTTTTGCAATCATTTTTTGTCTATCTGGCAAAAAGGGGAAGTAATGAGGAAGTGTAGATTTAGTCTGTCTCTAGCACAAAATGTGACCCCAGGGACCCGTGCTGAGAACTCATCTTTCGAGTAACTTTTTATTGCAGTATTTCTTTCCGGTATTCATAATTGTAACACTTGCAGAATAGTTGCTAAACATATGTTTACTGTTGCTCTTGAAGAAAATATAGATTGAATATACTTTAGAATAGAGTAATAGGGTGCTTTTACACTAGCACTTTTGGTCTGCACTCGAGTTCGTTTGACGTCAGAGTTCTGTACGTTTAGCTAGTGTAAATGCCGTCTTCTGAACTCGGGTGCGCACCCGCATATCGTACTCGAGTCCGCCTGAAAGAGGTGGTCTGGGGTACGGTTCGCACGAACTCTGCTTTAGTTCACTTCAGGTATGAATGCAATCGTACGGAAGTGAACAGCCAACTGTACAACAAACTTTAGTCATTTTCTTTCATAATGTTCATTTGTGTGTGTGTGTGTGTGTGTATGTTTGTTCACCTACCTTGACAACAAGCGGGACTGAGCCAGGGCAAACACAGTGATAATGTCAGCTTGTCTCCTCCAAAAACGACTTCTGCAGATCGCATGATGTTCTGAACATTTTTTATATTTTTTGCGGCAGATAGACGCAAGTGTCTCTCTGTATTTTAGTTTTGGTAATAAAACCAAAATCAGAATGACCGTGATGTGCGTACGTCTTTCCATTTTGGCACCTTCACTTTCGTGGCCTCTAGCAATAGCTGTACACACAAGAGTAGCTTGATGACGCAGGCGTACCTGGGTTCAGAAGGGAAAAAGACAGTGTGAACACAAACCAGCTGAGAAAGTGGGAAGGAGGGACAATTGAACTTGGGTTCAGACCAGGCAATCGAACCAAGTGTGAAAGCACCCTTAATCTCAGACAAGTGCAATATTAAAGGGGACCTATTATGCCCCCCTTTTGCAAGATGGAAAATAAGTGTCTGATGTCCCTAGAGTGTGTATGTGAATTTTCAGCTCACAATGCCTTACAAATAATGTTTTATAACTCTTTAAAATGGCCCCTTTTAGACTTCAATTCAAAATTGTGCTGTTTTGGTGACTGTGGCTTTAAATTCAAATGAGATTGTGCTCTTTTCAAAATGGGGCTGAGCTACAAACACCTACTTGTCAGCATAGCAGCAGATTTAAAACAGGACTAAAGTTATCTGTGTAGAAAAACTGAAATTGTGAAAAGAAGTGTCTCAAAAAAAAAAAAAAACGGTTTATGGAGACTATAGTGTTCATTTGTGCATCTTAAAACTCCACATTTATAATCCTCTTAGTCGCTGACATTATCTTCAGCAGGTGAAAGATCTAATGGCGAACGGTTGCTTCTCACTCAGGACTGTTTAAGCTGATGAGGGAGAGATCATCACTAATGGGCGGGGCTTTCCCCCTCTGATGACATGTACAAATGGAGAATGTCAGTCAAAGTGTTTCTGCAGGTTGTTTTTATCAAGTGTGATTATGAAAAAATTTAATTCATTATTTTTTACCAATAGAGGCTGGCTATATTCACACACTGTTGCTACATAACTGTGTTTTTGTGTAATAGGTCCCCTTTAACATTCACAGTATTATTTCATTTATTATTACAGCAAAGCCCATTCCTGGTTTTAGAGCTGTAATAGCGAGTAGTGTGCCACTAGGAGGCGGACTCTCCAGCTCGGCCTCACTTGAAGTGGCTGTGTACACTTTTCTGCAGCAGTTGTGTCCAGGTAAAACCCTTTTAGAATATTCAAGTATTGTTGCTATTGAGAAACTGACATTAAGACATTCAGGATTTATACTTCCCATGTTTGTAAAGAGAAGTCACTGTCTCTCACCATGGAAATACAATGCATCATAGTGTTTTAAATGATGAGAAGTTCATATCCTTATTCTTATAAAACTCTTTTTTTCCTCTGTATTCTGTACTTCTGACAGCAAATCAAATGTGTTTTGTGTTGTGATTCACCTCAGAGCTGGTTGGTCTGGCGCACTGCTTTGAACATTTATTGTTACTATGAATGTAAATGTATGATTTATGATTATTTATATATAATCCCTACACTGTGAATAGCGATTGGTTACTTTAATTTAAAAAGTGAGTAAATGCATTGCCTTAAAAGTGACAAGTTGACTCTACTTTTAAAACAAACTGGAACTGTTACCTTGGAACTGTTAAGTTGACTTAACTTAATTTTTATTATTACATACTTAAATATAATTATATAACACAGTTCATTTAGGCGGTGCGGTGGCTCAGTGGTTAGCATTGTTGCCTCACAGCAAGAAGGTTACTGGTTCGAGCCCCGGCTGGGTCAGTTGGCATTTCTGTGTGGAGTTTGCATGTTCTCTCCGTGTTGGCATGGGTTTCCTCCGTGTGTTCCCTAAAGACATGCGCTATAGGTGAATTGAATAGGCTAAATTGGCCATAGTGTGTGTGTGTGTGTGTGTGAATACGAGAGTGAATGGGTGTTTCCCAGTGCTGAGTTGCGGCTGGAAGGGCATCTGCTGCATAAAACATATGCTGGACATATGCTGGATTGGTGGTTCATTCCGCTGTGGCGACCCCTGATAAATAAAAGGACTAAGCCAAAGTAAAATGAAATGAAATAGTTCATTTACTTAATCATTTTAGGTTTACTCACTTTTTAATTGCAGTCAACTAATTGCTTTTTACAGCGTACTAATGAGAAAAGTACTTCCAGGACAGAAATGAAGTATTATTTATACATAAATACTTTTCTTAATTAATCTTTAAGCAAAATCTTTTTTTAGTACTTTTATTATAATAGAGTAAAATAAATAAAGTAAAACAGTTATTGTAAAAAATATATTATTTACAAAATATTTCGAAGGTTTGGTTTTAATAAGATTTTTATTTTAAACTTGTATTTTTTATATAAATGAATACCTTTATTCATATTGGCTTAGATTGATCTAAAAAGATGGTAAAAATGCAATGCTAAAAAGGTTTGACCTTTTATTCATGAAAGATTCTGGAAATGTAATGGATGCAAGAAAAAGCTTGGAGAACTTATAAGACACTTCTTTAACAACTCAAAATGTTTGAATTATAGTGTATATAGACATGTGTACTGCTTAATAGTCTCATAGTCTATAGATAAAACAAAGTTTGAAACCTCCACAGATGACGGGGATCTGATAGCAAAGGCAGTGGCCTGTCAGCAGGCTGAACACACTCATGCTGCGGTGCCCTGTGGCATCATGGACCAGTTTGTGTCTGTTTTGGGTAAAGAGGGCCACGCGTTGCTGATTGACTGCAGGTAAGTAGATTTGGCAATCAAAATTCTTCTGTCAAATTACAATTTATCGGTTATGCATAGTTGCTGAATTGTGTATATATATATTAAAATGTATATGTATATTATATACATGTTCAAATATTTATTAAAACATTGCATGCAATCTTTTCAGATCTTTGGAGGCCACTGCTGTCCCTTTAGCTGACCCCGGACTTGTAATCCTGATCACTAACTCAAATGTTAGACATTCGCTTACAGGCAGTGAGTATCCCACCCGACGAAAACAATGTGAGGAAGCAGCAGCCATTTTGGGCAAGAAAAGTCTAAGAGAGGCTACTTTGCAAGACTTGGAGGGTAAGATTAAAAAATGTATAACTAAAATAGCATACAATATATCTTTAATCAAGGTTATTATTATTATGCTGGATTGAGAAAGCCAACATGCCGATCTGCTACTTAAGCTGCTGCTGCTTCTTCTGACAGCAAATCTCTAAATGCATCTCCTTCTAGAGCTTTTGAGTTACAACCCCTAAATATGGCAGCGAACTTCTGGCTGATCTATATTTGTATGCTATTTCTTTTCTTACTGATCTGACGTACAGTTTTTACAATAAGGATTATCAAATATGTAAAAAGAAATCCTATATCCTGCTATAAAAACATCTGAAACCAGCTTATGCTCGTTGGCTTGATCTTAAAATAGACATAGCTGGTTTAATCTGGTTAAACTGGTCTCTCAGCTTGACCAAACTGGTGTTCAGCTGGTTTTAGTTGGTTAAAGGTCTTTCAGCCTGAACGGTTAAGACCAGTCGGACCAGCTTAGTTGTCTAAACCGGTTTGCAAAACAGCTATGACCAGGATAGAAGAGCATATAAGACCAATCACCATGGGCTAATCACGCTAGCATAGTGTTGTTAAAAAAATTTATATATATAATTAATTTT
The DNA here is from genome assembly GCA_903798125.1 of Danio choprae. Lineage (NCBI taxonomy): Eukaryota > Metazoa > Chordata > Actinopteri > Cypriniformes > Danionidae > Danio > Danio choprae. Next base: position 1,125,849 of record CAIGQW010052810.1, read on the forward strand.
TAGGGGTTTTCACATTTATTTCAGTGGACAGTGTAGATGTACAAACAGGAAAGTATGGGGAGCAGAGATAGGGAAAGGATTGGCAAAGGATTTCAAGCCGGGAATCAAACTCGGGTCGCTGTGAACATTGATGCTTTGTGTCGACGCACTAACCACTAGGCAATCGGCACCGACAGTGTTGTTAACATTAATTCCTGTTAGCAATGTGTTAAACATGTTAGCAACATGCACATGCATGTTATGTGTCATAACATGAAGTATACCAGCACTGTGCTAAAACATACTAGCATGTTTTTATGTTTTAAAGAGTGGAAGTTCCAAACTTTTATGAGTTTCTGTTTAACACAAAAGAAGATATTTTGAAGAATGCTGGAAACCGGTAACCATTGACATCCATAGTATAGTAGAAAATCCTGTGGAAATAAAATAAAAATATGGTTATCTGCACTGTAAAGAAATATCCGTAAATTAACAGTTTTCCGTATTTTGACATTCAGTTGTTTATGCTTATTTATGCTTTTGAATTGCATTATGGGACCATCATTTCTTCCAACTACTTTTAACCTTGAAACGTTTTAAGAGTTTTTAAGAGTTTAAAGTGATTTATTGTCTAAGTTGGTGTTGTATATTATGGTACAAAAGCCTTGTACTAAACTGCCAGTACATTTTCTGTTATTTTACAGACTTATTTCTTTCTATATTATTTTTTATACATTATATAATTTCAAACTACTAAAATGTCACTTTGTTAAACAGTAGAGTTGAATTTTCAACATCAAAAGTCGACAGAGCAGAAATCAACATCCCATAATGCAATTCACAACAGCAAATAAACGGAAAAAAACTGTGAATCACAAAATATGGACAATGGTAATTAACAGATATTTTTACAGTGTGTTACCAACATTCTTCAACGTATCATCTTTTGTGTTCAGCTCAAACTGGTGTAGAACAAGTAAGGGTAAGTACAGTAAATGACAAAAGTTTCATTTTTGGGTGAACTATCCCTTTTACCTAGTCAATCCAACGTCAATCTTTGTCTGCAGCTTTACTGTCACCGTAATATTCGTAATAAAATATGCATATTTTGTGATTTATTTATAGCTGCCAAGGATAGATTGGACGGTGTGGCATACAGACGGGCACGTCATGTGATTGAGGAGATCGAACGCACAGCTCAAGCTGCTGAAGCACTGAAGAAAGGGGATTACAAAGAGTTTGGGAGGCTGATGGTGGAGAGCCACAATTCTCTAAGGTAAACATTTATAATCGAAGCAAGATTATCATGACTCTGTGAAAACATCCCGAGATTAGAAGCGCTTCACAGTGACGGAAATCTTGCTTGCTTGACTCATTTGTTCAATAGTTGGGGTTAACTGTCAGATAAATGGCTTTTAATGATGCATTATTTGACTGGGGTTAATATTGTTTGTGATAGGGATAATTACGAGGTCAGCTGTCCAGAGTTAGATGAGCTGGTGTCTGCAGCGCTGGAGATTGATGGAGTGTTTGGGAGTCGGATGACAGGGGGAGGCTTCGGCGGATGCACGGTTACTTTACTTCAGGCTCATGCCACGGAGAGAGCAGTGAAACACATTCAGGTTTTTACAAGTTTAAGATACAGTTAAAGTCTGAATTATTAGCCCTCCTGTTTATTTTATTCCCCAATTTCTGTTTAACGGAGAGAACACATTTCTTAACATAATAGTTTTAATAACTCATTTCTAATAACCGATTTCATTTATCTTTGCCATAATGACAGTATGTAATATTTAGCTAGATATATTTCAAGATACTAGTATTTAGCATAAAGTGACATTTAAAGGCTTAATTTGGGTAATTAGGGAAGTTAGGGTAATTAGGTAAATCATTGTATAACAGTGGTTTGTTCTGTAGACAATTGAAAAAAAGAAAGCTTAATGGGGCTAATAATATTGACCTTAAAATGGTTTAAAAAAATAATTTATTCTTTTTTTAATAAAACAAATTTATAAAAGAAAATGTTTTTTTTTCTAGTTGAAATAAAACAAATAAGACTTTCTCTAGAAGAAAAAATATTATAGGTAATGCTGTAAAAAACTTCTTGCTCTGTTAAACATCATTTGGGAAAACAAAATTATAGGAGGGCTAATCATTTTTTTATGATATAATGTTTTTATTTTCATCAATAATTTTTTTTATCTGTTTATTAAACTTTTACAGATATAACAAAGTAATTTTACAGAGAAATATTAACAAATATTATTTCCACCCCTACCCACTAAACAAGATGAAATTACATTTTTCTAAGAGAGAAAAGAAGAAATAATAATAATAATAATAATAATAATAATAATAATAATAATAATAATAATAATACAAATAAAAACAAAATTTTAAGAAATTAAAAAATAAAAGATAAATAAATGTAAAAAATATTAAATAAATTAACAAATAAAAATCCTGTACAGAATACACATGTACTTTGATAACCCAATATTACAAACATTAAGGTATTTATACAATGTACTTAATTATATTTGCTTTGCAACTGAAAGGCCCTAAGATTTAGATTGACAGTTTGTAGAGATACTGACATGCTCAGAAAAGAAAATTCTAAATGGGTCCCATGTTTCAGAAAAAGCCCTAGTATTGCCGTTTATTGTAAACCTGATTTTCTTCTAATGGATGAAGCTCATTGCATCTCGCAACCAGTTGTCAAAACTCGGGGGAAATCTTTGTTTCCATAATAAAAGAATACACCGTCTTGCTAACAGTGTCAAAAATGCAAGGGCATTTGCAGTACAGCTCGATAACCCTGCTATATTCAGAGAAAGTCCAAAAAGTTCTTCAATAATTTAACAGTACCATCAGTTTACAAATTTTAACATCTTTTTAACACCCCCTTTCCCCTCCCCTCCCCAACAGCGGCAGTTACTGTAATTAGATGTTGCTATAATAAATCCAGTAAATACAGATAAATAATATAAACTTAATAAATAAAAAAACCACACATACAGAAAATAATAATAGTAAAAAAATACATAAATAAAACAATGCAATAATAATAATACAGAAATAAATCCATTAAGATAATTACACTTTTACCGTGCATTTCACCACAGTGACCTTATTCATCATCCAAAAAATAATTTTCCCATCTTCTCTAATAAACATCCAATTTATCAATTTATTTTTTCATATGCTACCACCTTCCCCAATTCCGTAACCCATTCTTGAAATGATGGTGGACCTGCTGAACGCCATTCCCTCATAATGATGAGGGAATGGGGAATCCACCAGACTTCTTCAGACCAGATCCCAACACGAACAGGTCTCTCAGTACATATATTTTAGGACAAAACGAAAAGCAGCATCCAGAAACATCCTGAATCTAATTGTGCACTTTAACCCAGAATTCCTGTATTTTAGAACAGGACCACAGGGCATGCATCAAGTCTCCTTTTTCGCTAGGAGGGCTAATAATTTTGACTTCAACTGTATTCTGGGTTTCTTCGGATGATTGTTTCAACCAAATGAAACAGATAAATGCCAACTAATGAATACTTTTTTCTGTTTCTATATAGGAGAAATACAAAGGATCTCCAACCTTCTTTATAACTACCCCATCAGAAGGCGCTCAAACTCTCAAGTTATGATTTTTATTTCAGTACTAAAACTGTTTTATTATAAGTACTTCAAATTCAATGTCATTTACATTCATATCACTAATCAACACACTAATCTGAATAAATTTTCTCTAATCAATGACAAATGTGTTATCCAGGGTCTTCCTGCATTTCCACAATGATTAACATTTTCAATAAATGGCAAAAGAATTGTATTTGCATTAATAGAGTTCATTCATTGATGATTACGCTGATAATTACTAATATATAGTAATATATGTGTATCAGTCAAAGGCTTGTTCACTTGTTTTTCTGTGAGGAAAAATGAATGACCGTCATACAGCTTTACCATAATATACAAAAAACAGCCACTAAAAATAATTGTGTAACAATAGTTATGTACCGAAAAATCTGGTCAGGGATATTTAGATAAAGAAGCATTTCATGCAGCATATTAAAAGGCTGCCTCATACATTGTCATTTTAAAATCCGTATGCTTTGACAATACCTTTTGAACCATCCATTTGTCAACAAGAAGTTTTTATTATTTATTATTTTATTTAAAATATAAAAAATAGTTTGGTCACGTATACTTTTATATATTTTAATATATTCTGGCTAAGAATTAATAAAACATTTTGCATAAATATATCTGGTATGTACAGTCATGGGCAAATCTCCTGCAAGGCATTTTGTAATTGTTGTAGAAAATACATGTTTTACATTACACTCTAATGTAATTAAAGCATTTTTGTAAGATATGTGTATATAATGTATGATGTGTGAAAGGATATACTTATATTATCTATTTACGAATTATTAAATATCTATCTAGAAATCTGTTTACATATTAAGACAGTATATTTATGTTTGTGCGTGCGTGCGTGCGTGTGTGGCGCTACTGTACTTAAAGTGTATACGTCAGCATTTTATGATATATTGTTATGAACGGTGCTCTAGTGAATCCGCGACCCCTACTGGCCTCGTGCTGAACTGTCCCGGAAGGCGTCTGTTCAGGGAGGAGCCAGAGCGCAAATCAGCAGTGAGCGCAGCAGGAAACACTTCACTGATAATCCTCAACCACTGTGTCCATACACACACCTCGAAGGCGAGGTAAACACGGCACAAGCCTGCTCACATTCACCGTTCGGCGTGGTTTTCCTCTTCACCTCAGGATAATTGCGCAAACCCGCTTGAATCGTGGACAGAGCCGGGACATCGGGCCGCGGTGAATCAGGTGAGTCCTGCCCGGGCCCGTCGACTGCTGCCCGGCCACAGGTGTTTCCACTCTCCGACTCCTTGTATGTGTCGCAAAACATACTAAACTTACTAGAATGCGACCGCAGAAATGTTCTTATGATGCCTAAAAATGCTGTCTTATTTGGAAGCTCTAAAGGTGTTAGTGAATTTCCATCTTTATTAACATGTAATTATGATGGTTTGTACGAAGATTTTTCTAGCTTCTTTTGCATGCAGAGTGTTATTTAGCTAACCAATGAATAACATTCAACCTCAAACGAAAGCAGCACCTAGTACTGACCCTTTGCTGCACTGTTGCTTGTGTTATCGTGGAACTGCACCTTTCTGAATGAGAGAACAGAGAATGTATTGTTGGATCTCTGGTTACTTCCCTCACCAACTGTACAGATACTGTATCTGTCCTGAACTGTTGCTTACTCTTTCTGCCGTGCTTAAATACAGTGTTTCAATTCTCATTTATCTTATTTATTTTTGGACTGAAATAGGTTGACTCACTATGTCCAGATGGACGTTTAGATGTGAAACTAAATGTAGGTGTACTATTTATGGTATATTGTGGACTCTTATGTTGTAGATATCAACTAATATTGTATATTAGAGCATACTGAATGTGAATGAAGTGTCTAGATTGTTTCGAGTAACTTTTAAGGAAAGAAAATTAGTATGCAGCAATATTCTATTGCAATTCAGCATAAAATATGTTTTTATCCCCCCAAAATTATCAAAATGCTTATTCCGAAATGAATTTTATGATATTTTAAAATAATTTGCTCACAAATGGGTAAATGAGAGTGGTTTGAAGGATAGGGGCAAAATATGAAGATTTAAAATAAATGAGTATTTCAGAGGCAACATTGTGACTTTAAAATGTAAACGGGATTCTAAAAAAATAAATGCAGATTTTGTCTAATTCATTTATAATTATGCACTACTTTCTCACTTTTGAATCTATCAATCTCTCTCTATTTGTTTAAAAAGATTGAGTGTCTAAAAGTTTCTTGACATGTAAATTCAATTAGTGAGACTTGACAAATCAATCTAATATTAGTAGACCAGTAAATAAAGAACTGATTAAGTGTAATCTGGATATTTGTAGAAGTGCATTGGCCAGCATGATCGTGGGACTGGAGATCAGTAGTTGCGGTTTTCCACCTGGTTTTGAGTGAAAAGCTTTTGGCAAGGACTGGGGAATTGGCTGTCCTTGGTGTAGTTCTGTGAACGGCTGTCCCACCGGTCTGACAGGTTGAGAATGGAGAGTGAAAAAGCCTCCGCCTCTCATGTTGCTTCAGTTTTGTTGTATCTGATGTCACGTTTCTCTCATTTGCAGGCTCAGAGCGACTACATTTAAGTCATTTACCTTCATGGTTAATTTGTGGATTAAAACATATTGTTGCAGACTTTACAGCTAACAATTGTGCCATGTACAATAGCTTGATTGTTGGCGTCACATGCAATTAAACGTTGGCTCATTTCTTTCAGAAGCCACGTGTAATGTATGGCTGGATTTATCTTTGACCTTTAGTTGAGCCAATGAAAAGTACTTGTACAGTGACCTCAGATAACACGTTTAAAACGGTGTTAATGTACCTGACAAACCCGTCATGTTTGTGTTGACACAAGGACTGACCTGAAATACGTGTCAGAGAAGGATACAGCGTGAATATGGGTTTATTTAAAGCAAAGTGCTAAATATTTAGCAGTTTAATCCACCAGGATGTGCATTTTTAGTCATTAAATTAGTCAAAAAAGTGTAACATTTGTTACAAAGGGTTTCTTTTTCTAATAAATGCTCTTGTTCAAATGTATATTAATCAAAGAATCCTGAAAAAATTGTAGTTCCCACAAAAATATTAAGCAGCAAAATTGTTTTAACAGTAATAAGAGTTTCTTGAGCCAACAATATTATATACTAGAATGATTTTCTAAAGACTGGAGTAATGGCTGCTGAAACTTTGTTAAAATAGAAAGTTTTTTATTTTTAGGGATGCAACAATTAGATGTTCAGTATCAGTACTGGCTCTGCCATTTTTCCTGATTATCGATTGAAAAGGAGTGATTTAGATTTGATATCGTATGTACTATTGTTACAATTAAAGGGATAGTTCACCCCAAAATGAAAAGTTACACACTTTTAGCTTGCTTTCAAGTGCTTTCAAGCCTATATGAGTTTCTTTATACTGTTAAACACTAAAGAAACCTAAAAAATCCTAACCATTGACTTCCATAGTGGGGAAAGTACAGTGGAAGTCAATGGTTACAGCTTTCCAACATTTTTCAAAATATCTGCTTTTGTGTTTAACATAAAAGAAACTCAAAGCCTTGAAATAAGTAAAGGGTGAGTAAATGATGACACGTCTTTCATTTTTGGGTGAACTATCCCTTTAAACTAAAAAAAACCCCAAAACGTCATACTATTTTTGTTTTTTGTTTTTTTATTCTTCCAAATTAATTTAGTATCTTAATGTGAGGATATATGTTAAAATATTTTTTATAAAAAGTAAAAAAACAAACAAACATTTTTTAATATTGCCTCATTGGTTAGCACTGTCGCCTCACAGCAAGAAGGTCGCTGGTTCAAGCGCCGGCTGGGTCAGTTGGCATTTCTGTGCATGTTTTTGCATGTTTTCCCCGTGTTCCTCTGTGTTTCCTCCGAGTGCTACGGTTTTCCCCCACAATCCAAAGACATGCGCTATAGGTGAATTGAATAAACTAAATTGGCCATATTGTATGTGTGTGGATGTGTGTATGGATGTTTCCCAGTATTGGGTTGCAGCTGGAAGGGCATCTGCTGTGTAAAACATATGCTTGATAAGTTGGTGGTTCATTCTTCTGTGGCGACCCCTGATGAATAAAGGGTCTAAACTGAAGGAAAATGAGTGAATGAATTTTTGTATATCTTTTTTGACTCTCAGCCATTCTCCATTAAACATTCAGCATGGTCAAAGTTCCAATGGTACTCCAGGATGAATTGAATTTGCCTTTTATTATAATAAATGTGTCTCTAAATGTTTGTAGTTCTGCATAAAAGGATTTTATGTTGTAGAATTTTTTAAAATCCTGAATGATTCACGCTGAAACTTCATATTGCTTAAAAGTACCTCAATCCATCACAACTAACATGTTGTTAAAAAGCAGTGCAGCACATTTCACTTTAATAGCATTTACTATATTTTTCAGGCGTTTATATTGTCAAAATAAAATGGAAAATAGTTTATTAGCATTTTACCAGAAGCGAGTTCACTTTAACTTTCCTAACCACTAAATAGTTGTGCATAAATTGAGCCCGAGACCTTTTGACTACTGGATTGTTATACATTTGTTGCTAAATTATATTTTAAAGAGATAGTTTACCCCAAAATGAAAATGACTTCATCATTTATACTCCCTCATGTGGTTTTAAACCTTTATTATGAGTTTTTTTTTCTTTTTCTGTTGAACACATTTATGCTATTTTGTTCATCTTTTTCCTGCTGTTATTCTCTAAAATAATTACAGCTTGTATTGGTTTATATTATGAATTTAGTTCTTGGATTTGCTTCAGTTATGAAAAAATTGGTCCATCCTTATTTAAATTACAGCAGTATTTTTTTTACATAATCACAGGTTTATATCCAACCTTAAGCATACTTCACAGTTCACACTCTCAGTTTGGTTCTTTAGGTCCAGTTGTTTTGGACCAAAAAAGAAAGTGATACATTTGGTCATGGTCCACATAATGGTCCAGATAATGTTTTCTTAAAGACCAAACCTTGCAGTACAAACATACTAAAATAGACTTTTATGACGTATATTTTACCGCTGAAACATCAAAAACAAAGCAGTGTGTTGGGTTAAACACAGTCACTGTAATTGCACCCATATAACGTTTTTTTGTTTCATCTGTTGACAAATCATGAATGGCTAATAATAAATGTGTAACCGAGTCCAAAGTACTAGTGTCAGTAATTCCCCCATCATGCACAAACTTCAACTATACTGTAATGTATATAGACCATTTTGAGGCATGTAAACAAAAACAATGGTCCTAACGTATTTCCAGTTTTTTAATTTCTATAACTTCCGAGAATGTTAAGATAGCTGTTTTAACATTAAGTTTTAATCAAATTGCCACTTGTTACAGTTATGAAATAGTTTGATAACAAGAAAGAGGTGTTCATGAGCCAATGACATGACCACATTGAAATGGTTTATAGAACTAATGAACCATAATGTGCAATGTTGGAGGGAAAAAAACAGGCAAACTTGAGCATTTTGCTTTCTTTATGGTCTTGTGCCTTCATGTCATGTTTTTGGTTCATTTAGATGTCTGTAGTGCATTTTTTTACTTGAATTAAGTGTGCACAGTCTATTGATCCCAAACATTTGAACAGTGTAAAAATAGACTTAATTGACACTTGTTTGGTTAAAAATTGCATTTTAGGTTGCCCCAATTTCATTACAACCTTAATTTTCTTGCTCATACATGGCCATTGTTTCACTTCTGAAGTCTCTGCGATCCAGGGAACTCTTCACTTGTTGAAATAAGATAATGAAGAGCTGCAGATAGACAATAACTGTTTACAGAAAGCGGTTTAGGTGTGGTGGAGCTCTGTCTTGGTATTTACCTTTTACCAAACGTGACACTTATGCAGCGCTCATATCAGATGTAATTTGTTTTGTAACCAGCCTGATATAACAATTTGAAATGTTGGGGTGTAAATGTGTTTTTAACGCTTCAAGTCAGAGAAGACAGGAAAGGCTTGAGTCTGGGGACTGACATCCTGTGACGGACCACACCCTGCAGCCATAGTAGACAAGATCTTATTTTTTGCGCTTTTTTTTAACAGAGAGGAAGAAAAGGTAAACAAAGGCTTCTCACTTCCACAGTAAAAAAAAACGGTCGGCGTGGATGATAGCATGCAGGGAGAAATCTGCTTTACAATGACCAGTAAGAATGAGAGGAAGTTCATCCAACACTTCCTCATCCTCTCCAGCTGCACTTTTTTTAAACACCATGACTTTTGTCTGACTGGGTTGGGCATTTTTGACCCCAAAAAAAGGCACGTCGTCTGTGATCTTTCCGTTAGTCATAAGTTACTTATTGTGGACTTTGTTATATTGAACAGCTGCGATTATCTTTTATGACATTAGTGACTGCTGCAGAATACACAGGCTTGAGGACAGTGCTGTGGTGTCACTATGCATGACATCATATAAATGCATTTTAGGCTTTGTCTTTTTTTATATTCTGTACATGATGTTTTTAATTGTCAGCTGCACGATTTGGACAAAAAATTGAATTGAGATTTATAGGGGTGTGAACCTACACTGTTCTCATGGTTCAGTTACGATTATCATGCCATTGATTCGGTTCAATTCGATATCTTGGTGCATCACAGTGCATTGACGATGCATTCCATATACAATTTGATATTTTACTTAGCAGCACAATAATTCTTGTATTAAAATGTATAATTTATAAATATATTTAAATTCATTCATTCATTTTCTTTTTGGCTTATTCCCGTTATTAATCAGGGGTCGCCACAGCGGAATGAACCGCCAACTTATCCAGCATATGTTTTACGCAGCGGATGCCCTTCCAGCTGCAATCCATCCCTGGGAAACACCCATACACTCATTCACACACATGCTTTACGGACAATTTAGCTTACCCAATTCACCTATACTGCATGTCTTCGGATTTGTAAACCGGAGCACCTGGAGGAAACCCACGCCAACACAGGGAGAACATGCAAACTCCACACAGAAATACCAACTGACCCAGCCAAGGCTCGAACCAGCGACCTTCTTGCTGTGAGGCGACAGCGCTACCCACTGCGCTACCGCGCCGCCCCAAATATATTTAAATATTATTTGTAATACAATTTTGTCGTTTAATACAAACATTCAGATATATGTACTGTACCTTTAATTTGAACTGCTCAATAAAACACCCTTTTTGAATGTATCAAACAAAACTAAAGTACATGCAACAACATGAGCATTTATAGCAAATAAATAAATGTCAATATTATCCCGTTTGCTTTTTGAGCGTTGTCGAGTGAGTTCTTAAACGCCTGTGATTGATCACGCGCTCAATAAAAAAAGCTGCGATTGGCTCTAACAGTCAGTGCGGCTCTTGCACCGTTTAACAAACAGTGACAGGGACACTGATGTTGAACGGCTGCGGCGATCAGCTGATCCATTATAGACCTGCTAATCCATTATTTTTCTTAGCTGGGTTCTGATGTTCTTCCCTGTCAGTGAAAGAGTGTCCAGCAAACTCACATGCAGTGAATTATGCACAGTTGTCTGCTTTTTAAGTAGTTGGAGCGTTTTATTTACTCGCCCTCGTCTCCCTTGCCATAGTATTCTACCTTCATATATCGCATTTGTGATAAATGACGTCAGTACATATTAACCGGTTATGATCTATTACTGAACCGATACCGAAATGTTCGCGTCTGCATCGCGGTGCATTGAAGAAACAATTAATTTTGACACCCCTAGCGATTTATCTGATCAAAATTATGATTTAAAATGTGATTTACTACCATTTCATAAAAGAGCTGAAGGGTTTTTGTTTTTTTTACAGCACCCAAAGAAAGACCAAGCATTATCACAAAATGCACTACGCTACTGTTTATCTAAAACCTCTTAAACATTGTTGCCATTTTTTCCAATAAAGTTGTCATTTATTCATGACAAATTAAGAAAATAGCTACAGTATTTTAAATTCAATTAAATTAATTCTATATAAAATCTTGTGTATCAAGATATATAATACCTTTACATTTAGATTGTGTTACATTTTTCACACTGATCAGAATAATGTGCTTAAGAACTGTCACAACTTTCAAAAACTATATGCTTTAGGGCTGCACAATATATTATCATCGATATCGCAATGTGATCATTGGCAATAGTCACATCAGGAGTATACTCAGTGTTGAGTCTGGATTATAAATGATCATTTTGCAAGTGTTTTTTAAGGCCTGTGACTGTATGAGGGTTTTAAAAATGTAAAATTTAAAATACATTTTAATGTGTTAAAACAAAAAACAGTTATATTGTGATATTATTTCACAGTTTAACTGCTTTGACTGTATTGATCAAATAGATGCAGCCTTACCTTTTCAGAAAACTAAAGAGTTGAATGGAAGTCTGGATGTTTTAAAATGTATGCATTTATTTGCTGTGGCCGGTGGAAATGTTAGGAGGACAAGGTGACATCTGAACCACTGCAGAAAATTAATTCTCATTGTTGAGCCCTGATGCGTGTCTGTCAAGAGCCTCTATATACCCCTAATATCCCAAAACAGAGGTCTTTCAAGAGTATAATCTCTGTATCCGCATCAGCATCTCGTGGCGGTTAAACTGGTTTACGTTCATGTTTGCATGCTGTTTTTTTTTTTCTTAATCGGGGTGTAGCTGACGAGTATTGCAGAGCTTGACCTATTTGTACTTGGCTGCCTTTCTCTTGGCCTCATATATCATTTAATTAATCTCTTAATTTCCATGTATCTAAAAAATGTGAATATACAATTCTTCAGTTTCTCCCAGTGACGTATTTAACTAGGTTAAGCATCTGAAGTGGGGTGTCTGTGTATTGAGTGTTCACTGACAGTCCCACGCTCGTGTCAGGACAGGTTCTCCACTTTTGTCTTGTCCTCTGATCTCGGTTTCCTGCTGGATGCTATGCGGAGAATGTAGTGATGTCACTAGTGATTGTGGTTAGCTGGAACGATTTGCTGTCAGACTCACGGTTTAGCTGAAATAACTGATTTGAAGCTATGAGAAGTATTTCTGGTTCGAAAGAATGTAGCTTTATTAGTTGTGTATGCTGAGGAGGGACTATTGCTCATAGAATTAACTTTTTTAAAAGCAGCCACAAACTGAGAAATGTAAATGAGCTTTTTACATTTTCGACACATTTTTTAGGTCAATTTCAGAACTCAAAACTTATCGTTAGTCGAAAAATAGCTTGGATTGAAACCTAAATGTAGAAGCAAAGCAGAAATAGCAAAAATAAAAATAAGTTGACAGATTCTCTCTGGCCCTAGTTCTAGGTACAAGTCTGTTGTGTTCCCTCACTAAATATGAAGTAGAGAAACCTGATTTATGGAAACTGGCCATTAGAAACTGAAGCTTTACCAACTGAAATGACATCAGATTGTCTTTTGCTTCTCTTTTTAACCATTGCTTTGTGCAACCAGTAATAAAAGAAGGCTGTATGAGTAGCACATGTAGTGGCCTACTGTAATAATAGTCGTCAAGCTGGGTGGGACGTTTTGGATCTGGAAAGACTGCTGTGTTGTGCTGTGTCATGAAATGAGTGTGCTGTCGGTCTTAAATTCATTGTTGGAGCTCACGGGCTGTTCTTAAACTAAAAAGCAGTTGACCTCTCCTGACCAGTGGCTGCTATTTTCTGGCTGCTCTCCTGAGGGTATCAGGTCAAGTCCTGGCTAGTAACACTTCAACTAGATGCTCGTCAAACATGTTGACGTGTCTGCGTAACATGATGTCAACTCTCGCCGTGACCTTTAACTGAGGAATCTCAAAGCATATTGATCTTTCGGTGGTGTCATCGTTTACCACAGGGATTTTTTTGGGGGGGACTGGTTGTTTAAAAAAAACATTGAGGGTTTTTAGTGCTTGGTGATTCAGCTTTCCGAGATCTATACAAGGATCTAAGTTTAGTTTCTGTTCCTTTTTTAAAAAAAATTTTTATTGGGTATTTTAACAAATTAAAGTAAACTTAGGACTAGGCATAACTTGTTCAACGCTTTTTGTGCTACGAACATGAATGATACTGCAGCTCATGTGACATTTTTCTTAGGAATTTCAATTCAACTGACTGATCTTAACATATATTCATTATGCTTGAGTTTGAAGAAGGATCAGGGTAAGATTGGACTATTAGTGAGATTTTTCTAAAATTGGGATGGAAGTTTAAAGTTTCATTCATTCATTCATTTTCTTTTCGGCTTAGTCCCTATATTAATCTTGGGTCGCCACAGCGGAATGAACCGCTAACTTATCCAGCATATGTTTTATGCAGCGGATGCCCTTCCAGCTGCAACCCATCTCTGGGAAACATCTACACACACTCATTCACACACCTGTACCGCATGTCTTTGGACTTGTGGGGGAAACCGGAGCACCCGGAGGAAACCCACGCCAACACAGGGAGAACATGCAAACTCCACACAGAAACGCCAACTGACCCAGCCGAGGCTCGAACCAGCGACCTTCTTGCTGTGAGGCGATCGTGCTACTCACTGCGCCACCGTGCAGCCAGTTTCAAGTTTATAATAAACAAATATATATTTTTTATAATAATAATTTATTAATAATGGAATATTATTACTTTAATTAGTAGCAAAGGATAATAGTAGATACTAACAAATAGGGCTGAACAATATTTATTGGTTGAGCATCGATATCGCAATGTGTGTATCCTCAATAGTCAAATCACAGAATCAGATTATTTATTAAAGATTAAAAGAGAAAGATATTATTTTAAAACAATTTTTTATACAATAATGACCATGTTATTTTACATTTGATTGTTCAAATTCTGAACTTGAATACTGTTAGCCTCCCCAGAAAACCTTAAAGCACTATTGAACTTTTTTAATCTGTTGTATTTATATATGCTTGTGATTAATTATATTTTATGCAGATGCACTGCACAGAAAAAGACTTGATCATCCCAGTCGATCTAAATTAAGGAAATCGTTCCAAATAGAGTTATTCAAATATGAAGTTATATTCGTATCGCAATATATATTGCAGCTAAACAAAATATCGCAATACCATAGTCCTACTAAAAGCAGACAGATTTTATTTAAGGAGTTTTAGTGTTATGCAGCTTTTTTAAAAAGATTTAGTCTCAGTTTTGAGAAAAGACAGGAAACTTGGAGGGGGAAGAAGGAAACTGGACAGGAAAGGGTTGTTATGGACTTGAACTCTGGTCAACCAAAGATTTCACCCACAAGACTAGGCTAATACCAAACTGAACTGAATAGTTATTGATTTTAATATGTTTTTGTGTTGTAACCTGCTTCTAAGGAATGCTGAGTTGCTTCATTCCTAATTTGGGTAAAATATGGTCCAATCATTGAGACTTTTGCCATGTACTTGGACGTAATGGACTTTAATGTGTGCATCATATAATTATGTAATAGTTTAGCAATACTTTTTAATGCAACAAACCAATGTCCCTATTTTAGAGCTGCAGATTGATCAATACTTCCTCAGCTAATGTATCACGTCATTTTACATTCCACTGCCATGAATCTTTCGTCTGTATGGTTGAGCTGATTATGCAGCGTGTTTCTTTGGCGGCTGCTTAATTCCACATACCGTTTCTCTTTAATGTCTATGAACTCTCCACACAGACCTCCTACCTCTAATTTAAGCAAGTTACAGCCACTACTCCCACATCACTGCCCTCACATGCACCGCCGCCATAATTCCTCCCAGCAGGATTCAAAACAAACCACTGCTTATTTTTTTCTACCTCCTAATTAACTCAGGATTAAATGGTGTAATATTGATCTCCAAAAGCATATTTCTCTGAAGCTGCTTCCAATGATCAATATGGTGCTCTGATAGTTTTAGACTCTTTAGTTTTGAATGAATTGTGTTTTTTTTCTCCCAACTTCTCTTCATTCCAGCTCTCCTGCTGAGCGTTTTCCCCCATAAAGCCAAGCTCACTCTTAAGTAGAAGACCTCCCACTTTACCATTGTCCCTAAAGCTAAGCTTAGAGACTCTCTCTTTTTTGTTGAGTTTCCTGACTGATTTCTTAAGGGTCCAGTAATGCTTATATTTTTGGTCCTAAAAAAAATAAGGAAATGCTTTTTATTTCGCCCTCTGGAAGCATTTGTAGCTACTCGCTTGATGACTAAATGTTCTTGGCTAATATTGGCCATAATCACAGAAATATGTGTGTGAGTCACTGGGAAAGTTATGTTTGGAAAAGATTGATGGCAGGAAAGAAGGGTCACTCTTCCTGTTGATATGCAAATGCATTCACACTCCACAAGGTGTGATGAATTATGATGGTATCCTTGTCTAGACACGCTCACAGAGGGTTTTTGTGACGTAAAAAGTACCTGTTCTTTTTGAATATGCAGTCATTACTGTAAATGATCAATGTCATAGACTGTGACTCATTGTTTGTTTTCTTCTTGTTTTCCTTGGCTGCATGCTGGTTGTCTCCTGTTTTACCCTTTAGAATTTCTGTTTGCTTGCTCATATGAATGTGGATGTGTTGTGTACACACACTTGCAGTGAACATTGGCACTATTTCCTCTTATTAACATCTACCCTGATTTCAGGAAGTAGTTTTAGGCGCAGTACAGTTAGTGGCTTTGGGTGGATTGCCTCTCAGATCCTGTTTTTACCTGGTAATAAAATGCATCTTCAAGTGGATGACCCAAAATATGGGTGTAAACTGGGTCTAAGTTTGACCACATGTAGAGTTAAGGAAAAAACATGATATTGTTTTTATAGTCTAAACTAGGGCTGCACAATATATCGTTTCAACATCGATAGCTCAATGTATCTGCAATGTTAAGTTGGGATAATAATTAACCAGGACCCACAGTTCAGAACACGTGATTTGTAGAGTCACTGCAAAGTTTAACTTTAATCTAATAGTGTGAAAGATTTTATTTTTGACTATTGTTTTTAAAGCCTGTGACCTTATTATTTGCAAATTTAAACCATTTGGCCACTAAAACTTATAAAGTCTGCCACTTTACCAAGGATTCATTTTGTTTAATTATTTATTCAATGAAGACTATACAGTGTTATTTTAGATTTCATATTTAAATTTCTGTACCTCAATTGACCCTTTTCACAAGACTGTTATGATGCGTTTAACGTTATCATAATCTTAAATCCTTGAAAGTTTTTAATATTTTTATTTTTATTTGTTAAGTATACATTTGTATGTATTTATGTATGTATTATACCAGCTTTGCGGCTATTGTAGTTGCCGTTCACATTTAAAAACTATTTTTAATTATAACCTTCTATACCTGAATACTGTTAGACTCCCAAGAAAATCATAAAGCATCATTGGTTGTAATTGTTATATTTTATGCATATGAACTCCCCTACAAAAATTATCCTATTTATTCTAAAGTAATAGATTTTTTGCAAATAGCACTATTCAAGTCATCTGGTGAAATATTCAAATCAATAATATAACACATAAACACAGAGTAGAAGAACATTATTCAAGGGCAATTAAATGAAGCAGAATAGTCAATGCCATCTTTCTGTTTCCAAATACACACAGACTTAAGCTCCAGGTGAGAGAAACTGCCGTTTGTTCACAGGTCATTGTGTATTGTTGTAGTGTGAGTGGTCTGTTTAATGGAGAGCAGGTATAGCAGCGCCTCCTTTCTCTGTCCGTTTGAAAGAGGCTCTTTCTGATTCGGCTTTCCCAGAGCTGCAGGTGTTTTCATCAGGTGCGGTTTACTCTGAAGAGGGGAGGGACTGTAGCTCTGTTCAGCTCTGAACAAAAGCTGCTTCATTCAGATCTGCAGTATCCCTATGGGGGCTGGGCAGGGGAGAGAGTGGAAAAGGAACCAGGGGGGTGTAGTTTCAGCTAAAGCCCACAACTTCTTTCTTGGAATTTTTGATCCTATCATATCCATTGTTTTGCTGGAGTACACACATAACCCTTTGCGAGCTCTGTTTAAGTTGTACCCCCTTTGCAGTGCTTCAGTATGTGTGTTTTTAAGAAGATCTCAACCTGTATGACTAACTTTGCTGTGGGAGGCAAGAAAGGAGATATTTAGCTGAATGATTTGGTGCTTTTTTTGATTTGGCGTTTTAATTTATACGTCTGTATGTGCGTGTCTGTATGTATCTGTGTGCGTGTGTTTGTGTATTTATGTATAAAACATCAATGTATATCTGTGTGTGTGTGTGTGTGTGTGTACATCCGTTTCATTTATACAGACAAACTTTTAACCTTTAAACAGACCTGCATCATTATCAAATATTAGACAGGACTATTTGGCCATCTCCCGGCATCATCTCCTTAGCCATTTCTGCTTTATAAATGTATATGTCGGTTATGACCCTGGTTAACCCGGTATCTCTCTTGTGTTGTCAGGTGGCTGAGGTGAACCCGTGAGAGAGGGCAGTGTGAGTCCCGGCTCGTCCAGGGACCATGAAGAGGTTCAGGCGTCATGGGCACGAGTCTCAGAGGGACAAGCACAAACAGGATCTCTATCAGTTCAACAAGGTTAACAAGCCACATCTTCTGCTGACAATCTGATTTGCTGTGTGTCGAGTATATGCAACTTTTTTGCATTACTTTTAGTTGTTTTACAAAAGTCAAACGTTTCTCACACAGAATACATGGGAGAGTTGAATCCAACCATTTTGGATAGTTTTTTGATTGCCATTTTTGGTAGATTCACACAAAAATTGATTTTAAAGTCGATTTCTGGCGTGTTTGATTTCATTTATTTTATTTTCTTTTACATTTTTAGTTTGTCTAATTTGGCGCAAAACATGTATTAAAAAAAATGTGTTTATTAATGTCAACTTTTTTTTTTTTTTTTTACTATACATAGAATACTATACTACTAGGAATGCAACGGTTCTCTGTAAAAAAGTCTAATCGTCCCATTGTCCTCCCATGGTTGATCTGCAATTTGATTCGCGGTTCAGAATATGCATCATTAATATTTGGTTTGGTATTCTGTTTACCCGTTTTCTGCTTAGAAAAGTTTTCTTCTCGACTTCTGTTCCTGCTGAATTAAGAGAGAAGAGCCGAACTCTCTCTTTTTGATTAAGTTTCATCCACTTCGATGGTGCTGATAAGTGAGATTGGAGCTCTCTGGACTGATTGGTAAAAAGCATGCATTGTTGCGTTGGTAATGCAAGCATAATGTAACCAGAAGTAATCAATACTCTAAAAGTGCTCAATTATTAAGATGTGTTGACATAATTACTATCTGCATAATTGGTTGAGACTGATGAGTCAAGATGTAAAACAGAAAAGGGGGAAATTTAAGCTCTTTCTCTTTTTTTCTTCTTAAGCATTTTATTTGAAGATACAATTTCCAAAATGCCCTACTTTTATTTAATTAATACGAGAACAAGCAAATCTACAGTCATATGTGTGAAGCCTGCTGCATTGTCAGGTGTTTGTTACCCAAGAAATATAAATATGTATATTTTTCTTAGAATTTTTCTGTAGCCATTTTTTTTTCTGAACATAGCAGATACCGTACCGTACGGTAACTGTGACCCTAAAACCACAATACGTACCGAACCTATATACTTATTATTATTTCATTCATTCATTCATTTTCTTTTCGGCTTAGTCCCTTTATTAATCTGGGGTCGCCACAGCGGAATGAACCGCCAACTTATCCAGCATATGTTTTACACAGCGGATGCCCTT
>CAIGQW010052810.1:1148639-1175683 GCA_903798125.1 Danio choprae
TTATATAGTCCTTTAGCATACCTGAGATGTCTATTAATGTATTTATATATATATGTATATATCTATATATCTATATATATTTACCTTTTATTTAGCTATATTTAATATACATTTCTTCAACCTTTGTGTCCCTGAGTTCTATAATCTCTCTATAATCTCTGTTCATTTTGCCTATATACACACTGTACATTCTTCAGATAGTTTCTGTGGAGTAGTATTATGCAACACTTTAGCATACCTGAGATGACTGTTACAGTTACTCTTTGTGGTGGCTGATCTCTTCTCTGCTGCTTTTCTTAGAGTTCCAGAGGATTATGTTGGTCGCAGAAATCTGGAGTGTGTGGAGACTCTGCATGAAAACCCGCTGAACCCGCGGCAGGTACTGATTGGCTACAGCCGAGGCCTGATGGTTCTGTGGGATCTGGACCGGCAGCGTCCCATCCAGCACTTTCTGGGCACACAGGTACAGTATATTGCAATGTTTCCTACACCAAAGATCAAATCGAATATTTTTAAAAAGAGGTCTGTAATTGTCTCTTTTTGGATCCTCTGCAGCAATTAGAGAGTGTTTGGTGGATGGAGGAAGGTAAAAGCATTTTCAGTTCGCACAGTGATGGAAGCTACTGCCAGTGGACTGTGACTGGCGAGGATCCGCAAACAGAGCCAGAGAAGCAGGAGACGCCGTATGGTGAGACTACATGACCAGAATCACTTGTGTTTTCAGTTTAAACATAAACTATGTGCTTCTTTTACAAAACCTGCATGGGTTGGAAAATTGTATTTCTGCGTATGTATAATAGATATCAAAACACTTCTTGACTGTACAGTATTTTTTTTTGCAAGCATGATTGCAGCGTGAATCAAAAACTGCTAATTTTGGAGTACAACTTTAGTAATGAAACTAGAAACTATTGTGTTTTTAAAATTTTATTATATATAGAGTCAAGCCTGAAATTATTTAGATATACATTTATTTAGATATATATATGCACATATACATACAGGCATATATACACTGTATATATCCATTTTACACGTATACATATATAGATAAAATATTAAATTACCTTTGGCAAGAAAATAAATAAAAAATAAATTAAATAAAAGTTGCTCAACATATTCTCTCAATGATGCATAACCTCTAGAATTATGTAGTTATTTATTAGTATAAATAATTATATTGTGGTTTGGAGAAAGCCAGCCATTTACTCCATTTTTTAAAATTTAAAGATCTGTTTTTGTAGTCTGAGTGCATGTGTCATTTTCTCCATTTCCTCAACTTCTGCTATTATTTTGAACCATTCGTCTTCTTTAGTTGGTAAATATGCAGACATTTTAAAACAAAAGTGTACATTTTTAACTTGTGCTATTGAATTGTTTGAATTGAAGTTGTTTCATTAGCTTTGTTAAAGAGTGTATGTCTTATTTGACAGAAGTTAAGCTACGCGTAAAGGTGGCATAATGTTGTGCCTCAAATAATGCTGGCTTAGTTGGCAGATCACTAGTTCTGGAACAAAACCTTTGTCAGTCTTATAAGATGCCATTTGCTTTCTGCTCATTTTTTTAAACGAACATTATCTCTACACAGGTGCCTTCCCATGCAAGGCTATATCCAAAATTATACAGTTGCCATCAAAACAAGGGTGAGTCTTGTATATTGTTTATCAGGTAGTACCGTGAGTGTTTACCATCTGATCCTGGGGCAGGTGTGTTTGCTTGTGATGTCATTAACCCAGAGTGCTTCACCAAAACTCGCAGCGTCTGGTTAATATTTAAACTTTCCATAGACCTTCATATGTTCCCTTCTGCCTCCATTTGATTGCACTTTACAATAAGTACTGTCTCGTTTGTTAACTTTAGATAATTCAGTATTAACAATATATTTTTAGAATATTTGGAAAGCTTTGTTAATTCTAGTAAATAAAAATGTTGGATTTAACAGTGCACGTTTGGTCTTAAAAATGTGCTAAATGCTGAGGATATAATTGATAAAGGCTGTAAAAGCAATTGTTTATTATTAGTTGGCCAATGTTGATGAATGAAACCTTGGCGTAAAGCCAATCTCTAGCCTTTTTCAACAACTTTTTCTTTTATTTCCTGTTGTTTTTTTCTGTTCTTAATAATAATTGTAATGGATGATTTGGAAAGTCTTCTGTGCTCTTTCCCTAGTCCCCCATTCCTCATCTTCAGTGGAGGGATGCCAAGGGCCAGTTATGGGGACAGACACTGCATTTCTGTCATTCACAACAAAACCCATGAAGCGCTGGACTTCACCTCTCGCATTATCGACTTCTTTGTCATTCGTGAAGGAGAAAACCATAAAGGTAGAGACAGACACTGAGAGGTCTCTTTTCTTCTTCTTTTTTTTTGCCTTTCCCAAATATGTCAGTCACATTGTTTTCAGTCTCACATTTTTTTTCTGCATCTGTGTTTACAGAAGTATTTTTGAAATCATCTTTAATATTCGATTTCTGATTCTAGAATCAACTCTAGAACTCTAGACTCTTCACTGTTTACAACTTTTTCAATTAATGTTCACAATCTTGCTGTGGTAAAATATGTACGCATCCCTCCTTTCAGACTTTAAAATGTAACTTTACAACTATTTTTTATTAGCATCTACTATTTCTTCATGTGTTCAAAATCTTTCATTGTGGACAACAGAACAAACCAATTTTACAGTTTAGCTAAATCATGGAGCCTTGTTTTCTTGTACTTCAGACACTGAGAACAAATCAGTGTTTGTGCATTAATGTCTTTATTCTGTGTTTTATGTGCAATTTTTTGTTTTTGTAGGAAACCTTTCCAAGATTTTATTTTATTTTCAGTAAAATTAATCATCTAAATGAACTAGTTCACAGAAATATATCAGACTTCCTATTACTGTTTGCGAGCAGCTTATTAAAGTTGATTTCATCTTTGATGCCTAATGAATTGATTGATTCTTTATGGAATTGATTTGCAACGGTCTGAAAGAATTTGTGTTTTTTCATAAACAACAACAACAACAACAACAAAATGTAGTGCCTATAGAAAATCATCATACCCTAACCCTATAACATAATTATTGCAAAGGGGTACATCCCTATATATTTATTTATTTATATTTGAAAAAATTACTTTATTTGTTAAACAGCCTGAAATCAAAACACATTCCAAATAACTTTTCCACTTCAGCCTTTGAAATGTTTTTGTAGCCTTCTTCTAACTTGTGCCTTTCTACAACTTTATCCCGAATTTATCCCCGGCTTCTGAAAGCAGGGTGTAATGGTAAAGGTATAGATTTTCACAGGGTATGATAATTTTCTATAGGCACTATATTTTGTTGTTGTTGTTGTTGTTTATAAAAAAAAAAAAACACATTCTTTCAGACGGCTACAAATCAATTCCATAAAGAATCAATCAATTCAATTAATCAATAATCATATATATCGGCTGGTTCGAGCCTCGGCTGGGTCAGTTGGCGTTTCTGTGTGGAGTTTGCATGTTCTTCCTGTGTTGGCGTGGGTTTCCTCCGGGTGCTCCGGTTTCCCCCACAATTCTAAAGACATGCGGTACAGGTGAATTGGGTAAACTAAATTGTCCGTAGTGTATGAGTGTGAATGGGTGTGTATGGATGTTTCCCAGAGATGGGTTGCAGCTGGAAGGGCATCCGCTGCGTAAAACATATGCTGAATAAGTTGGCGGTTCATTCCGCTGTGGCGACCCCTGATTAATAAAGGGATTAAGCCGAAATGAAAATGAATGAATGAATGAATGAATATATATATAATCTCAGACTTCCCATCACTGTTAAAAAAAACAAGAAGAGTCATTTTCTTATGGGGGATTCTGTTTCAACCTTGGTAATCAATTCTCATTTACAGTTTCTCTAGACTGATTTTTATTAATCAATTTGCAGCCCTACAGTAAAAAAAAAAAAAACACTGGTTAAAAAATGTATCATCCTCCCATATACTATTAGCAAGCAACTGGGGAAATTCATTTCTCCTTGATCTTTTTTGCCCTTTTGGAATCTTTTTTTTCTTCTGTTTTTTAAATATTAAACATTAAAGAACCAGTTTGTGGAAATCAATCAGACTTCCCATTGCTATTAGTGAGTGAACAAAAGGAGTTATATCCTTTTGACCCTACCAGTTTCAACGTTTAGGATCGATTCTTTATTCCCCAGTTCCTCTTAATCTATTATTTTTGGTATCAGTTAATCTGCTTAAACATTTTAGCTGAGCTCCAGTAAGTGCACTTCCTTTAAGTGTGTGTCTGTGTTTCAGGTGAACCCAGCGCTCTTGTGGTTCTAGTGGAGGAGGAGCTGGTTGTGGTGGATCTGCAGACTGAAGGGTGGCCCGTCATCCAGACGCCATACCTGGTGCCATTACACTGTTCAGCCATCACTTGCTCACACCACGTCTCCTCCATCCCTCTCAAATTGTGGGAGAGAGTGCAAGCTGCGGGAGCCCACCAAAACACACACTACTCAAGGAAGGTATGCAAATATAACACTCAGGCCAGAATTAGCAGGTACATTGCAAGCATTTTCCATTTAATTTATTAAAATAGGAATAATATACAACAGATGTGAAATGTACAGTAAACTGAATCTGTTATTGATGTAAAATAATGCAAAATGCTTAACTGTACTGTTGTCTTTGAATTCTGTATACACTGTTTGTCCTTCAGGTCCAAAATGACCCGTCTTCACTAAACCTCTAAAATAAAGCAGCTAAATTTAATTTCAATTCTCAAATCTACTTTGCATAAAGAAACAACTTCATTTTCATCACAAACTCTGATGAGAGGAAAAAACTACACATTCACAGTGTGGAGAATTTCATCAATATGTAATCAGTGGGCAACACTCGTTTTTGACTAAAGTAAAGAATATTTTTGCTAATGCTAAAAGTATCTGCATTAGGCATGGGACGATAACCGGTTTCAAGGTTTACTGCGGTTTGGAAAAGTCAAGGTTTTAAAATCGCTAAAATGTTCTGTTATATCGTACCTAAGGTAAATGTAAGGCTTTTTTTTTGTTTTTTTTATGTGTTGTAAAGAAATTTGTGGTTTTGAAACCAATGAAGACCGCAGAAGTCAATGATTTATTTTTATTATTTAGCCTGACATGTTTACTGGTCCAAAATATTCTAAATGTTTCTTGAAATAAACTATATTGTTTTCAATGGGGAAAAAATAAGTTGTTTTTTTTACCAGACATTTTAAAAGAACTTATTTTAGAGCAGTGATATGATTGGTGATATAATAATGTTGATATTTTTATCCAAGGTTATCATACCGTCAGAAACTTATACCGGCCCATGCCTAATCTGCAAAAGTGTAAAGTTTTTAGCAAGACCGTTTTCATAAAAGTTAAAGCAGCAGATTCTTGTGCATGGGTGCGTGCGTGTGTGTTTAGGTATCTGTGTATGTTGGAGTGTGCATATGTGTATCACTAGTTTTTGGGATGTAAAAATGGTTTTATAGGTGGGTTTAAATTGACCTGAAGGACAACCGTAGCTTTAACGTGTACAGCCTTCAAGAAAATGATTAAATGTTTGTAATGTTGGGGTGATTTTACACAAAGTCACCAAACTTTAAGATAAAAATGTTTAGTTATCCCGTAAGCCAACAGGAGGGTTAAATGTGACTGGGAACATTTGATTCTGTTGCTGATTGTTCTCTAACTTCTTGTTAAACTTTTTAAACCAATACACGGTTGACAATAACAGAGTTGATATTTTCCAGCATTTTGTGCTTTAGCTTAAGATGCTGACCTCAAACCAGATTCAACATGGTATAGCTAAAATCTAATTTTATATATTTTCATTATATTATTGCTTTCAAAAATTCTATGAAAAATTTGCTGAAATATCACACGTAACAGATGGACAAATAATTAATCTACTGTTGCTGTGTTAAACTTTTTGTACAAATGAATGGGAGAAGTATAATGACATGCCTCAATGCTTTCAAGACTTTCCCTCCAGAGGAAGTGACATCACATCGAGCAAGTCACATGCTTTAAGTAATGTTGAGCCTTTTATAATCAACAGAACAGAGTTGACCAGAATGTTAGGGACATTACTGAAATTACAAATAATACAGAAAATAAATGTTTCATGCTAATGTTTATTTAACTTAGAATAAACACGTACAGAATTGAAGCTGAGTGTGTGATTCAGTAGACAGAGGCGGTCAAAACTAACTTCAGTGGAAGCCTTTAAGTTAATATTTTCAAGACAAAATATCCCTAAATAGTAAATACACACACAAACATTTTTTTTAGAGATAGCTTGTGTTTATTAAAATTAAAAATGTCTTTATCTTGGAGATTTGAAATGTACCTGCTATTCTAGAATCACCCATAAGCATGCAAGCATGAAACCACTCACCAAGCAGAAAATGAACTGTTGTCTACTGTTGGGTTTAAATGTTTCCGGATGTTTTCTTGTATCGGATCCTGTTAGTTTGAAGCATAAAAAAAACTCTGACTTGGATTCTTATAAGCCATTTCATTTTCGTTTTTTTTCTTATAACTGTTTTTTTTTGTAGCCTTGGCCTATAAACGGAGGCAAGAATATTGGCCCAGACCCTCCCCAGAGAGACCTTCTCCTGACGGGGTGAGGAATCTGTGTAATTTATTGTTCTCCATCTTGATGTAAACTCGACTCTTTCATTCATTGGTTTCCACGCTTCACTCTGCATAATTAAGCATTGTTCTGTTCAAACAAGTGAAAACTAAATTTTCTTAACAATGGGCAAATTAATTACAGGCAAAAGTTGTCTGCTCAGTATGATATTGCGTTATTACTAAATAATGATTGGGGAGAAAAGTGTAAAATTGTTAATGTTAAAATTTGTGTTGTCATTTTTTTGTCTCATGCTCTTCCATAAGCATGTTTCAATTGCAGTTAAAATTGTGAAATAATATTACAATTTAAAATAACAATTTCCTGTGTTACTATATTGTGAAGTAATTTATCTTATGGAAAACTTATCTTTTTTTCATCATTACTGCAGTCTGTTTTCAGTGTCACACCTTTTCTTATTATCATTTTAGGGGAGAATTGAAGTATTCGTAAGAAATGGAGAGCTTTTGTAATAACTGAAATATTTTTATTTAGCAAGGACACCACTGGTCCTTGAAAAACTGGTCCACACTTGAGTATCATACTTTCCTTTCTTTTCTTTTTTACCAGAAACTAAATATTCAGTTTCGGTAACAGAAAATGCAAAGCAGTTGTGCAATTTGTCTTTTCGACTATTTGTATCTGTTTTGATTCACTCAGATTTTATCCTTCAGGTCACTAAAAACAGGAAAGATCAGATTCCTGTTTATTCTTTTCAAGTTAAATCATGGATTATGCATAAACCATGCAATACCCAAAAATCGAGAAATAGTCAGTTTTGTTTCATCAAAGCTAACTGTTATTTGGTATAATACAGCCGTGCTTGTATTTGGTCTTTGTTTAAAGTGTGTCTTTCAATAAAGTCTGGTTTTTCCCTTCTCGTGAAAACAATGAGAATAACAAGGAAGCATATTTTGGTAAGACTCTGTAATGGTTACACTGGAAGGGAATGAGGAAACTGAGGCTTAAAACAAATCTTGCCTTTGATTTTAAGTGTTTTTCATCCCTCTTCCTCTTGAAAGACATGAAGATGGAACGGTGCGATTCTGGGACGCCTCAGGGGTCTGTCTTTACCCCATGTACAAGCTCAGCACGGCAGGAGTCTTTCACACGGACGCCGACCCAAACGACAACATGAACCAGGGCAGTGAAGGAGAGTGGCCTCCATTCCGCAAGGTCTGTCTCAGAATATTGATTTAACATTACTGCTTGATTTCGTCATCAGATATTTATTTGTGTATATTTTTTTCCAATATTTATCAGGTTGGCTGCTTTGACCCATATAGCGATGACCCTCGGCTGGGCATTCAGAAGATCCACCTGTGTAAATACAGTGGATATCTCACAGTGGCCGGAACTGCAGGACAAGTGAGTTTTCATGTGGGATTTTAGGGGGTGACTCAGTTCACATGTCTTTTTTATTTTCTTCTTCTATGTTTTGAAACAAAACAGAACAAAAACATTTTCAAATAACAACATAAACAAATGGACATGCAATCAAAGTCCCTTTAAGGCAAGTCATTTCACTCTGCGACCACCTTTGAAACGCCTCTCGGGTAGTATGCTCGGCCATTCTGTTTGAATGGGGAAACTTCAAATTCGCCAAAATTGCTTGCCAAGCTTATGATTAAATTCCATATTAGGAAGCACCAATACAATTAAACAACAACTTCCTCTTTAGTTTCATTTCTAAATGTCGAATCAAACAAAATCTCCAGACACTCACGTCTGGTCCGAGCGCCTCCCCCAGAGAATCGTCTATAGTGATCGATGATTGGCTCCTGTACTAGAAGGCAGGGCTTCATTCGCCATATTGACCGTTACACTTTTCCCCATTCAAAACTATATGAGTGACACATCTTGTGTATTCTATAGTCTTTGATGCAATATAGGTACCAAGGTCACCAGATACAGTCTTATTTACATTCATAAGTGTTTATATTTGATTAGATCCTGCCATACAAAGTTGTGAAAGGGTTACATATCTCACCAAAAAGGAATTGAAAATCTCCTGTGCAGGGGATTGCAGATACATAGAAATAAAAGCAGCACAATTAAATTAAAACATTCCATTTTTTTCTCAACCACCTTCCCCAGTATTAAGAAATTATTAATAGGATTGTTGTCTTAAGGAAAGTGACAGTACTTCTATATCATACCACACACGTCTTTAATAATAGCCAGTACTAAAATAGTGGATTTTGTTTAATTTCTAACTTATGTAATGGAATAAATATATACCATTAACACGTTTGGGATTTGTTATTTTTTAAAGAAGTCTCTAAAGTTCACATTGGTTGCATTTATGTAGTTAAAAATATTCAGTAAATGCGAAGTGTTACAATTCAAAGAATTTTTGTTTGAATACTGATGTTTTAAATATTAATGTTAATATAGTAAATTAGTAATATTAATGCATTTTAATTTGGTGCTCGAAAAGGGTGTTTTATCTTTGAAACACCAATGAAGAAATTTTTAATGAACATTTTTTTTAATTCTGTTCAACCAAACTCAAGAAACTGCAAAACAACCATAGAGATTAAGTAGTAAGTCTAAATATACTGAGCAATTGAATAAAATTTGTTTTATTAGATGAACAGAATTTAAGTTAAAAGAAGGTTTTTTTAAGAATGCTGGCAACCGGTTGTAAACCGGTAAAACTGTATATCCACAGTAGTAAAAATACTATGGGATTTAATGTCTACCGATTATCCACGTTCCTCAGAATATCTTCTTTAATGCTGAACCAGTAGAAACTCGCACAGGATTGGAACAAGTGGTCATTTTGAGTGAACTATACCTTTAACTTAGTGCAGAATTTAGTTTTTAGAACCCTAACCCAGTACACTCACTGCTGTCATGGAAAATATCTGATTTCTCATTTCATTTTCAGTGGCTGCTGATAATTAATGATGACTAAAGCTTGACTAAACTTGACTAAAGCGTCCTGATTTGGCTGATTATTAACTGAGCTCAGTAAAAAGTGCTTCTTCAGGATCAATAGTTCTTCTCATTCACTGAATTTCACTAAAGCTTTCAAACACACTCTGCATTTTTACTATAAAAAGTGAATTCTGCTTCTGCAAACGTGTTAAAAGGATACGTGTTCCCACTGATCTTTTATTGAGCAAAATGTCATTTGTTTCCCTGTGTGAATTCAACTCAGATTCTGGTTTTGGAGCTGAATGATGAGGCTGCGGAGCAGATGGTAGAGGCTACAGTAGTGGACCTGCTGCACGGTCAGGAGGGTTTCCGTTGGAAGGGACAGGCGCGTCTAGACGTTCGGGAGGAGCCGGTGCTGTTTCCTCCAGGCTTTCAGCCGTTTGCCCTGGTGCAGTGCCAGCCGCCCGCTGTGGTCACGGCAATTGCTCTGCACTCAGAGTGGAAACTAGTGGGCTTCGGGACCAGCCATGGCTTTGGTCTTTATGATTATAACCAGAGGAGTAACGTCATGGTCAAGTGAGGAAAAAAACATCTTTAATAGCATTTCAGATTAATTGGTTAAAAAGGTATGGATTTGTGAATGTTAATAATGGGGCTATCTACCTTTTTCTTATGCTCCATGATGCTTTGTGTCAGTTATGGGAGATATTCTGTTAAACTAAATAATTAGTAAGTGTTTTAAAAACTAGATGCAATGAGGTGTCATTAAATCTCTCTCCCCAGTTCATCCATTGAATGTCAAAGGCAGCTAATAAGAGTTACTAATTTTAATAAGATGCCTTTTGATATTAATTGCTGCCTGTAATTGCTAATAAAAAAATAGAAACGAGTTTTATCATCTTAATATTATGGACTTGTATATGACCCTGCACCACAAAATCAAGCCTTAAGATTTACAGGTACATTTGTAAGAATTATGAATCCAAATTATTGATTTTTCTTTTATGCCACAAATCATTAGAATATTATGTAATGATCATATCCCTTGACGTTTTTTTGTAAATTGCCTACTGTAAATGTATCCACTTAATTTTTGATAAGTAATATGCATTGCTATAAACTTTAATTTAGACTAATTTAAAGGTGTTTTTGTTTTCTATATTATCCCATCATAACAAGCCATACATCAGTGGAAAGCTTATTTAGTCTTATAAAGCTTATTTTAGCTTTCAGATGATGTGTAAATCTCATTTTCAAAAAATTGACCATTGTGGCTGGTTTTGTGGCAATCTGACATTGCGATGGGTTTTTTTTTTTTCTCTGCAATTTATAAGAATGCAATTTCACCAGACGACTTAATTAGCTCTGTTTGGTAACAATTCAGATACAGAAATCGAATAAGCAAATGTGAAAAAAGCACTGCATAGTCTTCCTTGTATAAATAATTCAATAACATATTTCTTATTAAAGTTTTATCCTTGTGCCGGAATGCTTTAAACTCTCTTGATATGCTCAGTCACAGGCCTTAAAAAATATGCAAATGATAAACTTTTGCTCCATTATGGTAAAAATCTACAATGACTCCATGTTCTGAACTCCTTCTCCTGGTGAAATATAATCCCAATTCCCAGTAGAATTGGAAAATCCTTGTAATTAGCGACATCGGTGGCTGTTAAGTAAACTGTAGCCATCTACTTAGAAAAACAAGAGACTGGTATACGGATGGCAAAGTTCTTTTTCATTCTCAGCTTGGAAGTAAAGTTAATTTAGAAATGCCATTGCAATTATTTATTCATAACTAGTATTCAGAAACCGTTATGCTGCTGAGAGAGACTTGTGATGAGATGTGTAAATATGTGCTGCACCCTTTCATCTCAACACACAAGAACAATAACAATAAAACTATAGAAAATAAAATTATAGTGATGTGGATTTAATTACACAAGCTGTAAAACTGAATGAAGTGGTCAGTTCCTACATAAAGAAAACCTACACAACATACAGCAAATTAGACTTATGTTTTTTTTTAGCTGGTTCATCGTGATGATGAGTGAGAATACACATACTAATGTAATCTAAAAAAATAAATGTTCCCTTCAAAAAGAGAAGTGTTATATGTGGTATTAGTAAAAATAGTATTGTCACCATGGTCATACTTTCATATTTACGTCAAAGGAAAAAAAAGCTCTTTGTCTTACTCGCTTACCACATGATACATTGGCTTTTAGTATGAATGATCTGAATGAAAAACATTACCATGTTAAATTTCAAACCATATTGTTTTTGTTGAATATATAACCTCAAAAGTCAAGTGTATTTATTCTATTATTACACATTTAAAAGAGTAGTATGACTAGAAGAAGATCTTGCTCAACCAAAGCTGCATATATTTGATCAAATGCAATACTATTGTGAAATATATATATGATTTTTGAATATTTTTTATTATAGTTTTTGCAGACACAGAAAAACAAAGAACAGACAGACAAACCCATCATGTAACAATAATCTGTGCAGAATGTAAAATAAAGCATGAAACAAGGGAAAATGGCGACATACAAGACATATATGACTACAAAAAGACAGCAATGGATGTAAAGAGAGAGAGATAAAGTCTTACAAATCTTCAGAAATTAAACTACATTATTAGTTTTTATGTTGTGCTAGAAAAAAAGACTGGATCACACACTTGATCATATTTGGAAGAGTTTCCAGAGGTGGTATATCTAATTCTTTCCAAATGTAAAGTCGAGGTGAGTCCAAGAAGCCAGTCAAAAAAAGAGGCCTAACATTTTTCTTTCAGAAACAAAGGATAACTTTCTTAGCTATGATCATGCCATATTGAACAGGTAACCGTACATTTCGGTTGAGAGTCTCCAGAACATCTGACCAACCCCAAATTGCTATCATTGGGTCAGGAGTAAAACACAATCGTAAACCTTAGCAAAGAACTGAAATATTTCTAACCAAAAATTCTGAATTTGAACACGGGACCAAAAAAGGCATATTTTAACATTGTTTTTATACTGTAAAATATTTTAAAATATAATAGATGTGTTGTATCTATTTCAGAATTGACAAATAGAAAATTCAGAAGACCGCATTTATTAGAAACATTATTAATGTCACTTTTGATCAATTAAAAAAAAAGGTTCTTGATAAAGAAAATCTTACTGTCATGCTTTGTGGTCTTTAAAATGGGCAGATAATATTCATCAATTTTATACTAATAATTATGCTTTTCATAAATGATGACTGGATTTTTATTTTTGAGTGAACAATTTTTTTCAGATCTTTACAGACACATACTTTATTAGTTGTTCTTGCTCATTTTATTCATGCATGTTAATAGTTGTTTTCTGTCCATTTACAGATGCACCCTAAACCCCAGTGACCAGATGGCTATGGAGGGGCCGCTGTCACGAGTCAAGTCCATCAAAAAGTCTCTGCGACAGTCCTTCCGCAGGATCCGCCGCAGCCGAGTCTCCATGCGCAAACACCACACTAACAATGCAGCCAAGGTGGGTAATTAAGTCTTAATCTTGTTTAAAATGATTTAAGACCTACAACACAATATTTCAGTGAATTCAGTGATTTTTATGTAAGAGCTCAGTGTCCTCACCAGGTAGACTGTTGTTGATTGGATGGATGTTGGGTAGGTTTACATGGACATATAAAAATGAAGACCTGGACAGACGGTTACATACTTTTAGTTTATTACAGTTTTTAAATTAAACGTTTTTTGTTTTTTTAAAGAAAATTTACATTGAGTAAAGATATCTGACAGAATTTATTGACATTATTTAAAATATGTAACTAAGAAATAATTCTTTCCTCTAGTGGGGAAAGGAAAAATCTTTTCCACTGGCCCAACTGGGCTATTAGAAAAAACTTATAATTTAACCCTGTATGAGTCTGAAATTGAATTCTTAATGGTCTTAAAAAGTATTAAATTCTTCAGAGCAAAAACAGAAATAAAAGAAGATTATAGCCAAAATTAGGAAGACAAAAGCTATTCACTGAGGAGAATCCTTATGAAAGTTCCAAAAAGAGGACCAAATGTGCCAAAATATCTCAGATCTTTGATGTAAATCATAGGTAAATTTTTCCAATAGTAAAAGTGTTGTTGCCTGGCTTAACCATATGTTGCCTGAAGGTAGCGAAGCAGTTGACCATAATAATAATATAATTTTTTTTGGCCAAGTATATACAAAAATTTGACACAAGTACTTTATAACAAACAAGACTGGATGTTAAACCACTTTTCCAAATTTTCATTGCCAATCTTAGCCAATCAAATTCACTGGTTTTGGGTCAATTCTGAATTTCCACAACCAGCGCAGAGCCTCTGGGATCGAGAGAGGCTGGATTTACCTGACCCAGATCCATTATCAACCCCACATTTAAGACCCAGCTGAGAACAATTGGGTAATATTCTATGAAGGCTAAATGAGGGTTACATGAAGAGTTATTTCAGTAGCAATAGGCGCTGCACACTTCAGAGTTGTTGAAACGGTGATGCTGGTTTGATGGTGAATAATCTGGATTTTTCTGCAGCTGCAGGAGATCAATGCCAGGCTGGAGGCCGAGGCTCTGCAGGAGATGGAGCTGGCTCCTGTACAGAGAAAGATTGAAGCCCGTTCCTCTGACGACTCCTTCACAGGTCTTGTCAGAACACTCTACTTCGCAGATACGTTTGTCAGTGATAGTAAGTACAACAGGGTTTTTTAATCTGCAATTTGGGATTAGATTTTGGGTCTTATAACTGATATGATGACCTTAATCTTCTTCCTGTTTTCCTCAGGTTCTCACTGTACACCTTCACTGTGGGCTGGGACCAATGGCGGAGCTGTGTTTGCATATGTCCTCCGTGTCCCACCACAGGAACGAAGGGCAGAAGATCCAGTGACAGCTCATGCAGGTACAAAAAATAAAATACGAAATAATAGTCAGAAATAAAGTACATTATTAAAGCTTTCAGCTGTAAAATCATATTTAATATATCAGTAATAATTTGCCAATTAGGAAGCATGTTGTTGTTGTTTGTAATAATACAAAGAATTGTTGTGAATCTGCTACTACATGGTGCAGGTGATTTGGTTGCTGTGACCTCAGCAGCCAATGAGCTTGTTCTTCAACATTTTAAATGCCCCATTTTAAATGCTGACATTTTTAATCATGAAAGAAAATGTAAATGTAGCATAAAAAACTTCATCTTTTTAATATTTTACTTCGTAAAGGACAGAATAAATGAATGATTCTTTTATTTTTACATATGTTAAGCTGAACAAATTATTCGACCCATATTATGACATTTAAAGATGTTCACAATTATTCTGAACATTATAATTATAATTTTTCATGCATTTAATGTGCATTTTTGTATATGAAATCCCTTTTTGTATTTTTAATTTTATGCAAATAACAAAATGGGATGTTTCACTTTGACCCATAACATTTAACCCAAACTTAAAACAAAACAAAACCACAAATTGGCCATCAACGACACATCATGATGTTGTTGCTTTCACCAAATTATTGGCCAGGAGGCTTATTCTTCTTAAGTGGAAACATACATCTCCACCTACATATAATAGATTTATAAAAGAAATTAGTTTGTGTTTAAAGCTAGAAAAAATTAGGTTTTCATTAAGAGGGTCTTCAACAACTTTTTATAAAACATAGAAAACTTTTGTTGAGTTATATTGATACTATTGATCTTGAAGCAGAAGACGAATAACCCCTTTTTGTATATTTACTGTATTATTTATTAACTACATTCTTGTATTTTTATTATTTATTTATTTACTTTAAATGATCATTTGTACTTGGTTGTATTGTATGGTTAGGTAATATGGGGGATTAGGGTGGGTTAAAAAAACAGCAATGTTATTACTTATCTTTATATATGATGTTGTATTTGCACAAAATGTTAATACATATAATTGGCAAAAAAGTAATAATAAATCAGTCAAATGCATACCATAAAAAGTGTTTTTCCATCACCAGCCAAAGAGATCCAGTTGATGCATCGTGCTCCAGTTGTCGGTTTGGTGGTCTTAGATGGGAAGGGAGCCCCTCTGCCTGAACCCCTCGAAGTGGCACATGACCTGGCACGCAGTCCTGAAATGCACGGCTCACACCATCTATTGGTTGTGTCAGAGGAGCAATTTAAGGTGAAAAATTTGCACTGTACAATTTACGTTTCCACAATATATCTTGTGTCTTACCGTAGTTGTGTGTGCGCAGCTTTTTACGCTGCCCAAAGTGAGCAGTAAGTCGAAGCTGAAGCTGACGGCGGTGGATGGTTCTCGTGTGCGGCGTGTCGGTGTGGCTTGGTTTGGTTCTCGCACCGATGAACAGCTAGAGAGCAGTCTGGTGGTGCTGACCAATCAGGGGGAGCTCCACGTCATCTCTCTGCCCTCCATCAAAATGCTGGTCCATTATCCTTGCATACGGAGAGAAGACGTCAGTGGAATCGCGTCCTGTGTCTTCACTAAATATGGTCAAGGTAAGAAAGCACTGACTTTTGCATACACCATGCATTTAAACTGCTAGTATAAATATAATAAGAATTTTGAATGCAAGTTGGAATATGTAAACCACAATTGCAAATTTGAGAGAATAAAATCTCAGAACCAGTAGCTAAAAATTCAGAGTTTTTTTTTTTTGCTTTATTTTGTAGCAGAAAGGAAAATGTATGAAATGTAAATGCAAGCTTTAAAAAAAAAAGGCTAGCACTTTATAATAATTATAATAATTAGTTAATGTATTTACTAGGGTTGGGTTAATAAGATATCATCACAATGCTGAGCCAGATTTATTTATGATTTGGTTATGGGTAAAACAAAAACAATGCAGGTCAGGTAGTTGAAACGGTAGGCTACAAATAATTAATTCGTTATGAATTAATTAATTATTCATGAATAATAAATTCACCGCCGCCTACGACAACGATGCCATCATCCATTGTGATGTTTTACATCGCCCAATCCTAGTATTTACTAACATTAAGTATGAAAAATCTTGTGAAGCATTTATTAATCATCGTTCAACATCAACTAATGCATTATTAAAATCCAATGTTGTGCTTGTTAACATTAGTGAGTTAACATGAACTAACGTTATTTAACTTTAATAACATGACCTAATGTTAATAAAGATAAATAAACACCATAATAAATGTATTACAAATTGTTTGTTCATGTTAGTAAATACATTATCTTTAACTAATGGACCATTATTTACATTCTAAACATTTAACATTTTAAAGTGTTACCAAAAAAGTCAACATTGTAAGATTGAAACATAATTTCGATGAGAAAAATAATCCTTATAGGTGAACTTGCAATTGAGGAAAAAAGTTATTTTTGTAAGTTATAAAGTTAGATTTCTGAAGAACAAATTCTGCATTGCAACTTTGAATTTAAGAGGGAGGAAACATCAAGGTTGCAAGTAATTCTGACAGAAAGGAGGAATTGTGCTTTTTTTTTTATTAAAAAAAGCAGTTGTGAAATGTAAACTTAAAATTCTGACAGAAAAAAATGTCCGAATTGTCAGATGTAATCTTAGATTTCTGAGAGGAAAATTGCAGAATTGCCAGGTGTGAACTTTGAATTTAAGAGGGAGGATTTAAGTTGCTAGAAATTCTGACTGGGAAAAAAAGGCAGAATTGTGAAATGCAAACTTAAAATTCTGGCAGAAACAAAAATGTCAGAATTGACAAATGTTAAAGTTAGAATTCTGAGAGGAAAATTGCAGAATTTCAAGATGTGAACTTGTAATTCTGAAGGAAATTAGCCTGAATTGTGAGTTGTAAATCTGATGGTAAAAAAAAAAAACTGTTGCAAGTAGGGCTGCACGATTCTGGCTAAAATGAGAATCACGATTTTCTTTGCTTAAAATAAAGATCACTATTTTCTCACGATTCTGTAGATATAAAATGTCTAAAGTTTGCTCAATTTTGTATAGACTTGAAACAGTGGATAATTGTCCTGTCGTTAATGCAAAGTAAAGTAATTACATCAAAATACAACTATTCATGGCCTAATTCTGAAGTTGAATTATTATGTTTGAGACATATGCTTGCAATCTGTCATTGACAACTTTATTAGACCATTTTTTCCACTGGTAAAATGAGACATTTGTCATTATCAGATTCCCTCTTGCATTATATTTAACGTTATATAGGCTAGAGTAGTTAAACTCACACTTTTGCATTCTCATGCACAACAGTCTGTGTTCGCTATGAAAGAAATAAAAACGTATCAAATGCTTGTCGTAATCATAACTCTAAAGTGCGATATGATTATTAAAATGATGTGCTTGCTTTCAGCTTCACTTTCACTGCAGAGTGTGCTCATGTCATGGGTGCTGTCACTTTAAGAAAAGAAATTAAAAACATACATGCAAATCATTCTTCCCATGTGGCTCCCAAACGGTTTCTTTACGAACGTTATTTACAACTTTATTA
Organism: Danio choprae; assembly: GCA_903798125.1. NCBI lineage: Eukaryota > Metazoa > Chordata > Actinopteri > Cypriniformes > Danionidae > Danio > Danio choprae. The sequence continues at coordinate 1,166,616 of CAIGQW010052810.1, forward strand.
CCTGTTATTCACAGCCTATGCAGGTTCTGTTCACTAAATTAGACATAATTCGCAGGCACTTGCACGTGTCCTCTAAGTCTCCTAGCCCTAGTTGCAAGTGAAAAAGTTGCATTCTCTTTTAACAAATTCCACAGTGTAAAGCAGCTTTTATGTGATTGTCTGTGAAACTCTGTATGGTCATCTTGTAGGTTTCTACTTGATCTCTCCATCTGAGTTTGAGCGGTTTTCTCTCTCCACCCGTTGTGTCGTGGAACCTCGCTGTCTGGTTGAGCCTTCCCTCCAGATGAGGTCCAAGAGCCCATCAAGCCCTATTCACAGGGACCTACCGGATGGAGTACCCACCGAACACAGGTGTGTGCGTGTAGTCATGTAAAGAGTTTTCCACATTAAACAAGGACAAATGCACCATGTCTTTAATAAAAATGATAACACTATAATAGTATGTATACTGCTGGTGTCGATCTGCATCCATCCAAGATGTCCAGCTATGAGACAGAAGGTTGTTTAAAAACCTGCCTCTCCACTCACATATTTGTGGCTTAAATTAAGTGGATACACTTCATATAGAGAGCTTTAATACAACAATAAGTAATTAAACATACTCTATACAAAAATAAATGCATATAAACACATAACATAAAATAAGACAACAGGATTTCCCATATTAAAGCACAACACGGAGAGAGCGTTATTAATACAGGCCATTCTCTCACTTTGTTCATTCTTGAAGTGCAATACTGTATCTTAAATATTGTTTCTTTTGTGCAATACTGTATTTAACACTTTCTCTTCACTGTGTAGTATTGTATCAATACTCCATTCATATTTAAGTTGTGTTACATCATTCTTGTGTATATGAAAACTCACTAGTCAGTTACTGTGCAATATGTATATCTTTCTTTTTTGCACTGTAAGGATTGCTCTAATTTCGCTGTACTAAATACTAAGTACATAGTATAGTGACAATAAAGAATCTTGGATCTTAAAATTGGCATTTTATATGCTTAGTGATTAGATTGTCGTTGTTTTGACTGTCGTTTTAAACCAAACTGTGTCTAGTGTGCGACACCTGGTCAGTTTTCCTGTTGTAAAGAATTGACTAAAGTGTTTTCATATTGATGTATGTTCGTTTTGTCTTTCCAGAAATTTCAAAGGGGACAGTGAAGGATATGGTGAGATTCAGGTTTTTTTTGTTTTTTTTCCCCCCAAGTTGTGTGTGTGTGTGAACTAAGCATCTAATACTAAAACATGCATGTTGTTAGTGCTTTGTTGAAATGCTTTCCCACATTATTCCTACAAGTCTCATGCAGATGACTTACAAACACAATCTGTAATTGATGAAACTTGGCCACGTTGATAATTACAATATTACAAGTACTTGAAATTTATTTGAAGTGATAAAAACGGCAAAGCATCATAATACTGTATACAAACAGCCTTCAACTCATCATAAAATTTAGTGTAATTATGTGCAGCTATTAAGTGCCCACCTAAATGATCAGTTTCTCTGGATATACGATTTATAGTTGTGTTGAGGTAAAGCTATTTTTGTTTTATTTTGTAAACTACCAATGGTATTTCTTCCAAATATGACAATAATAATAATAATAATAATAATAATAATAATAATAATAATAATATACAATTTATATATGCAGATACAATAGTATGACCTAAGAAATAAACATTCTATTAGATTAGCAATTGAAAGCAACACATTTGCATTATTTAATTATATACAGAAGTTAATTTTAGATTATGATAGTTTATTGCCACATTATCCGAATATAAAATACCTTACTTTTATTTACTTTTTATTATATTTTTATTTTACTCTCGTTTCCCAAGTCCAATGTAAACAGCTCTGTGTGCAATACATTTATAAGTAAATGTTGAAAATAATGCAATAAAAACTAAATAATAATAAAAATTGGCAGAAAATAAAAAAGTTTTTAGACAAATGTCGATGCACTATTTTGATGAAGAACGTTAATATTATTCGATTATTATTAATATTAATGTTTTCTGTTTAATGCCAAATTAACTCCACATTTATGTGTATTAGTGAATTTAAATGGTCTGAGACTTTAATAAAAAACAAGTTAAAAGAAGAAGAAAAAAATAAGAAACTAAATCTTAGAAAAGGAAAAACATTTTATAAATGAATGATGCTAATAATAATAATAATATTTCAAAAGCTTATATGCAAAACTCAGAGTTCAGATCTCTATTTGGTAAAATAACCCTCATTTTCAGCCACAACAAAAGTGCTGTAAATGAGACTATATTATTATACAGTATTATTATTTTTTAATGTGGAAGAAATATTATCAAGCCTTTATAGTATAAAACATTTTACTCAAACCTATACTTACTAAATACAATACAGCATTCAAATTAAAATATTAAATCAATTAAATTATCAAATGTATTATTATATTACTTATGATTATATAAATTATAATATAAAAATGAAATGATATAATTAATTTCATATTATTATTATATTTTATTAGTATATTATAATTAATATAATATAAAAAAAGCAGTATTTAAATAAAAGTGAAACATTACTGTGGCCTGCCAGTACCCACAATTGCAGATTGTGTAAATAACTCCTCTTGAAAGCGTTTGCGCTGGACTGATCCCTGTGCTTGTGTGTTCCAGAGAATTCTGCTAGACAAGTAATGGAGCATGCTTTGCTCAACGATGAGAGTGAGTACACCAGGAATCAGCAGTTAGACAGCATATTCTCCAGTTTAGACGTCTAAACAAATCATTAGTTTAGTTTCAAGTTTATTTATATAGCGCTTTTTACAATGTAGATTGTGTCAAAGCAGCTTAACAAGTTCTAGTAAAGTCCAATTAGAATAGCATATCAGATTGTTGTCAGTTTGTTTCTTGCTTGCTCTTTTTGTTCTGTGACACAAAAACTCCAATTTAAACATGCTGAATGTATTCCAGTAATCGTGGTCTGGTCTGTGCAGTCATGTGCGCGCATGATTTGTAACACTGCCATCTGCCTGCACCATAATATTGTCTTATTAATATCTGTGCAAGTTTTTGAAGAGAAGAACGCATTTTTGAGTACTTTACAGGCAGTTCTTGTGAGGACTAGTGATTTGTGGGTAAAACTGTTTGAATCACATCTTGCTTTAATACAGGTGTTCTGCAGGAGATCCAGAAGTCTCTAGAAGGAGATCAAATGTAAGGATGTTTAATCTTTGCAGATTTCTTTTCATTAACATTCATTAATGCCTGTGTGGTCTGAATAATAATCTGCCAATCGTTTATTCAAAGGACGTTCCTAGAGAACAATCTGAAGACGAAGCCTAAAGCAGGCAATGTGCTGAGCAATGGAGGTAATGACTTTTCTGTTGCTAATTAGCATCAATTGTTATTCTGCATTGTAATTGTTATATTGTAATTATTACCCCTGTAATAAGATTTGGAGAGAATAGTGATCACCGTCTTCCGGAAGGCATTTTATCGGGATGTGAAATGCAGATCTTTGTCTTCGGGTGCAGTAGTGTGTTGTGTTATGCAGGCTTTGCAAATGTATGGAGGTCCTCTGCACAAGTCCTTCTGATTTATTTATTGTGCACAAGCCTGACTTTTTATATTTGAGTCACTTCATGAAATGCAAAGATGGAGAATGTAAATTGTATTAGATTATTATTATTAATTTTAATGACTAATATTAATGTTTTCTGTTTAATGCAAAAGCAAATGTGTATGTGTATTAGTGAACGTAAAATGGTCAGACACCTTGGAATTTTTTATTAATTATTTTAAATTATTATATTAAGTAAATAATGATGATGATATAAAAGTATTATTAATAATATTATTATTTATTTTTAAATGATCATTATTTATAATAATATTGTAAAATTGTAGATTAGAATATTTTATATCTTTACTTTGGCAAAAGTACTTAAATCACTATTAAAAGTAAAATATAAAGATTAAATCAAATACTAACACAACTGTATCAAAATTACTATAATAAATGATTGTTTTGACAACATCACTGGGGAACAATATACCAAAACAAACATTAAACAAAGTTCTCCTTCAATAAATTCATTTTGGTCTCAATCCACTTCATTACATGTATTTATTTTAAGGCTGTTTTTCATAAACTACAGTGTAAATGTGAAGTTCAAAGGCTTTATGGTCAGGCACATTTCCCTCTACAATGACATTTTTAATTTGCTGTCCACTCAGTGATGTTACAAAATAGAAAACCAGAAAAAAAAGTGATCAGAAATAAGGAACATAAAATATATACTGTGCAATGGTCTTGTAACCGTTTTAATATATGTTTAATATTTTTTAGAACTTCATTGTATTCACATTATTGTAATGTGGAAAATTGGAAATCTTTATGCATGTATATGTATGTATGTATTTTGTAGTGCATTCAAAAGATTGATCTCGATTCTTCTCCCAAAAGATAATAAGACCATGTACAAGAGGCATTATTGTGGAAAAAATATTTTATTTACATTTAAACAAAAATTTTAAGTCAGAATTTGCCAGAAGTATGAATCATATTAGGCTTGACTGTGTGTACTCTGCATATTTATTTTGTGTGTGTGTATGTATATATACACACACACACAAATGTATATACAGTAAATATTTACATATATATTTATATATAATGTGTAAAGTATTTATACAGTATGTAAGTAATATATATATATATTTATTATTTATATAAACACAATATTTATACACAATGAGCCCACGCATCATCTAAATACAAACATTTCTTTTGAATGTAATTAATCATGATTAACTGTTTGCCAGAACTAATATATTGTTTTTTTTTCTTCCCCCCCAGATTGAGCCTTTTTTAATTCCCAGTGCCTGAATGATTGTGGATGCGCTCTTCATTCTAGACTTGCTTCCGATCTGAACACTACTGCTAGTTACCACTACTGAACCATGACAAAGAGAGCGAAACCTCCTACACCCGGACAGGACAGGAGAGAGCGAGGGACCACCACCAGTGCCTGCCAAGACCAAACACTGTATTTCCACTCACTCCATCACACGCTGGCCGCTCGCAACACCTCAGCAAACACAGCTGCATTTCAAAGACTCGCAGTTTCTTTTTTAACTTATTTTTTTAATGCATGACTTCCCTTTTGTACCAGATCAATGACCTCAGAGTTTGCGTAGATGGTGTAAAATACTTGCGTTTGGATGCCATGAGCGGTTGCTGACCATTTAGGGTTGGACGACTAAGGCAGAATTAGCACTAGAATGCTAACGTTAAACCGCTTACACATTTTAAGTATTCCACAAAAAGTAGTGTTGCCTTTTCCCCGTCCAAGATTCAAGTTCTTATAGGTACTTGTACACTACTGTGTAGTACATATGCTGTAGTTTCTAGGGTGTACAGCTTTCTGAGGGGCTAGGTTTAGATTTTCGGTTTTATTTTCCGTTTTTATTTTTTAACGTAATTCTGTTTTTGTTATGCCACGAATGAACAATGTAATCTAGGAATGTAATTTTACAAATATTGTAGTCAAATGTTTTTAATATATGTGTATATGAAAAAACTAAATCCGTACCTGTTTTTTTGGACGGTGGGTTACTTCTACGGAGGGCCGTATTTTCTGATCTGAGGAAATATTTTGGTACTGTCTCCTAAAATGCTTTTTTAGCGTTTTCTTTGGGGGGGAGGTCTAGAATATATTTTTGTAGAAACATGATTGTTACGTATGAGAACACTAATTATTATTCTTTCTAATTTCACACTACAGTCTTCTCAGTAAAACGATTTTTCACACAAACTGTCTTTTTCTTTGTTTTTTTGAAGAATATACGTAGTCTGCCTGCATTACAGTGAATAGATCAATGCAACAGAAGTCTATTTAAGATGTAAAGAAATTGCAATATTTACTATTCAAGTTTGGTTCACTGTCAGAAAGCTCAATCAAAATCATTCTTGCATTTCTAAGCACCTTGCTATGCAGTTTTGATGGTATATAAGTGGATATACTAGGGCTGCACGATATTGGAAAAATCGAGCATTGCGATTGTTTTTATTTTGCGATTTATATATTGCGATATGAAAACAATTTCATCACATTACTTGAATATCTCTATTTGGAAAGAATGTGTAATGTTAGATTGATTGGGATGATTCTGCAGTGGGAGTGCATGTCCATAAAATCTAATAAACGCTCTATTAATTTTTTAGGGTCCCCTGACACATTTTCATTGTGGTCTGTGCTATTTGCAGTGCTATTTGCAGTGCATTTCTGTTTTCGCATGTGTTGTGAGTATTTTCACGCATAACAATCTATAAATACAGTCAAGAAAAATATACAATTGAAAAAGTGGTTAATCGTTTTCCAGGTCTATCAGTATTCAAGTACAGTAACTGAATGATACAAATAAAAATAATTCAATAAAATTAATGAATTTCGTTGTTAAAGTTACAAGTGGTACAATTTATTATGCCTGAATGCTTTTAAGGTCATTATACAATCACAGGCATCAAAAACACATGCAAATGAGGAATTATAATCCAGACTCAACATTGCGTATGCTCATAATGTGACTTTTGCGAATGATCACATTGCGATATCGATGATTATTCAATTATTTAATATATATATATATATTAAAATATTGTGCAGTCCTAGTAGATGTCTGTATGTATGTGTGTATAAGTGCTCAGCATATACAAGTACACCCCTCACAAATCTATGTTTTAAATTCCTATTTTTAATAGGAAGCTATACAATATTATATTTGTACATTATACATATACATATATACATATACGTTAGATTAGTCACTACTGAAGCCAAATCTGGAGCTAATCTAACAAAATAACATATGATAACCGTCCAAAAACTAGTACACCCAAATTTATGTGTAAGAAAAATATTAAATACAAATGTTAAAAAAGAGGAAAAATCAAGAGAAGCAAAAAATGTTTTTTTGCAATATTTATCTAAATATGTTTGATGGCTAAAATATTATTTAAATAAATATAGCTGTTTAATAAATCTGTTTTGTTTAAATGCACCAAAATACATTGCCTAATTCACTGATAAATGCACACAAATATTCATTTTCAAAATGGGGTGTACTCAATTATGCAGAACACTGTATATATGAGTGCAAATGTGTGAATTTTGAGGGCATTTGTATTTCATAGAGTTGGTTCATACTAAAAAAGTGCCATAGAATGCATTGATACATTTGTTTAAACTGTTCTCTGATATCTGCACAGAAGGTGTGTGGCTTAGGTAAGTGCAAACATTCTACAGAAACTTTTACAAGCTCATTTAGATACAAAGCAATTAAGTCAAGAATAGAAAGGTCTGATTTCACTTTAGGAGTGGTTATGAATATTAATGAGCTCTCTGTGGGGCTCTTTACACCTATAGGCCCTTGATGCGTTTTTCTAATTGGATCACTATCCGTATGTAAAAAGGACAGGTGTATATAAATGCTCTCTGCAACGTATTCGAGACTGATATAAATCCGATGACTCAGACCTCTTCAGGAGGTGGTCTGGGAGACTGGGAAACTGGACCAGTCTAAATGCATCTGGTTGTTGAAACCACATATGCCAATTTTAAAAAATAAACATGAGAGCGCACGTGTGGTGGGTTATACGATTATCAGATAAACAAGCGCTAATGTATAAGCTTCAGAAAGCCACAGATGACAGTTTGAGATGTTTTTGTTTTAATTATTGTCTTTCATTTCATTTTTGACAGTGAAATGATGAAATTAAATAGTTAAATTAAAATCAGAAATCAGACAGCTATCTGATCCGAAAAAATGCATGAATTGACCAGGTGTAAACGGGCCCTATATGGCTCATGTCTCTAATACACAGTGTGATGTACTCTGAAATACACATGTGCAAAATAATCATACTTCAGTTGTCAAAAACAGTTGGATAAGATGCCTTGACAAATAAATAAAAAAAGGTTCATTTTAGCTATCTGTCCATAACAACTGCTGAATTATGTGTTATAAATAAAACATAGGCTAAATTAAAATTATACCCAATAAAAGGGACAGACGGAGATGTATTTACAGGTGTTTTGTGGATTAATGTATCTGAAAACAGGCAGGAATCAATAACCTCTCTGTAAACAGGAGTTCTATGAAGTTTATTGTCGTTCTTTCCAGAGAGATCACATAAGAGCTGAATGATATAGCATGCTTGTGCATCATGCATTAAACATGTTTTCATGTGTTTCTTGCCTCAGTAAAATGACACATCTGTTGCCTTATTACAAACATACGTGGCAAATGTCACGATATACATGTTAAAGTAACAAAAGATTCAGTTAAACAGACCTTATGCCTCTTCAGAGTGGCACTGAATGAATCTATAATGCATATTTCCTGAATTTTGTATTCTGACGACTTGTAAACAGATGAGATGCCTGGTTAAATTACCTGAGGGTGGGGTGGTAATTAATTATAAGTTAATATTAACATAAATATAACACCTCCCATAATCGTTCAAACAATTGTCAATTGATGCGCACCCCAGCAAGGATACAGTGGTCTGAAACTGACAGGTACCAAATGATAGACACTAAGTGTTCAAAAGACATGTTTTCTTATAAAATAGGTGTTTGTATAAAAGTAAATCAGATTTGACTTATAGACTCGTAGTTTGTGTTATATCCACACTTGCACAAGTTAAACAGTGAGGGCAATCTTTTAAGATCATCCATTCATGGGTGCATGGATGCAAACTTGTCACAGTTCTGCAAAATCTCCCGTTTTATGTCAAAATAAAGTTGCATTTGAGAGTCACGTCTGTTGAAATTGCCCATCACATTTACTCTATACGTCAGAATCCAATGATTATCCATAAAACTCTGAAAACTTATTTAAGTTTCATTAACAAATTAGATTGGCTCAATGAGGCATGCACATGACACAGGCTACTGAAAATAAAGTCACAACATAATTTTTAAGTATCCTAAGTAAAGTGTTATTAAATGTAAAATAGAAAGTTATAACCAGTATATGGTTTCCAGTATATATATATATATATATATATA
>CAIGQW010052810.1:1180683-1195857 GCA_903798125.1 Danio choprae
ATATATATATTCCTGTAGCCAAACATATTTTTCTATTTTACCACAGGAAACAACTTATGATAGGATCTACTGCCCTCTATCTGTGGAAAGTGCCATTGAATCCAGGTTAGTCGATGAAATGTTTGAAACTCCATCGGAGTCGTGTTGTATTTGAGAAATTCTGACAGATTGCTCTTGATTTAGAGATGCGATTGCCAAGACGCTGTACTCTGTGCTGTTTGACTGGCTGCTTGAGCGCATCAATGAGTGGCTAATCCCCACAGAGATGGACAGCACCGTTGGCATTGTGGATATTTATGGCTTTGAGGTATCCTGTCCCTTGTTATACAAGTGTCCGTTTTACTATTAGATTTTGTGTCTTTTTAATTTGTATTTATTTATTTAACATTTATAGCTAAACCATATACAGTATGTGCATAGTGGCACTGAATTTCCCATCTGTTATATACATATAGAAAGCCCCCTGAGGTCTGTGGGCGAGAACTGAACAAATGTGTGTTACAGGACCTGTGTGTGAACAGTTTTGAGCAGCTGTGCATAAACTTCGCCAATGAGCAGCTGCAGCAGTTTGTGAACAGAGCCCTGGTGGCACAAGAGCAGGTCAGTGTTTGTCCTCAATAATTTATTCTGACCTTTTTTCATTTTAAAATATATGTATATAATATATAATATACCATTTTCAGCAGACATGTTATTAAAAAATTCCACTATGTATTTATAAAGTGTGCTTCACACAGGTGAGCGGGCTTGACAAACCACCCGTAGAAACACACACACTTCTCTGAGCACTAACAGCTCCTTTGTATAATTAGCATAATTATTGCCTCTTCTTGTTTAACTGCTGAATGTCTCCTTAATTGTTAGTCGCTTTGGACGAAAGCTTCTTTCAAATGACTAAATGTATATGTCTAAACCAAATAGACTTAAAGGGTAGTAATTAAATTAATTTTTTTATTAGTAATTGTGTCTACCAATTCCAGTGAGGTCATAAATCATAATTCTTAAAGGTATAGCTCACCCAAAAATGAGAATTCTGTCATCATTTACTGACCCTCCACTTGTTCGAAATATATTTGATTTTCTTTCTTCTGATGAACAGAAAAGAAGATATTTTGAACGAAACTGGTAACCATTGACTTCCATAGTATTTATCTTCTTACAATGGAAGTCAATGGCTACCAGTATCCAACATTTTTCAAAATATCTTCTTTTTTGTTTTTCATGAAGGTTGGAATCACATGAGGAAGAGTAAATTGTGAGTAAATTTTTATTCTTGGGTGGACTATGCTTTTAAGTTATTATAGCCCAAAATAGGGCTTTCCAGGTACGACTGGAAATAATGAGTACTATAGGGGATTGAAATTGTTGGCTGTGTGTGTGTGTGTGTGTGTGTGTGTGTGTGTGTGTGTGTGTGTGTGTGTGTGTGGGGTGGGGTGTGTGTGTGTGTGTGTGTGTGTGTGTGTGTGTGTGTGTGTGTGTGTGTGTGTGTGTGTGTGTGTGTGTGTGTGTGTGTGTGTTAGGAGGAATACAGTGCAGAGCACATACAGTGGTATCCCATAGTTCTGGAAGACTCTAATGGCTGTCTGGATCTCATCTCAGCACGGCCATACGGCATCCTGCGCATCCTGGATGACCAGACTTCCCTTCCTCAAGTAATTGCACTTTTGAGCTTTGTGCTAGAGATATTTCAGTCAAGTGTTAATCTGAAAGTCATTATACTTGTGTACGGTCTTACAGAATGAAAAATTCCTTACCATTAACTCAAGTGGATTGTAGATATTTCTTTCTGTTGAACACAAAACCAAAAATTCTGAAGAATGTTAAAAAAAAAAAAAAACAGCCATTGACATCTATAGTAGGAGCAATGCAAAAATACTATTGAAGTCAATGGCAGTTCTTTTCAAGCATCCTTTAGTATATCATCTTTTATGTTTAACAGAAGAACGAAAATCAAACAGAAGTAGGGTGAGTAAATGATAACAGATTGAATTATCATTATGGTTGAACTACGCTGCAAAAAATTGTTTTTGTTTCTAGTCCAAATGTCTAAGAATTCCTAAATCAAGAAGCATTTTCAAGACAATTAAAAATATATTGCTTGTTTTCAGGATTAATATATCAAAGTTAAAACAAGCAAAATAATCTTTTGTTCACTTTGAAGTAAGTTTATATTGCTTACCATATTGGCAGATTATTTAGCTTGTTTTAAGGACATTGCTCATCTAATAAAAGTTTCTTGATTTTAGAATTTTTTAATATTTGGACTAAAAACAAGACAAAAACTCTTAAGTAAGAAAAACTTTTTGTTTGTTTGTTTGTTTGTTTGTTTGTTTGTTTGTTTACAGTGTATCCCTTTACCTTTTTACAGAGAAGCAGGTGATTTTTTTCCCCCTAAGTAAAAGTATATTTTTAAGCTTAATATTTGGTCCATGGTTGTTCAGAAAAGTCAGCTATCATCACTTTAAGAGTAAAGAAAACCATACAGGGAGCACAAAATTAATATCTGCAGCTCCTTATGATGCATTGAGCCTTTGAAAAGTGAAATGATTGTTCAGCACAAGAAACAACTACAGTATTGACATGATTATGACAGTGTGGAGCACAAACTTTGTCATATAATGACATTATGCAAATGAACATATTCTTATTTTACAACGTAAAATAATTTGTTGCAGCATCCAAGATAAAAAAACAAGTACTATTTTGAAGAATGATACAAAACACGCTTTCATTAATGCATTAATACTAATTAATTAATTAATATTAATACGTTGGGAGTCACATGCATTTATTTACTGTTGCCTGTATGTCTTTTTTCAACTCTGAATGAATGCTTTAAGGCCACAAATAGGCATATAGTTTTGTTAAACAAAACTATAACTACATCTTTATCATTTGAGATCATTTTTTAAAACAAAACAATATCTTTATCATAAGTGTATACTTGAGCTCAGTATAGTTATTACTGTGTGTCCCTAATGTTATGTTTAAATATCTTAAAATCTAACTATACACCAAAATGACCTAGTGTTGATTCAAATGCTAATTATTTATACAACAATGTATTCATGGGTCGTCTTTGTCTGTGGTTCTCCTTTTCTTTGGCTCTCTCTCTCTTTTTATTGTCCCAGGCTACAGACCACACATTCTTGCAGAAATGTCACTATCACCATGGCAACTGTCCCTACTACACCAAGCCTAAAATTCCTCTGCCAGTGTTCACAATATATCACTATGCCGGGGCTGTCACGTACCAGGCAAGTCTGATCTGAGCGTGCACAATATTTTATTTTAATTCAAGCCACGTGGGGAGACTCACTGAAAGGTCAATGAATATTCTCAGGCATATTTGCAACAAGAATTGTTTGATGACAAATTAAAAGACTCTCTTTAATGCTCACAGTGAACCACAAATGACAAAATAATAGTTACTTTAGATTAGACTTTTTGCTACTTTTTGCTTTAGTCTGCCACCAAAATGTTTTTAAAAAACAAAGTTTTTATTTTAGAGACATTCTAATAAGTACAGGTAAAAAAAAACCCAAATCTTTTATTGTTACATGAATATACCTGTTACGCTGAATTATGATGGACCACTTTATTTTATCCTTGACATTTCTGGCTTTGACCCATATATTATCTGATGCGGAATATAAGTGTGTAATAAGATGAATAATTTCAGTGTTTTAGTATATATATAAACAATGCATTCATATTATTTTTAAGGATGTCCTGTCCTGCCCATATATTAAGTAAAGCAGAAGATAAATGTGTGATTATTTTATTTTAATAATATATGAATATTATAAAGAAGGTCGCTGGTTCGAGCCTCGGCTGGGTCAGTTGGCATTTCTGTGTGGAGTTTGCATGTTCCCCCCGTGTTGGCGTGGGTTTCCTCCGGGTGCTCCGGTTTCCCCCACAAGTCCAAAGACATGCGGTATAGGTGAATTGGGTAAGCTAAAATTGTCCGTAGTGTATGAGTGTGAATGAGAGTGTGTGGATGTTTCCCAGTGATGGAAGATCTAAAAAAAAATCTGAAAATATATAATATAATAATATAATTATATTTGTTTATTATTGTTTTCTTCATATTTAAATGTGGTATTTCAGTTGGTATTTCTGTGTGGAGTTTGCAAGTTATCCCCATGTTCACGTGGGTTTCCTCCAGGTGCTCCGGTTTCCCCCACATTCCAAAGACATGCGCTATAGGTGAATTGATTAAACTAAATTGGCCGTAGTGTGTGTGTGTGTGTGAATGTGAGAGTGTTGTGAGAGTGTATGGGTGTTTCCCAGTACTGGGTTGCAGCTGGAAGGGCATCCGCTGTGTAAAACACATGCTGGATAAGATAGAGGTTCATTCCGCTGTGGTGACCCCTGATGAATAAAGGGACTAAGCCGAAGGAAAATGAATGAATGAATTTTTATAATTGTAATTTTTTTTTCCTCACCAGGTTCACAACTTTCTAAACAAAAATCACGACCAGTTTCGTCCTGAAGTATTAGAGCTCTTTGCCCGCAGTCGCTTACAGGTAAATCGATGCTCACTTCACACACAAACACACACTGTCCTCACTGATTTGCGATGTGTTAAGATTGCAGAGAAACACAATAATGTGTCCACTATTATATATTCATGAGAGTGTCAATAAACCCAAACAAAACAAAAGAGTCAGCAACAACCTATATCATTTATGCAAGCTTTAGGTCTCATTAAGATTTAAAGGATCAATGTTTGGTAACAAAAACCTGTAATGGGTAATACGAGTGTGTCTTCTTGTTCATTTAGATGGTGTCGGGTCTCTTCCGGAAGGTTCAGGAGCGTTACATCCAGCAGAAGGAGCTGGGAAGAGCAAGGGGTTACAGGAACCAGATGTCAACCGTCGCTGCTAACTTTCAGCAGTCGCTTACAGAGCTCACCACCCGTTTAGAGAGGTCAACTAATGTCACAATTATTTAATCTATAGCATTTGGCATCTCCAATTGGATATTTGGAGTTTGTTGTTTTAGTGAGGGTATAATGACGTTATATATTACTTCTCCTTCTCTTTATTTAAATACAACCAGAAAATAGAGGTTCTAGTTGGATTTTTTGGATCTGATTAATTTTCTAAGACAAATTAATGAAAAATGCTGGTTAGATCTGCATTTCTCCCAGAGCTGTTGTCAGTATTGCCTGAATTGATGGGATTGTGAATGGTGAAGAATGCAGACAAGTTTTCATTTGTCATGACAGTCTTGAAATGGCCTCCACAGAGTCCAGACCTGACTATTATATACAGTATGTATAGGGAATGTTATAGGCAGTATGAGATTCACCTGGAGAGAAAAAGAAAGATAGAACATGCTAAATCTAAGGAAGAACTCTTAGATATTCTGAAAGATGCTTGATATTAAATAGCTAACATTTCAGAAAAGACTGCTTGCTGCTAAAGAGGTCACGTTAAACACACTTTTGATGCTAGTCTTTTGATTCTAAAAGTAATTTTGTTCTGAATATTATGTACACATTTCTCATATTTTTTGTTTGTATATTAAAGGTATAGTTCACCCAGAAGTAATGACCCTGCACTGGCTCCATACCTTTTAGTTAGATTTATTAGTGAAAAAGTCTTAGGCTCCCAAAGCTGATGGCACAGTGCTGTATAGTGATCCAATGTGAAAATATGCACAGATTTGTTTATTTTCTTCTGTCTGTTTTCAGATGTAAAACTACATTCATACGATGTTTTAAGCCGAACTTTGTTAAGGTAATTTCGGTGTGTGTGTAATGGGTTACATATGATCTTTCTAGCTGTATCTGAAGACCTCGGTTTAATATTTCCTGTGGTTTCAGCTTCCAGGCATATTTGATGTTGACTACATTACCACACAGCTGAGGCATGGAGGGATACTGGAGACCATTCACATACGAAAAGAAGGATTCCCGATTCGTATCCCCTTCACCCAGTTCATGGAGAGGTAGACCACAATCTGTTAGGTCAACAATGTATTGTTTATGTTTGTTTGTATAAACTTGTTTTGTTTGTTACAGATATAATAGTGTGAATTTTATGCAAGTTATTAACCCTTGTGTGCTGTTCGCTTTGTTTTTACCACTCTGGGGTGATTTTGAGTCTTAATTTGGCCACAACTTTCTCTGCAATGATTTTTGGTGACAAATCTTACTTTGGCATATATTTTATGAATACGCTTTGAAATATTTAAAAAACTACACAATACACTCTGTGAATATTTACTACCCTTTCGTTATGTTAGTGGCTGTTTTTGCCCTATTGATTTCCATTATAACATTTTTGTTTGCAAAGGGATGACACCATATAATCATGCATTCTTTATTGTTGGTGGTCTCTCTCTCTCTCTCTCTCTCTCTCTCTCTCTCTCTCTCTCTCTCTCTCTCTCTCTCTCTCTCTGTGTGTGTGTGTGTGTGTGTGTGTGTGTGTGTGTGTGTGTGTGTGTGTGTGTGTGTGTGTGTGTGAGTGAGAGAGAGAGAGAGAGAGACCTTTGCGCACTTATCTTGATATGTCTGAGAAATCAAAATAAACAGCTCAGCTCTTAGAACATAGTAACTTTATTTATGCACACACACTGTAAACTGCTATTTAACTTCATAGAACTCCATATAAAAGCCAGAAACTTTTTTGCACAGGCCTATCTAAAGGGTTAATGGTGCCAACTGATGATCAACAGTAAAAATCACAAATTTTACCTCCCAACATGGAAAACCACCAACAATCAAGAATGCATGATTATATGCTGTCGTGGCTTTGCGATCAAAAAATGTCATTATAATGGAAGTCAATGGGGCAAAAACAGCCACCAACATAAGGAAAAGGTAGTCAATTTGAACAATACACAAGGGTTAAGAAGCGTTGTGCTTTTACTTCAATAAATCATTAGACTTGGTACACAGAACACCCTAGTGACCAACTAGTGGCACCTTAACAACCCCCAGCGCACATTAGCCACCACACAGCAACACATTAAAATCAAGAAAAACACCTTGTTGCCTGCATATCAGTGTACTAGAATGTGCTCAGGACATTTGGGTAGAGAGTTTGTACTTGGAAAAAAAAGAACAAGTTTAGAACAACTTTTTAGAACAAGGTTTTATTAGTTAATGTGTTTAATAACGTGAAATATGTACTTGTAGAGCATTTATTACTCAAAGTTCATTATTTACGAATGCATTATTAATATCAAAATTCATGCTTGGTAATGTTAGTTAGTGCACTGTGAGTTCACATGAACTAACAATCATTAAAAGCAGTCTTTTGATTTTTGCAAACAATTTTTGCTCTAGATATGCCTTAAAATAAGTTTTGGTATATAAACTACTGTTCCTCTGAATTACATATTAATGAGTGTTCTCTGTAAGCCATGGCAAAAAGAAAATGTACGCCATTCATTATTTTGGCATATAAAAAAAACCCAATTCCAATCAGAATGTATTAAGATATTTTGCAATACAGCACTTTCTTTATAGTTGAGTTTAATAACATTCTCTGTGTTTTATTTTAGATATGGTGTGTTACTGTCCCAGAGACCTGTAAACCAGTCTCTTGAAGAGCAGGTGGTGACTTTACTAGAGACTATTGGAGCAGAGGACGGCCAGTACCAGCTAGGACTCACTAAAGTACAGTAATTTAACTCAACCTGGATTATTCTCTCATTAATTCGAATCTAAGATCCCACTCTCAGATGATTTCATTACTGTGATCCCGAAGGTGTTTCTGAAGGAGACTCTGTACCAGCAGGTGGAGGAAAAATGGAGTAGCACTCAAACATGGGCAGCAGTCACCATCCAGAGAAACATCCGTGGCTTCATCTGCCGAAGAAACTTCCAGTTCTTTAAAAAAAAGGCCATCGTCATCCAGTCCCACATCAGAGGCCACCAGGCTCGGTATTTGCAGCTTATTTATATTACACTGTACAAAAATCCTGGGCTCCACACAATTCCTTCGTGTTGTCCCAACATAAATTAAGTTAACTTAAGTTAAATTAATTAAGTTGTCCCCCCCAAAAACTAAACAATTGATTTCATTCAGCTCGTTTTAAATAAGTAGTTTGGATAGGAAGGATAGCTCAGGCTAAAATTGAAGTTTCTGTCATTGTTTACTCACCCTCAACTTGTTCCAAACCTGTTTGAGTTTCTTTCTATTGTTAAACACAAAATAATATATTTGATGAATGCTGAAAACTTTTTTCCACCTACTATTAAAGTCAATGGTTACTGGTTTCCATCATTCTTCAAAATATCTTCTTTTGTGTTCAAGAGAAAAAAATACACTATTAAAGGTTTGGAACCACTTTCAGTTTTTCATTTTGGACGAACTATCCCTTTAACGTTGATTCTAAATATGAAGCAGTAGCGCCCTCTTTCTGTTACAGGAAGTACTTCAAGCAACTGAAGCAGTGTTTCACTCAGTTCTGGGCAACTATGATGATCACCAGAAACACCATCAAGAGACGTCACTGGAAGGTGAGTGTAATATATCATTCATTCATTCATTCATATTCTTTTCGGCTTAGTCCATTTATTAATCTGGGGTCGCCACAGCGGAATGAACCGCCTGTAATATATCAAATAAATTGCTAATATATTTTATAATATATTACAAATACAAATGGCTAAATATTCTAAAAACTGCTTTCATAAGCCTTTTATACATAGAAAAAAAGCCACGCATTTTTTGTTCACAGGCTTACATTTTGTTGGCTTCTTAATTTTAACCATTTAAAGAAGAACAAATTAAAATGTTATATTTGGGTACATTATTTTTTCAAGTTTGGTCAGTGGAGCTAATATATGTTTTCCTGTTGTCTGCTTTTGAGCACTGCAGGCTGAATTAATTTTAGTTATGTAGTAATTATAATTAATTTTGAGTGTGTTGGTATAGATATCACAGTTTGTTGTTGTGTGTGTGTGTGTGTGTGTGTGTGTGTGTGTGTGTGTGTGTGTGTGTGTGTGTGTGTGTGTGTGTGTGTGTGTGTGTGTGTGTGTGTGTGTGTGTGTGTGTGTGTGTGTGTGATTTTTTTTTTTCTATGTGACGTTGCAAAAAAAGCGTATCATTTTGAAGTGATTTACATCTTTATGGAAATTCATTTGATATTTTATCACCCGTTGATTGGAGTGTAAAAGGGTATTAATAGGTAATGTGCCTGGGCCCGGAAGTTCGTTTGCTCTATGATGACTTGAACTAAAATGTGTTGAATTTAAAGCTTGTTTGTTTTTGTTTTTCCCCCTTTATTAATTGATTTGGTTGGTTGAAGATTTGATTTTGGTTTACTTGATTAAATGATACATTTGTTGAAACTTGTTTCATTAATGAAGTCATTTTGAGTAACTGTAGTGGGGTTTTCTACCCCTGGCGCCCAAACCCAGTTTATTAGCCAAACACAGCTACAAATGTATAGAAAATGATTATTGTTTTTTTTTTTTTTCATTAAAACAACAGTGGCAATATATAAAATGTAAATTAGTTAAAATCTTTAAGAGGAATTAATTTTTGGTAGTTATCATCAGGAGGACTAATGCTGGTAAAGTAATCTGTGTCACTGAAAGTGTAAGAACAAATATTCAAATATTAAACCATTTTATTTTTGTGACATGAACATATTTATCCATTATGTAACTTTTTAAAAAAGGACTCACAGAGGTTAATTTGTGCACATACAAATGCACATGCATCAGTTGTTTACTTAAATGGCCCATTGCCAGGCAACCAAGAACATTTAATTATACATGAAAGCTGATACAATGCAATAAACACCAGCCTCACTCCTTCCATTCATAATAATGTATCGATTCCATATTCCAGCTGGTTTTATATCGTGTTATCTAATGTAAGTAACATCAATCAAATACTTTTTTAAGTTAGTCATAAATGTCTCAAGAGCTGCTGCTTACATTACGTGTCAGGCCGGAGTGTGAACTTACATCACATAATCCTATAACATATCTTACTATTTGAAAGGACTTTGGACCCATTTGTGTTCTGAATTTGAATGATTGTGAAATTCCATTTATTGCTCAAAGTCATTTCCAATTGCACAACATATGTCGGAAAAGACTTTAATTTTAAAAACTGCTTCATTTTCTTAATAATTTCTTCTCATAAAATGGTAAATTTAATGCAAATTTAAACATAACTTAAATACAGTTATACTAATAGATGCAGATGGTATATTTTGGTTTTTGTAGTCTAGTGCGTCACGGGTCGTTTAATAGTGTACACATGTAACCGGTGTTAGTCAGTTAGTTGAGTTGAGCTCCACCCGCCGGCCTGATCTTTCATCTTTGATCCCTGATTGTCTCATTCATTCTTCCTCACTTTTTCTCTCCCATTTCTGTTGAGATCCTTCTAAGCAGCACTTCTCCTCTGTTTGGATTTTCACTAATTCACTAATTTCACTAATTTCACAAGTTAAAGAGCACTTTACATGGAGACTGCTACGTTTCTAGCAATATCAGACTAGGTAGGTGTGTTTAATATTTATCCGTATTACACATACTTATGGCAAACATTAAGGATTAATGATAGAGAGAGAAGTCAGGGTGGAACACAAGTAAGTGCTTATATTAATAACAGCATTTTAGGATTTGTTTAACATGGCTGAATATGTTTGAAATCTTCTTAAATGTACTTTTTTTTGTTAGTGTTATGTGTTTTATTGTTAAAATGGCAGATGTATTGATCAACGAATGTGTCCTGTATAATTGTGTTGTGTTTTTCTGAGCCAAAACATAATGATCGTCTATTGTATTTACTTGATTGACTGAAAAATGTCATTGAGAGTAAAAAAAAAAGGTTTATATAGCAAAAAATATGTCCAAACATATTTAGAACAAGAAATATTGGTTGAGAAATTAAAATGCACAGTTCACGGTGGAGCAATATTTTTTTAGCATTTAATTTAGTATCTATTTTTTTTTACGTGTTATGTTTTAATGAGTACAGGTCAGAATAAGTACGTTGTTTTATTTTTGCATAAATATATCTGTTATCCTAAACGATCATGGTGATACTCACATATTTTGACATTACATTTTCACAAAAACTGTTAATTGTGGTTTCTATGTATAGTCACTTTTGTATAAATAAATGTGATGCAGACATTAGAATGGTTCATAATGTTTTTGACATATGTATTTTATAATTTACTTATTATTATCATCTATATTGTATAATAGTTCATAGTAAATTATATTTGCTTATAATTGTCTATTTACTTTATTTCAAAATAATAGTAAAGTTACATTTTAGTATACATTTTATTGCTGTTAGATAACACAATTGGATGTATGGAAAATGTATTATATAATATTATATTATGTTTTATTATAATATAATATAATATAATATAATATAATATAATATAATATAATATAATATAATATAATATAATATAATATAATAGTTTGGATGATTGGGATTAAAATATGATTGAATAATAATAAGAACAAAAAACATTACTTTAAGGAAATATAATTTATATTTATTCAAACAAATATGATTAATATTTACCAGAAACATATATTCAAGCCAAATCTTTAACTGATCCACTAAGTTATATAAGCTTCTGCACTACTTTCAGTTCTGTTTCCTTGTTACCATCATTGTTTTATACACTTTGGACTGTGTCCTCCTGTCATGTTCGCTGCTGTCAAATCACTTTATAGTAATTGCTGTGTATTTGTAAAGTGGTGAGACTGGTTTTGGACATGATTCTTTTTTTGTAGGTAAAGCTTTGTGTGGTCATATTTTTGCTTGTCTAAAAGAAGTTGTATTTGTTTAATATAACAGTTTACCTACTGTAAAAAGAAATGATAAAATCAATAAGTCATGACAACATATTATTAATAACCGAAATTAATCAAGTTAGTGCACCCAAAAATTCATATTTACTTACTATTTACTCTCGCTGAAGTGATTCCAAATGTTTATGAGTTTATGAAATACAAATGAAGATATTTTGATGAAAGCTGAAAACCGGTAACCATTGACTTCCATAGTATTTGTCTTTCCTACTTTGGAAGTAAATGGTTTCAGGCTTCCAACATTTTTCAAAATATCTTCTTTTGTGTTCAACAGAAAAAAGGAAACTTAAACAAGTTGGTGACATGTGAAAGGAGTGTAAATGATGACAGAAATGTCATTTTTGGTTGAACTGTCCCTTTCATTTTTAAAGCTATACAAGAAGTATTAAGTCAGTTTAATGTAATTTAATTTCAAATGACTCATAATATTAATTTGATTCAACTTAGACACTATACTGAACAAATACTCTTAGATTTATTCCAACAATATGTAGAAATTAATCTAAAGCCTGTGTTTTCTTCACTAATGGCAACAATGAAACACACAATATAAAAGGCCTTTTGAACACAATGATAATGTTAAATGATAAGATAAAACGGGCGGTCATTCATTTGTCATGTAGTGCTTGTGTTTGGGGAGGAGCGAAGGGGAGGGACGGTTATTCTGGGATATAAAGGTTGCCCAGCTGCTAAGAATAGTGCTGTTTACCTTTTCATACCATGTCTTGAACAGGCAATAGAATGAATAAAAGGAATCGCTTACAAAATAAACGTGCCATTGTTCAGTCAGGAATGAAAGATTATAATGTAATACTAAGGTTAAATGTTTAATATTATATTGTGTTTTAATTGTATTTCGTCAGGAACATACTGATAGAAGCAGAGTGAAGGAAGCGGCAAAACCTACATCTAGTTCTTCGGAGATGGTGAGACTTTTTGACTTGTGTGCTCAAGGTTTGGAAGCGCCTGGTTTTTATGACAGTGTGTGAATTTTTCCAGTCGCTTCAGAGTTAATTTTGAACAGCACAGAAGAATAAAGTAGTGTGGTTTTTTTCCTAAAGGATGTGGGAATATTGGAGATCCCGGCAGAGCTGTCGGCCAGATTACGCAGTTCATCAGGTGAGATCCTTGCTACTTTTTGGTTATACTTGAAATGTAAAAGAAATACTTAATACTTATGCTTAAATTGAAGAATTTAAAGGATTTAGTCAAAAACACTGAGTGTAAAGTGAGTGAAAGTACTGTAAACTTGTTTCCACATTTGTTTGTATTCAGTAAGTGCATGGATGTAAAATGTACACTTTTTTAGATATTAAAATGGACTGAAATCAAGAGATGTTGGAGATTAATTTGGGTTAGTTAAGCACATTTCCAGAAATATAATATTACATTTATTAGCAGCTAATTTTGTTGAACTCTGATTGTACACAATACTGTTTCATTTTGAGGTAGGTAAGATTTAAAACAGAACATTTTCCTGTTTTATACTTACCAAGCCTGCATTTATTAAAAATTAGGTAATAAAGAGTATAGAATGTGAACAATAAATAATAACAATAATAATAGTAGTAGTAGTAGTAATAATAATAATGATAATTTAATTATAAAAATTGAAAGGAATGAAAAAAAGAACACAAAATGCAAAGCTGTTATTTTTAATATTATAATCATTCATTCATTCATTCATTTTCATTTCGGCCTAGTCCCTTTATTAATCTGGGGTCGCCACAGCGGAATGAACCGCCAACTTATCCAGCATATGTTCTACGCAGCGGATGCCCTTCCAGCTGCAACCCATCCCTGGGAAACATCCATACACACCCATTCACACTCATACACTACGGACAATTTTAGCTTACCCAATTCACCTATACCGCATGTCTTTGGACTTGTGGGGGAAACCGGAGCACCCGGAGGAAACCCACGCCAACACAGGGAGAACATGCAAACTCCACACAGAAACGCCAACTGACCCAGCCGAGGCTCGAACCAGCGATCAGCGACCTTCTTGCTGTGAGGCGAACGTGCTACCCACTGCGCCACTGTGAGGCCCTATTATAATCATAATCATAAACTATAATCATAACTACAATTATTACTATTATTATTCTTTATCTTGTTCTCTTGAATTCTATACTGTTACCGCATATTGTTATTATTATTATTAATGGTAATATTATTGCATGCTGCTACTATTACTACTACTACTACTACTAATATGTATAAAGTATGTATAAAAACATTATCAAAAGTACATTCAAACATTAAACTGGTATAGTTTTGATAATATTAAAGTAACTTTACATTCTTGGGTAAAACTGAAGTTCAAAATAAAAGCATTTATTTGAATCTAACCTTTTTTTAACAGGATAAATGTATTTACAATCAATTCAGAATCACATTGAATTACCATCTTCTCTTTGCTGATAAGGCATTAACTTCATAACAAAGTTACACACTCCAAACATTCATACATTTAGATATTTTAACCCTACAGTATTTTAGACTGATCATTTACTATGTTCACACTCACATCAACTTCATCTGTCTTATGTAATGGATATAATCAGGCTGCATTGATTTCAAGGTGTTATTGTAGTGACTGATGAGTGTTTATCGATACAAATCAAATCATCCTGTAGTTTTTTTTTTAAACATATTAAAACAATGTTTTTCAGGACGTCCTCAAGGCTCAGGGGTGTCAGAAGTAGCTCCGCCGCAGGTCAAAGCAGACCACAAACTCTCACTGCCCTTGGACATTGACAGACATCCTTTCTCTCAATATGCCAACACAGTCCTGAAGGTAGAAATAAAAGAACATGCAGATTTCCTTTCTAATTTTGTGGTCATCTACTGTTTTCATACGTCAGTCAGTTTTATACTGTACATTTACATTTAACAACATTTAGCAGATTTATCCAAAGCGACTTAAAAATGAAGAAGTAATTCAAATCATATAAAATGTATAGACGCTATGACAAGTCGAAGTTAGTTTAGCAGTTTATTTATTCACTTATTTTTATTATCAAATTCTTTTCACAGAGTGTTTGAGAGGAAAAAGGAAAGAGTTTGTTTCCTACAGGTGGTTTTTAAACCCCACCTGTGTGAAGCACACTCAGAATCGCACAGTGTTTTCATAGGAGCATGGAGAGTTTATAAGAAAGTGTCTGGTGCATATAGAGAGATTTGCAGTGTTTTCTTAGGAACACTTTCTTTGCAGTGTTTTCTTAGGAACATGAAGAGTTTATAAGAAAGTGTCAGGTGCATATGGAGAGGGAGAAGGAAAGAGTTTGTTTCATTCAGGTGGTCTTTAAACCCCACTCACCTATGTGAAGCACACTCAGATTTGCAGTGTT
>CAIGQW010052810.1:1195867-1217588 GCA_903798125.1 Danio choprae
TTTAAACCCCACTCACCTATGTGAAGCACACTCAGATTTGCAGTGTTTTCTTAGGAACATGGAGAGTTTATAAGAAAGTGTCTGGTGCATATAGAGAGAAAAATGGAAAGAGTTTGTTTTCTACAGGTGGTTTGTAAACCCCACTTATTTGTGTGAAGCACACTCAGAATCACACATTTTATTTCTAGGAACATAGAGTATGTAAAAAGTGTCTGGTGCATATGGAGAGGAAAGTTTTCTATAGGTGGTTTTGTTGAGCCCGTTTGTTAAATCAGTTATTTGGTATTTTGTTGATTAGGATGGATGGTGCCAAGCACAAGGTTACCCACTTCAGAGGCCTTTGACGTCCCTGGACCATGAGGATGCCCGTACAGCTTTGGAAATTTACAAACTGGTCAGTACAATATTTAAAGGCATTTGTTCATACATATTTTGCCTGATTATGTGCAACATTTTATTCCACAAAAATATGTCAAAATGTATTTATTTTCTGGCTCTTCAGTATTTTATTAATTATCAAGTGAAATTCCCCAAATCCCCTCCTTTGACTTTAATAATATGTCAAAAAAATGTAAATAAGAGTTTTAAACCCAACTTCATCCAGTGTTTAAATCTTTGTGCTAAAAATGTATGCTAATTAGTGGATATTTAATTTAATGCCTCATTAGAATTTGTAAACATAACATTTTAGAAAGCTTGTAATACAAGAAATCATAATATAATCAATTCAACTGGTGAAGAATGGTGATAAATCAGTTAATTTTGTTTACCCTACTGTATTTTTACCTGCAGTGTCTTGCTTTAACACAAACCTTTAACCAACTAATGGAGCTCCTCATTTTTTGTCTTCTTTAGATCCTACGCTTCACAGGAGACTCAGATCTGAATGGCTGGCAGGAGCAGATGTTGGGGAACTACATTGTGGAGAAGAGTCAAACTCGGCCCAGCATCAGAGATGAAATTCTGGCCCAGCTGGTTTACCTAACTTGGGACAGTGATAGACAGGAGACCAACTTGCGTGGCTGGTTACTTCTGGCCTGCTGTCTGAGTGGCTTCACACCCTCTCCTGACCTGGAGAAACCCCTGCTCAAGTATGTCCTCAGATGTAGACTCACATACTTAAAACAGGGCACTTTAGAACAGCAAGAGATTAAAATATGTCTATAATCCAAAGCACAGAACAATTACGGCCTTACCTAAAATAATAATAATAATAATAATAATAATAATGATTATTTTATTATTATATTTATATTAAACATTTAATTAACTAGACTACAAAAAAGAGATGCTATTCCTATTTTAATTAATTAATTATTTATTTATCATCAAATAAAATAAGAATAGCGTCTCTTTTTGTAGTCTAGTTAATTAAATGTTATTATGTGATATGATTGATCGCGTGTGATATGATTGATCGCGGCTGGTCTCTCATCCAAAATCAGCAATAATCCAATCAGATCGATCCAAGCCTACAATAAATAGACCGATTTCACCCTACTGCCTTATCTTCGTTTTGGAAGAATCACCCCTTCCATCCATCTCCTCCTTTTCCTCCTTTTACTAGGGGGAGCTCTCGAGACCTACCTGATCTCGGACCCCCTTATAAGCTGATTGACCAGGCGGGAGCCCTGGGCTCAATTATCTCCGAGCTCAGGGTTCTCTCCCTGGACAGCATGCCAAAACTGATAATAGCGTCAAGCAATATATAAGTGTAAACTCTTGAAATACAATTAAAGTTAGTACAGTAAAGTATTTGTTATTGTTAAATTTAATCTCACATTGAATATTCCATGCTTCTTGACAAACAACTTTACTCTAATGATGGGTCTTTTATTAATTTATTTTTTTACAAAGAAGATTACAAAGCATGTCCATGATCCACTGAGAGAAGTAAGAAATTAATAAATGGAAGATTATCAAATATCATTACTGTAGATTGATTATTCATATGAACTGGAAAGATTGTTCTGTACTGTTAAATAAAATGAAAACCAGTGTGTTTTTTTGTGGTCATCAGGTATGTGTCAGACCGGGGTCCGGGTGAATACCGCTCTCTGTGTCAACACAAGCTCCTCACATCCCTGCCGTTGCCCTCACCAGCCTGCAGACGACACCCGCCCACTCAACTGGAGTGGACAGCTAATCAGAGGAAAGGAAAGATGGTGCTCGAGGTCAACACTTTCAATGGTGAAGAAAACTGAACATATAAGCTCTTATAAGACCTGTAAACTGTCATGATAATGTGGGCGCAGCATTGAGGTCATCATCTGCTTAAATAGATAGTTCACCCCAAAATTTTATTTCTGCTATTATTTACTTAAACTCCAACAAGTTCAGAACAAATGGAGATTCTTTATTCATAAAAAAAAAGGATATTTAAAAAAATATTAGAAATCAGCAGCCATTGACTTCCATTTATTTCCTACTATGGATAACAATGGCTACCTGTTTTCAACATTCTTCAGAATATCATCATTTGAGGTTAACCGAAGAAAGAAACTTGTAAAGGTTTGGAAACACTTGAGGGGGAATAAACGGTGAATATATTTTAATTTCTGGGTGAACTGTCCCTTTAAACTCAGAATGGAATTTGTTGGGCTGGCAGTGCTTTAATTGTTAACTAGCTGGAAACTCTATTTTAAAGTGATTCCTGTGTTGTTTTTTCTGTGTTTTTATTATAGTTACGTGGATTTCACTTTCCTTTTAAATTATATCTTAATATTTATTGTCCCCAGTGTGAACAGGCCTTAAATTATTGCACTGTTCATTTCAATAAATTATATTAAAATTATTTAAAAAGTATAAATAAACTGTAAAAGTATTAACATGACAGTTTACCTGGAAAATGAATGTATATGTGTGTGTATATATACACACACATGCACACATGAATATATATGTACACACATGGATATATATGTATATCAGTGACTACAAGTTTCCTCAATTCTTTTAATTTTTGAGTGAACTGTGTCTTTAAGTTTTTTTTGTTGACTTTGTTTTTCAGAGGAAAAGTTAGCAGTGGAGGTAGAGTCTTGGACAACAGGAGAAGAGCTGGCCTCCTGGATTCTTAGCTACAGGTAAGAAAATTGATGAATATATTCTGTCTGAGAAACACAAAACATATAGGTCACAAATATTCCCACATACTGTAGTTCTCATCATTTTTTTATTTTTCCTACAGGTGTTTTTTAAACCCCTCTCACCTGTGTGAATATTTCATTTCATTATCATGCATGATTGTGATCTCATAACGAAAATTGGGCACACTATGCACCTCATTGTTGTAATTAAATGTATGCATGCACATTAATTAATTAATTAATTAATTAATCAATTAATTTATTTATTTATTAATTAATCAATTCATTCATTTATTTAATTTATTTATTTATTATTTTATGTTATTTATTGTTTGTTATTTGTATTTATTTGTTTGTTTATTTATGGAATTATGTTTTCAAATAGCGTTATTATTTTTTCTAGGCTTCAGTTAACCAAAATTCTAAGACAAACAAAGTGTAGTTATATAATTATATTATACGATTAAATTAATTAAATGTGATGTATTAGAAATTTGATTATGATATGGTTTTTGGTATTTGACCATGCAGAACTGAATTCATGATCCTGAAAGGTGTTTATTGACTTTGCTAAATATATATAAGATAAATAATTAAATCATTTTTTCACAAGTTAGTACATTAGTGTACCTTAAACATTATAGTTAAAGTTTATCACTCTTTATTCACTTTTTAATATGCCATTTTCCTTCTCTCAGAGGTCTGTCAAACGCTACTCAGGGCTGGTCTGTGTCTCTGCTGGCCGACGAGGGCTGGACGGACCTGACAGGTTGTGATTTTGTGATGGATCTATTGGCTGGAGTGGAGTCTGATGTGCCAATCGGTCACCCGCCTGCAGAGAATGATTACCTATTCAGTGACACCAGTAACAGGTGCGGCTTGCAGAGCTCATTGCTCACAGTTCACTATAAGTATCATAACAATATAATGCTGTTTTCTTTGTGCAAGTTTCTACTCTTTTGAATAGTAAGAAATAACTCTCATTACGAAACAGATACTTCCAGTCCTTGATTCTGATTGGTTGACCCGTGTTCTAAGCTGTTGTAAAATACTCTACAAACATACATTTGCGACTGTTGCTTGGCTATTCTGCTAATCTAAACCAAAGAAACTCGTAGTTGTTTTATTTAGTGAAACTTTGCTATGTATATGGAATAACCATTTTCTAAAAAACAAATAAACCCCATGAAGCTGTGGTTTACAGTGAATTTATCACCGCTGTTATAAATGCACTGTAAACCATGGCTTCTTGGGGTTTATTGCTTAAATATGTGTTTATGACCACTGTTTAGTCATATCACACATTAAAGAAAATATTTTACAAAATCATGGTGTTCATTCTGGACTTGATGCATTCTGGATACCAATATTTGGGTGATTTATAAAATCTGTAAACATCTGTAAAACATTGTATTACAGCACAATGTGACTGTATAGTAGTACCATTTGTTCACTTTTGGCATCTGATAAACTGTGACATGTCATGCCAGACTCAAAGGAACACTTTTCTTTTGGAAATAGGCTAATTTTACAACTCCCCTAGAGTTAAATAGTTGATTTTTACCATTTTTTAATCCATTCAGCCGATCTCCAGGTCTGACTTTAGCACTTTTAGCATGAATCATTGAATCAGATTAGACCAATAGCATCTCAATCAAAACGTTTTGACTTATTTGTAGTTACATCGTGTACTAAGACAGACAGAAAATGAAAGTTGCTATTTTTTAGGCTGATATAGCTAGGAACTATACTCCCATTCTCACATAATAATCAAGGAACTTTGCTGCCATATGGCTGCAGCAGGTCCAATGATATTACGCATCACTGTTACCTAGTTACCCAGCTGTGGACTATTTTCAGGTGCTGCGTAATATTACTGCGCCAGTTGCAGCCATGGTACATGGCAAATTACCTTGATTATTACGTCAGAATCAGAGTATAGTTCCTAGCCATAGCAATCTAGAATAATTTTACTTTTCCATCGATCTTAGTACATAATGTAACTACAGAAGAGTCATGCTTTAAATAGAAAAATTATTAAAAACTCTTTTGTTTTTGTTTTTTGAGTGAGATGCTAATGGTCTAATCCGATTCAATGATCTATGCTAAGCTAAGCTAAAAGTACTCCCGTCAGACCTGGAGATCAGCTGAAAAACTCAAAAACTCAACTGTTTAACTCTAGGGGAGTTGTAAAATTTGTATTCCTATAGCAAATACATTACAAATCCTTTTATTTCTGATTGTCAGGATGGAAATCACAGACATTGATGACTTTATTCCTCCTGCCCCCTCGATGCAAGCCCCTGGTCTGCCCTCATTTGAAGCGTCTCATTGGAACACATATGAACCCTTGTCCACTTACCAGGGTGAGCAACCAACCATTACTAGCAAACAGACAGTAAATTCTGAGTTATTGTTCTCATTCATAGCTTTGCACAGGGATGATCAAAGAAATGAGAGTGAATGAAATTTACAGTACATGGGTTGGAACGTGTCTCGCCCTGTAGAGCAAATAAAACGATTTTATAAAGGACACTCCTGAGATATTGTTTCTTGTAGGATCTCAGGGTCGGCAGATGGATACATACGTTGATGACATCTTTGATCCTGTGTTTGATCAAGGTCCTCCGGTCAGTATCGCCCGTTCAAATGCATACATGTTCATATATAGCTGCTTTGAGTCTGTGTTTTTACTAACATGATCAAACAATCAATGATACATTTATTACTGTCTTAATTTATATTAGTTAATAGAAACATAATTGTTCATTGTTCGTTCATGTTAACTCACAGTGCATTAACTAATGTTAACAAGCATGAATTTGGATTTTAATAATGGTTTAGTACATTTTGAACTTTAAGATTAATAAATGCTGTACAAATAGTGTTATCATATCATATCACGTTAGTAAAAACATTATCTAATGAAGACTTGTTGTAAGTTTTACCATAAGTGTGACCATAATAAGTATAACTTATAAAAGTACAGCCATAAAAAATAAAAAAAGGTTTTCCTGAGTAAAATAAAACAAAAGTTTTCTGAAAAACATGTCAGTATAAGCCTGTACATATGAAGAAACAGGAAGATCTGGCAAACAATACTTTTTTTTTCATTTGTATCTTTTTCCTCAGTAAATTAGTGAAAAATGACTAAAACTAAAATAGAAATTTAAATAAAATTTTTAAAAATGATATAAAAATGTAAAAAAGTAAAGAACTATATAGGTTTATTTAATGAAATATTTTCTTTTAGGATATTTGTCATTTATGAGGATATATTTTTCTAAATATCTGTTTTAACATATTATTTTTAGACATTTGTTTATGAATTCAAATGAGGTCAAGTGGGAAAAAAGGGAATTAACATTTAATCACATAAGGCTTGACTCACACTCTATATACATCATTATTTTATAGCAAATTTTATAACGGCATACCTGTTTTTATCACATAAAATCTATTAAACTTATTATAGTAAAATTAATTTGTATGATTTTCCCCCTAAAATACTGTCATTTATGCATGATACAGTTATAATATATATTTTTGTAGATAAATGTCACCTGCATGAGCACCAGCACTTGTTCTGCATATATAGATATATTGTTATCATTCATTAAGCCAGCAGGGATTACGCAGCTTTGGCACTTATTAACTCTGAGATCTGCTTGTATTGCCTGTTATCTTGGAGTTCTAGCCTGAGGTCTTTTTATCTGCATTTTATTTGTTTTTTATTGACAGGACTTTGACCGCATGGCCATGCTGAATCGCAGAATGAGAGGTGGAGGAGGTATGATGCCCAGCATGTACACCGGAGCAGGTACAGTTGTATATCTGTGTGTAGTCTTCAACCGATACTCATCATTAATCAGAGCAGTGTTATTTATGATGGGAAAATGTATTGCAGTTTTATGGTAGGACATACAATTGCTTATTTTACTGTATTTTATTATAATAATATTTACAATTATATATACTATTAATGTTTTATTTTATATGGTATTTTATTTTAAATATTATATTATATATGATATTTTATTTATATATTATAAGTTTAATATATTACTATTAATGTTTTATTTAATTCACACACACATTTATTCTTTTACTTTTTTCTACATGTAATTAATTAATATTTGCATTCATTAAGATTTATATTTTATTCATTATATTTTAGTAATTAAATTTTTAAAAAATGTGTTATTTATGTATTTTTTATTTGTATTTTTATTTATTAATATTTATTTATTTTATTTTTTGTGCACTATTCACTTTCCTAAGACAAGCCAGTATATCCTGTACCTGACACTGTGCTTTATTTTGGGACTGAACTAGGAATGCCAATGAATCCTGCCATGGCTGGCTATGGTGCCACCCCAATGATGCCAAACATGATGCCCGCTACCATGCCCATGATGCAGCCCATGCCATGTAAGCTCATCCCTGCTGCTCGCGTAGTGCTTTTCTAATAGCATGATCTGTTAAATTCTTACCCTTTTTCTACTGCTTGTTTTGGATGCAGCTATGATGATGCCAACTGCCATGCCTCAAGCCATGCCTGCTGTCAACCCACAGCAAATGGATCAACAGCAGGCCTTCATCAACCAACAGGCCCTGCTTCTGGTGAGTTCAACAGTTAAAGCACATTTCATTCATTCATTCATTCATTCATTTTTTTTTGGGTTAGTCCCTTATTTATCAGGGGTCGCCACAGCGGAATGAACTGCCAACTATTTCAGCATATGTTTTACCCAGCGGATGCCTTTGCAGCTGCAACCCACGGGAAAAAACTCATACACACTCATTCACACACACACTCATACACTACGGCCAGTTTAGTTCATTCAATTCACTTATAGCGCATGTGTTTGGACTGAGGGGGAAGAAACCCACGTGAACATGGGGAGAACATGCAAACTCCACACAGAAATGCCAACTGGCCCAGCTGGGACTCGAACCAGCGACCTTCTTGCTGTGAGTTGACAGTGCTAACCACTGAGCCACCGTGCCGCCAAGCACATTTTAAACAGGTCAAATTAAAGAAAAGTGCAACTACAAAGCATACTAAAATTGTACAGTGCCTTTTTTTTTTACTTTAGAAGTCATTTAACTGACTTAAAACACCAAGCTTAACTTATTAAGCTATATATTAACTTATTTAACTAAGTTAAAAAATGTGTTGTCATGACATTTATTAAAAACAACAAATTGCTTCTTATAAATACAAAAAAATTATCTAGGACATTATATAATAATAATAATAATAATAATATTAATAAATTATAATACATTTTATTTATGATGCGCTTTCCTTCAACTCAATGCTTATAAAGAATTTTGTAAAATATATTTAGCCTTTGTCCCGAACACAGTTTTGTGCGTGGATTTTGTTGATAGACATGATTATGTAGGCCTGATTTAATTGATTGCAATTAAAACCATTTTATTTAGTTTGAAAACTTTTCAAAGTAATATTTGTATTTGTTTGTTTGAAATAAACATGAACATTTCATAAATGTGGACTCTTTTTGAGCAGTCATGAGTTATAAATTCAGAAGAACATGACGAAATTTCATTTATGCCAGTGGTGTTGATGCTGGTAATTCTCAGATTCTCAGATACATTCTTTCATTTCATGCATTGATATATTCAAACAAAAATTTTCAGCAATATTGTAAAAAAAAAAAAAAGAAAATTTGTTTTGCATCATCATTGCCATTGCTGACAATAATTATATGTCATTACCCTGACAATTGTGTTGCAAGTAGACCAGTAGTACTTTGAAACATGTTTATCTCTTGCATGCAGTGTCGCCTACATTCAGTTTCATACATTTCCTTCAGTAGACAGAAAAAAACTAAATTATGCTCGAAAACAAAAAAAAGTCAGAGACTGAATAATTCATTGTATTTTGAAGTCCAACAATATCAATATTGTGCATATCCATTACTGCAATATATTGAATGATTGCACTGCAAAAATGCTTTTCTTACTTAGATTGTTTGTCTAGTTTTTAGTCCAAAAATGTAAAAATTGTGAATATCGAAAATTGAGTTTAATAGAAAAATATATATAGAACCATGGAAATTTTTACAAAAGTGTTTTCAACACAGAAATCTCTTTTTCTTACAGGCTCAGCAGATGACCATGCAGGCGATGTCACTGTCTCAGAAACAGCAGCAGGACGAGATGCGCAGGCGTGAGTCACAGAGACAGTCCCCACGCCAGCGGAGGCGCTCTCCTCCACGTGCACGATCACCGTCACGTTCACCTTCACCCAAACCTCAAAGCCGACCCCAGAGCCAAAGAACCAATCATCAGACTCCTAAACAAGCCCCAGAGCCCCTTCCAAAAACCCGCAGCCTTGAGGTACACTAATAATACTCACCTGTTTCCTTTTACTCAATCCACTGTCTTCCACATACAACTACTGTATTTTAAAATTATGGGCTGCACTTTCAGTTTGGGGAACTTTCTTTCAAAAGAACTGGAACAAATTAATTTTTGGGGTTATTCATAGTAATTTGTTAATTCTAATACGTTTTCTTTTTAATATTGGATGGATGAACTGTGAGGAGAATGACACCTTTTAAAAAAAAAAAAAACACTTTACTGATTGTTGTTTACAGTCTATCAGAAGTTACTCCCTTAATTCACACAATGCATCATGAGATGCAGGAAAAGTGTGGATATAGAGTGAGTGATTGCTTCAACTCTTTAAATCTTAATGTGTTCTTTAAGTCCCAGCCTGTGACTGAGAGGGATCTTAGGGCCCCAGAAGATCATGGGTCTTTCAAACAAAAGAGGGATTTTTTTCAAAAGATTGGTGAGTGTGCAAATCTGAAAATTGCTAAATGAAGACAAAATTGCATTAAAGATTCTCACTACCTTTGTGCATCGTAGGTACATCAGACGCACGGCCAAAGTCTGCACCAAAGGTTGCGAAGCCACTGATTTATGCCAATCCACCGATGTCCCAACCCAAATCACCACCTGCAGTGAAGACTCAAGGTCAGACGTTTATTTTATTCTGCTTAATCATCAAAAAAACCAACATCATTACAAACAAAATTAATTCCCTAAGGGAGAAAAAGCTAAATATATTTTATCAATGTGTATTTTGAGGGTACAAAAAACTTTTTTTAATTGTTTATCTCGTCTGGGTGAAAAAATGCTCCGAAATGAGGTATAAATGATTTCAGTGTTACAATATACACTCATAATACAAAAAACTATGTCTAAAAACTCTTCTTTGCACAGTGAAACCTCTCCCAGAACCTCCTCAAGTTCAAGAATCTGGACGAGAATCTCCAGAACCCACATCTCCTAAACCAGAGCCTACCAGTAACATAAGAGAAATAATCAAGCGGTACCAAAACCGGCCCAATCCGGAACCTAAAGCCTACGAGCCTGTCAGGTGGGCCACGAATTGACTTACTGTAGCTCTCCAATTCCCCAAAGATAAAATCAAATCTGGCATAATTATTTTTATTGTTATGTTCTTTTGCATTACATATGTATTATAGTAGTAATGTAGTGTTTTTATTTCCTACTCTGGAAGTCAATGGGTAAAAGTTTCCAACGTTTTTTAAGAAAAAGCTATTTGTGTTCAACAGAAGAAAAAACATATATAAATAATATAGATAGCAAACTATCATTGATTTCATTGATTTGATGCAGCCTCTGCTGTTACTGAATGCTTTCATAATGTTGTTTCTTGACATTTGTAACTTAAAGTGATTTCCAGATGTTAAAACGTATAAAAATACAAAGACTTTGTTCTTCACAGGGTTCCGGCCAAACAATTTCTAAAGAAAAATGACCCCAAAGACGAGGCACTAGCCATTCTCAAATCTCAGGGCCCTGTCAGTCATCAGAAGGTAGACGATATTGAACTAATTGAGATGTCATAATGTAGTGCTTTGTTTTTAATTCATAATGTAAGAATTTCAATAATGCAGAAATTGATTGTGACTCTTGTATGTGTTTGTGCTGCAGAAACAGTGGGTAGAAAAGCCCCCTTCACCCCCTCAGCAGCTTGAGTCCCGTGGGCCTCGCTCCATCTCCAATAGCATGAAACAGAAGCAGCTTTCGCTAGCTGATCTCTTCAGTTCTCAGCGCTCTCAGCCTCTTCCTCGCGCTCGGGAATCCATCCCTCCTCCACCGCCCCGCATCCCCGACCCGCCGCCACAGCCTGCACCTGCTCTCAGTAAGACATTTGCATAATATTCAGTATGACGCATTCGTAAATGCAGTATATGTAATGTTTCAGATATGTCTAAAATGGGTCTTTTATACACTTTTATTGTCGTTTAATGTGTATTGTTGCTTTTTAAAAAGGTTCCGCCCTCTTTTGGGAAGGAGGTGGTGACTAAAAACTCATTTACATTTAAAGAAAGACACAAAAACAAGTTTACGTGATGATATAATTGTCCTTAAAGTCCAAGTGAAATAAAAATGTATTAATTCATTTTCCTTCAGCGTAGTCCCTTATTTATCAGGGGGTGCCACAGCGGAATGAACCGCCAACTATTCCGGCATATGATTTATGCAGCAGATGCCCTTTCAGCTGTAACCCATTACTGGGAAACACCCATACACTCTCTCATTCACACACACACACACACACACACACTCATACACTAAGGCCAATTTAGTTAGTCTAATTCACTTATAGGAATGTGGAATCTTTGGAATGTGGGGGAAACCGGAGCACCCGGAGGAAACCCATGCCAACATGGGGAGAACATGCAAACTCCACACAGAAATGCCAGTGGCCCCAGCCGCAACTCGAACCAGCGACCTTTTTGATGCGAGGCGACAGTGCTAACCACTGAGCCACCGTGCTGCCCAAAATCAAAATTTACAATATTTATTTTGATAGTTCACATTGTTATGCTTAAAATGAATTATTAATTTGTGCAAGTAAATCCGCTGAAGAAAAAGTTTGTTTTGGTAATCTTCAATCAAACTCCGACCATTTACTTCTGTGTTTGGAATGGCGGTCCTTCTGTTGACATCAACCTGAAGGGCTTCCATAGCAATTGTATATCAATATTCTTAACCAGGCCCCTCTTACCGTTAAGGCTGATTTATACTCTACGCTTTCGCTAGTTGGCTTGAGTGTGCGCGGCGAATGTGACTTCATCGCGGTATTTGCGGAGGTTTGCTTTGGGTGCGTGCAACATGCTTTAGGCTGGCAGAGCGTACTAAATTTTTTGAGACTCAAGCGAACAGTTCCTGTGGCGCCACATTTAATTTGAGTTAAATATGAATCACTTTGAAGAGGTTTTGGTACGCCTGTACAGACATCTTTATGATCCGTCCATGCATGATCATAGGGATAAACAGATGGCCAATAATTCTTGGCTACAAATTGCAAGCTTTTGTACAAAAGTTTAGAAGAACTTGAGGGATAAGTTTGTTAAAGCCAAAAAGAGAGGCCATGGTAAAAGTAGAGGCCCAGGTGGTTTTAATACACAATTACAGAATATGTTTTTCCACAATTCATAGGTTTTACACTGATGAATATATTACAATTTTTAATATTACAATATTTTAATACACTTTTATAGGTAGAACTGTCTGAGATATGAACAAAAGCAAGTGATGCATCAAAGTTTGATTTAAAAATAAATCTTGAATGGTTATAAAAACCTTTATAATTATTAAAATAATTAATAAAAATAATTAGTTAAAAATATTGAATGATATTAATGCTATGATGTAGTTCCATTTTTTTACAGTAATTAAAATATTACATGGGCTGAAACTTCTGTAATGATTTTAAAAATGAATGTATGTATAATGTATAATTATGTAGAACTATAAATATATCAATTATTTTTAATGAATTAATTAATCAATTAATGAATTAAGTAGTGTGAAATATTTGTGAAAATATTTATTATTTATTTGTTTATTTTTAATTTATTTATTTAAAAAAACTTGAATATACTTTAATATGCTAATATACTTTAGTATACATTTTTTTAAATAAACTGTAGCACACTTACATTTCAACATAAGTGTATTCATAATTTAAAGGTTGGACAGTTCAGAAGGTGCAGAACAACAGGAATTGCCTATTATTATATACAAATTTGCTATGAGAGAATGATGCCCCGCCGCTACTCTATATCCAATTTCATTTGGAAGTGCATCAGATTTGCAACAAGCTATGCCTTTGCTTATATAATCTTATGCATTTCTGTGTGTTAGATCAGCTCAACAGGATGGCCGAGGAGGAGAGCGTTCGTTCCCAGTTGCACAAATTCTCAGCCAGCGTCTACTTTTCACATCCCAGTATGCCTGGCAAACTGTTCCTTCGCAAGGAGGTAACTAAGCCAAGAGATGTTGCTTTATGGGACTCTTGTGGCTTTAGCTGATGCAAATTCATTGTATATATATATATATATTTTTTTGTACCCAGCTGTTTTATCCCAGGGAAAAATTCAACCACCCGTACACGCTTAATTTACTCTGTGAGCAGGTCAGTAGCAAATATCATTACTTGGTTTGATTATTTGGGGATTTTGGGACTTTTTTAAGTGTTCAATTTTCAAATTAATATATTATAGTTTCTCCTACTGTTTTATAGATCATGCGAGACACTTACTCTGATTCTTGTCTGAGGATTTCACGTGAGGAACGGCGTAAAATGAAAGACCTGTTGGGTATGACGGATGCATAATCTGACCAGTCTATGCATAATTAAGTCAAATTCTCCGTATTTATGTAGTTTATTTGCATTTCTGTTTGCCATCATCATCAGCGAGCTTCCATATTGGAACCAATATCAGATCTTTAGAGGATGCTATGAAGAAAAGAATCGTCATGGCAGCGAGAGACAACTGGTCCAACTACTTTGCACGTCTCTTTAATGTGAAGGTGAAACACTTATCCTGATATAATGCACATAACCATGCATGATGAAATTGAAGTGAGCTGAAGTGTTTTTACATGCATGCTTCATCAGGTTGGGAATGGAGGAGATGCTCAGATGCTGGGAGTTTCTCATAGAGGAATCAGACTGCTGAAGGTTGCCAGAGCTTCAGGAATAAACCCCAAGCACCTCAAAGTGCTCCACAGCTTTAGGTACAGAACGTCTTGTCTTCAATTTCCCAATGACTTTTTTATACTGTTGATTTATTTACATAATTTACTGTAGTTTGGAGTCAGTAAGATGTTTTTAATCTCACCAAGATTGTATTTATTTGATTAATATACTGTGATGTTGTGTTTTTTTACAATTAAAGAATTTTACATTACAATTTAAACAGTTTTTAATTTCAATTACTTCCTGTCATGGCAAATGTTGTTTAAGCAGCCACTCTTGTTTTCTGGAAGTATTTTTTACCATAGGAATTCTCTAAGCCAGATGAAGCAAAGATTTGAAGCAATGAAATCAGAAATATAAAAATCAGATAAAAAGACAAAGGTACAAGACTTGGTAGTGAAAGGCTTAAATGAGGGAAAACAACTGCAATCCCATGAAGCATTGTGAATGACACATTAAAAACAACAGAGAAAGTTAAATAAGCAAATATTTATTATAGATATACTTCCTTACATCATTTGTGGGGCTTCATGGAAGTGGGTGAAAATAAGGTAATGCGAATAGGTTGGGTTTAACAAAAACATTTAAAGGGATAGTTCACACAAAAATGAATATTCGCTTACATATTTTCACAAAATCACTTACCCTTCACTTCTTCCAAACTGTTTTGAGTTTCTTTCTTCTGTTAAACACAAATCATAGATATATACACTAGATATCGCATACGGACCCTGAGCATGCGTCAATACCGCTGCCACATTTGTACAGTGCTCCCAGGACAAGTGTCATTCAACCGCACTAGTCAAGACTAATGCCAATGTGGAGATGCTGGACTTTAGCGATGTGTACGGGTGTAGTAACAAGCAAACAATGTATGTTTATGAACAGTATGAACTTGTGTGCTCTACAAGTAACGTTATTGATGATAATACAGTCTTTTACTGCACTGACCATTAGCCAAAGTAGCACCAACTTGCTCTAAATACTAGGCTTATGCTAGTTGTGTTGAATAAAATGAGCAATGTAAATGAAACATGACAACAAGACACTGCGGAGCCAGAAACTTGTACTATTGTCGGCTAAATGAAGTAACGGATAGTTTTTGAAGTAGCACATAAGGGTGCCTGATAACACAACAGTGCCTGCACCTCAATGTGCATACTGTCCACCCTAAATTATTGAATATTACAAATGTTATATACCATTTAGATCAGAAAGGTTGATGTGCACATTGAGACGCAGGGATATCGATGGTTCACACAAATCGTTCATAACGGAGATTCATTCACAAACGAATCGCTCCCTCCATTAGAATTAGAAGTGAAAGCAGGAGAGGGGGTGTGTTTCAGGACATGGATTAGATCAAATTTAACAGGGAGGATAATACATTTCCATGCACACAAACACATGATCTTTGTCAGCAATGCCTGTGCAGTCACTTACCCATCGATATAGAAAAGTGATGTAAAATTATAATTTTCATAATTTAAAAAAAATGTGCATACTGACCACCGGGAAA
Organism: Danio choprae; assembly: GCA_903798125.1. Classification (NCBI taxonomy): domain Eukaryota; kingdom Metazoa; phylum Chordata; class Actinopteri; order Cypriniformes; family Danionidae; genus Danio; species Danio choprae. The sequence continues at coordinate 1,211,532 of CAIGQW010052810.1, forward strand.
ACTCCCAATTATAGATATATGTGTATATATCTGGCTCTGGATGACCAGTCCTCCACTTCACCTTGGTCTCACATTCATTGCAAAGGAGCACTACTCTGTACTAAAATGGCGGCTCTATTGATGCATTTTTTCCAATAGACAACAATAGCGTAGGTGACATCTAATGTAAATATCTGTGGACACAAATAAAGAATGTTGGGTAGTATTTTACCTCCATATTGTTTTAATTTCCTACTATGGACGTCAATGGCTACCAGCGCCCAACATTCTTCAAAATATCTTCATTTGTGTTCAACAGAAGAAAAAAAGTCTCACTTGAGAGTTGTCAGTGTTCGTCCGCGTCATCCTTTGTTTATGTCATGTGCTTTCTTTGTCCTTCTCCCGCCACCGTCATTATTAATCTGTCTCACCTGTACTCATCCCTCTTGTGTCATTAGTCTAATCAGCCCCCATCTATTTATATCCTTTCGTCTGTGTCTTTCGTTGTCCGGTATTTTGATTCCTTTGATTCCTTTGGTTCGTGTGGGTCTCGTCCTGTCTTCCCGCATCCAGTGTATGTTTCCCGTAAGTGTTTAATAAACCCGTTTTTGTAATGTCTCTCCATCTCCGTCTCGTTCTGTCACTATCCGCCAAACTGGCGTTACATAATACCGGACCCAAAAATAGCGGCGTGTTTTCCCCCGATTTTCTTTTTATAGTCTTTTTGCCCCTCAGTGTTTTATTTTCTCCCTTCCGTGTTTTCCTGGTCCCCACCCACCTTCCCGTTCGTCATCACCGCCTGCTGGAGCAGGGGGAGAGCAGCCCTGAGGACCATATCCGAGCGACTTTGAACAGCTTTCCGGGCGACGTGCTCTGCACGCCCACCATCTCTAGCAGAGCACGATCGCCCGAAGATGGTCCTCGGGGCAACATCGCCGCAAATATGGAGTGGACACTGGCGAGTAAAATATTTCCACTCACCGCCTTTCTGGAGGAAGATCTCGTCAGTGCCACTCCCGACCCAGTGACCAGCCAAGCAACATCGTCCACCTGCAGGGAGCGCTTGCCAGAGCCCACCGCAGACGGAGAGCCACCCCTGGCCAATGAGCCATCGCCCCCTAGAGCGACGGAGCGGAATTGCGCCCAGATGGAGGAGCTTAATCACCCGTCTGACCAGGTGCGAGAGCCGGCAACACCGCCAAGAGGGGGAGTCCTGGCGGATACTCGCGACAGCAGCGAGAGTCCCGCCCACCCCCCCTATGCAGATGGACAGCGACTGGACACTGGGAGGCTACTCATTGGCTTCTGGAGCTTTAATTTTAATCATCCGCTGCGTCTAGGCAGCAATACCCGTCCGCTGCGTTTAGGCAGCAACCAACTGTTCCCACACAGTTTTTTAATCTTCCTTCTCCGGAAAAGCCTCAGCTCCAGGGTCATGAGTAGCTTCCCACGGTCCCCCAGAACTGCAGCCAGTCATCCAGCTCCAGCACTGCTGCAGTCAGCCAGCCCCCCAGCTCACGCTCCAGCTCCGGAAATGGAGCACGCCTATGGGTACTGCCTGTCTGCGTCACTCTCTGGAGGGTGTCGCCCAGCGTCAGCTCCTACGGCCTCCGAGCTGCGGACTCCACCTCGGCCCTTCGACCCTAGGGCTCCGCGTTGGCTCACTCCTCCCTCGTCTTCGTCGTGGGCCGTCCGCCCACCAGCTCCGCCAGGCTCCCTCGTCCCTCCGGCTCGACCTTGGTCAGTCGTCGCCCTTCCTACGCCTCTGGACTCCACTCTTCCGGCTGCACCTCATCGCACCGTCCCAACCGCTGTGTTGAGCTCCTCCTTCCCTCCGGCTGCGCCTTGGTCCTCTGTCGCTCTGGCTACGCCGCGGGCTTCCGGAACCCCGCCGTCGCCTTGCTCGGGTGAGCCGCCTGCTTCGCCCGGCCCTCAGAAGCCTTGGCGTCACCTTCACCCTTCGGCTCTCTGTCCCTTCCTTGGGCTCCACCGCCATCAGCGGCGTCTCCCTCGGTCGGCCCCCTGGAGTCAGCAGCCACTCCTCCTCCATGGTCCCGCCCTTCCTCGACTCCGCCCGGGGCCGTCCTTCTGGCTGTGTCCTGGGTCCTCCTGCTCCAGTTCCCTTCCTGTCTCCCCCTTGGACTCCTCCCTTGTACCCTCCCCTTCTACCATCCTCCTTTTTGTTTTCTGTTGAAGGCGCGGGGACCGCGCCTTCAAAAGGGGGGGGTACTGTCAGTGTTCGTCCGCGTCATCCTTTGTTTATGTCATGTGCTTTCTTTGTCCTTCTCCCGCCACCGTCATTATTAATCTGTCTCACCTGTACTCATCCCTCTTGTGTCATTAGTCTAATCAGCCCCCATCTATTTATATCCTTTCGTCTGTGTCTTTCGTTGTCCGGTATTTTGATTCCTTTGATTCCTTTGGTTCGTGTGGGTCTCGTCCTGTCTTCCCGCATCCAGTTAATGTTTCCCATAAGTGTTTAATAAACCCGTTTTTGTAATGTCTCTCCATCTCCGTCTCGTTCTGTCACCATCCGCCAAACTGGCGTTACAAGAGTGAGTTAATGGTGTGTACATTTTCATTTTTGAGTGAATTATCCCTTTAACAACCTCAAAGCTGATAAAGGTTTTTCTTTAAAGGTTTATCAGTTATTGTTAAAAGTCCCTATGTTTCCCTATGGAGAATTTTTACTTCTGGAACCTAATTGTTTGCTGCATATATGTATTCTGTTTTCATTTTAAATAGACATCTCTATTGAACAGTACAACTAATCTTTGCTGATTTGTTAAAAAAAAATGAGTAGTAATTTATTTAACAATAATAATCTATACTTTTGCAGTTTGTATGACCGTATATTTTACTTCCCAGTTATTCACAGGTGTTGTCAGTACAGCAGAAAGGGACCGGTAAAGTTGTGATCACTCTGAGCAATGAGGAATTGGAGCTGCATTCTCAACAAGCTCCACAAATCACTGCTGTTATTCGCCTTTTCCTCATGGAGCTGATTAAGGTGCTCATTTTAAATGACGTTTATTCCTTGTTTGGAAATGCACAACTTTCTTTTCAAAGTTGTAACATTTACCAGTGGTTCACCTTTTCACTTTTATTTAAAAGAGTTACAGCGGGTTACAGTTTTATGTCATAAGTATTGTAGTGATGTATAAAGGACAGCATATGCAACCAGGCAGCTTTGTTGAACATGTTGAAAAATCTTGTATGGAGAAATCTTAATCCCTCATGTTAGTTGTTAAATGAATGTTTAGTATTGTAATTGTTGTTTCTTTGCTTACATAAAGAATGCAATTCTCTGCTTCTACATTTGCAGAACTCAGAGTATGTGATCGCGGTGAAGAGCTATGTAACAGATGACAAGAGCTTGCTGAGCTTCCACAGAGGCGACGCCATTAAACTCCTGAACATGGACGGACTCAAGGATGGTAAAAAAGAAAAACTTAGAAAACCATTTCAGATAGAGAACCGTGGATAGCCATAATATGTGACCCTGTGCTGGAAATCCAGTCATAAGTGTCAAATCTTTTAAAATTTAGATTTATACATAATCTGAAAGCTGAATAATTTAAGATAAGTTAGGGTAGGGTAGGATAGGGTAGGGTAGGGTAGGATAGGGTAGGGTAGGGTAGTTTAGGGTAGGGTAGGGTAGTGTAGGGTAAGGTATGATAGGGTTGGGTTGGGTCGGATAGGGTAGTGAAGGGTGTGACTCTTGACTACAAAAGTGTCATAAGTGTCAATTTTATGAAATAGAGATTTCTACATCACCTGACAGTTGAATAAATTACAATAAGTCAGGGTAGGATAGGTGGATCTGGAATCAAATGCTCCAAATGATAACCTTGCGTATTCCATACTCTGGAATCCTTCTAACAGAACATGACATTTTTAAAGCTCTTGAACTAATTCTAAAAAATAAAGCGCTAGGTCCTGGTGGTTTCCCTGTTGAGTTCTACGAACACTTTTTATCACCACTTTTCACCCAAATGAAATGGTTTAATGAAAATTAAATGAATTCAAAAAATGAAAAATCAAAACTCACTGAAACCATGAACAGCCATAATTTCACTTCTCCTTAGAACAACAGACTCTAAAAACATCGCTAAAGCACTATCCCACAGAAAAGAAAAAGTCACACCATTCGTAATCCATCCAGACCAAGCTTTGAAACAACATCATTTTACTTTCCCCATTGACTGATTATTTAGCTTGTTTTAAGGAAAAACTCACTTGATTTTGACTTATTATTTCTGAAAACAAGACAATATTTTTAGCTTGTGTAGAAAATGCTTCTTGATTTAAGAATTTGGGGTTATTCGGATTAGAAACAAGACAAAAACCCTGAGCAAAAAAAAGCATTTTTGCAATATAATCATAAAAGATTGCGCTCACTGTTTAACTTCATTGTGCAAGTAGGCATTTATTCTAATACACACTATGCGTCTAATTCAACATTACTTTTAGGCTGTATGTAAATACAAACACCTATTTTACATGTCTTTTAAACACTTAAAGTGTCTATTAGTTTGTAGACCTGCCAGTTTCAGACCGCCGTATCCCTGTTGGGCACGATCATGAATTGACAATGGGTCAAATTTATATATATATGAACTTATTATTGGTATTATTACTATTGCTATTATTATTATAATTTATTTTTATTTTTTTTACAGATCATAGCAAACTATTTTGCACTATTTAAAGGGCTGACCCCCTACACATCTTGTTTTGACGTCTTTCAGGGGTATCAAGCATTAATAAGGTGGGCTCAAACCTGTGTATAGTACAGTACAAGACCTGATATTGGTTTACTATTTCCTTTTCAGGATGGATGTTTGGTTCGAGTGGAGGTCGTTCGGGACTTTTCCCAGTGGATGTCACACAGCCCTGTGCTCCACCAGATTACCACAGCAGCAACACAGACCGGCAGCTGGAACGAAAAAAGAGTATAAGAGTCACCAGCTCTTCCCGCATTGTACCATCCAATGGCTCCATCAATAATATGCCTGCCAATGTTGCTGAAACCAACACACCAACGAATGGCTCCATCTACAACATGTCTGTTGCCCGCTCAGTGGCTGGCGGCAGTGAATACAGTGTGGAAGTGGCGTCAATCCAGAGATCTGAACCAGAACGTGAGCAGGTCATCATGATGGAGTTTGCCTGCAAGTTCTTCACAGAAGCTATCAACAGGTGAAGGCCTCTGGAAATCAAACTTTGAATGGAGGAAATTGTCTATAAAATAACCTTGCATTGTACTTCACGAACTCCTCTGAACATTGATCTTTGTTGCTCTGTTTTCTTAGAGGTAACATGGGAGGTCTTAATGAGATGGTGGAATACACTCCTGTAAGTATGCTTATCTTATTCTCTGTGTATTTTGCGAATTTAATGCGTTTGTTTGATTGTTTTGGTTTGCTTTGTGTTTTGTTTTATTAGAATCCCATTCAGGAATCGCTGATCCTTTTCTCAGACAGTGAGCTCACTCGCCTGGGTGCTCAAAGCTTCATGGGTAAGTGAACAAATTTTGCCACACAGACTTAATGTTAATATTTTATTTTATTTTATTTTGTTTTATTTAAAATGTATTTAATTTTCAATTAATTTAATTTTAACATTTATTTAATTTTAATTTCAATATCATAGTAATCAATTTAAATGTAAATTTAAGAAGTGTGAGGGATGTCTTTATGTTGGTACCTCAACATGACTCTAAAACCTCCAGAAGGTATCACAGAGAAGTCCCTGTGATTCACTGAATCATTAATTCAAATCATAATTTTTTTAATTGAAGTAAGCAAGGGCCTCACAGTGGCGCAGTGGGTAGCACGTTCGCCTCACAGCAAGAAGGTCGCTGGTCGCTGGTTCGAGCCTCGCCAGTTGGCGTTTCTGTGTGGAGTTTGCATGTTCTCCCTGTGTTGGCGTGGGTTTCCTCCGGGTGCTCCGGTTTCCCCCACAAGTCCAAAGACATGCGGTATAGGTGAATTGGGTAAGCTAAATTGTCCGTAGTGTGTGAATGGGGGTGTATGGATGTTTCCCAGAGATGGGTTGCAGCTGGAAGGGCATCCG
>CAIGQW010052810.1:1223292-1243774 GCA_903798125.1 Danio choprae
ACACACACACACACACACACACACACACACACACACACACACACAGTAACATAATGAAAAAGTAGTCAATATTCCCAGAGAGTATTGTGTAGTTTTTTTTAAATTTCAAAGGATTTTCCTAAAATATGTGCCAAAATAAGAGTTGTCACCCAAAATCATTCCATTTGCTGAAAGACAGAAAAGGTTGTGGCCAAATTAAGACTCAAAATCACACCAGAGTGGATGAAAACATCCCCAAAAGCACACAAGGGTTAAGAAATAAGCACAAATGTCAAGACATGTCAAAACATTAAACGGCCATAATATCACCTCAGACGCTGGAGAATTAAATGACCTAAAAATAAACAATAATGCCTTACTTCTCTATTTGAATAAGTATAATTATACCTAACACATCTCCTATCTTTGCAGAAAGTATCAGTTCGCTGCCTCTCTTTGGTTTTGACATATTCACTGCTCAGAAAGTCAGTCATCACAGCTGTCCTTCGCCTTCCCTGGTTGCAGTCAATCATGAAGTCATAACCGTCCTCGATCCTAAAACACTGGTACGCCACACTTCATCTGACAGTCCAGAACCATTCTTGTAAAGTTTTGATGATGCAAACTATCACAATCTTTGCAGAATGTGTGTTTGACCATGTCCTTGGAGGATGTGCAGTCCTTGCGCTCAATCCGTCCCAAAAAAGACAAGCTGCCATCAGTTGAGATCAGCTTTGGTGGCCAGACTCAACACAAGAGTCTCAGCTTCAATCTCAAGCAGGTATGTTTGTTAAAGGCCAGGTCGTAGAGAGTTTAAATCTCTCATAACATGCATTTGGAAATACCACATGTTGCAGTGAGAATGGTTTATAATTTTTTTTAGCTCAAATGTTAAAGATTTTGCAATCATAAATATTAGATTTGTTATTGTATTGTTATTTATAATAATAATAATAATAGTTATTCATAATTTTAATAAAAATAGATAATGTATAATAGCAATTATTTGTTTCAATTTTTCAAATGTATAAATAAATAAATTTTTCTATAATAAAAAATAAATAAATGTATAAATTATTATTAGAAATTATTTAAAATATATATTTAAAATAAATACATATTTCAATAAATAATTAGATTTATATTTATAATGATATATTATTATTAACAATAAACGTTGCATTATAAAATATTTGCAGTTCAAAAGTATTATAATAAAATGTTTTTGTCCATCATATTATATTATTGTTGTTATTATAACAATTGCAGTTAGATGTGTTTGTTCTACAATTTATTCTGCCTAATTATTATTATTAATAAGAGTAAATACATAAAATACATGAATATTAAAAAGATAAAGTACATAACATATAATAGCAATAATAATTATTGTTATTATTATATTGTACAAATTAAAGCTAAAATTAAATATTTAATAATTCATATTAGTTTTAACTTTCCAAATGTATCAAAAATAAATCAGTGCTATAATTATAACGATTTATTATTATTATTATTTAAAATGTTATTATTCACAATAAAATTAGCATTATTGTAAAATATTTGCTGTTCAATAGTATTATAATGAAACGTATTTGTTCATCAGATTATATTATTATTATTATTATTATTATTATTATTATTATTATTATTACTTTAACAATTGCAGTTAGATTTGTTTGTTCTACAATTTATTCTGCTTTTTTTTTAATGAAATATAATTTCTCTTTTTCTCACATATTTTGTGCCTAAAAAGTCACAGGCCATTGGCACGTGTTGCAAAAAAAAATCTAAATTAAGCCTTTGTCATGATAATGCAATAATAATATACATATTGTCATTTTAATACGACTGGGCTTACTATTATTTTAGTTCATTCAGGTTTTTATTCCTCCATTTATTTAACCCTTTTCTCCCATGCAGGCAAAAGAGCTGTGTCACACTATCGCTGTGATCATGGAAGAGGTGGTGAAACCGTCCTACAGCAGCATGCCCAGTCGAGCTGGGACCCCACACTAAACAACCAGCATACACAAACTTTACACAACATCTAATATATCTCCTGCCATGAAACATTACAGACATTATTTGTAATAAACATGTATTAATGTTTACAGAATAGCAAGACTAATACTTGTGAAATGTTGAATTTATTACACCCAGTGTCTAGAGATAAGTATACAGCTTATATAATTTACTTTTAAAATGTTTTTAACAATTTGGATTGATTTCCATAAGAATTATTTAATGAAATAATGCTTTATTTTTCGAACATGATGTGTTTAATTTAGTATGCTTTTATACCACCAAATGGGGGATAATTTGTGGTTTATATTTATTGTAAGGATGGCCTATTTTGTTTGTGCACTAATCATGCTTAATTATTTGTGTCTAAATGAAGATAATTTATTAGTGAGTACTGATGTTGGACTATTTAAAATATTAAAGTATAAAAGGCCTTCTAATGTGTATTTTTCATTGTTTTTCAATAAATATGTCTGCTATATCTTCTCAATCTTCTTTCAGAAAACTGAGATAGCATTATGATCTGAATTTGTGTGCAAATATACATTCAAAGAGCAATATTTCTCATTTATTTTTTTACTATGTATCAAAAATAAAAAGCACTGAGAGATAAATTGACTTTCCAGGAATTTTTTTTGTTCAATAGGAAGAATGTTTCATGTAATGTTTTTAAAAAAGGACAACAACATAAACAAATATGGAGTAAAGTTTTATGCAACCTATCATCTACAAATATAATTTTTCAAGAATCTGCCACTTTTTACACAAGCTTTTAATCAAATTGCACTGTTAACTTAATAGTTTTTTTTTTTTTACAAATTTAAGTGGATTGAACATAAAACAATTAAGTTGACTCCCAAAAAACATGTTTATCAAACTCGTTTTAAATAAGTAGTTTGAACAAGCAACAAGTCTTTTTTTGAGTGTAAGAGAGAAAAGTCCATTTCAGTAAAGAAATGTGAAAAAGTAGGTTGTGAATTAGAGAATGTTTGCTTAAGAATACATTTTCCGAAGAAATATTCAACAATGTAATTCACTTAAGTATTAGATTTACTGTTACAGTAAAATATTAGCATATCCGAAGATATGCAGCATAAATTAACATAAACTAGATTATATATTTCAAAAAACGTATTTCACACCGGAAAATGTCACCCTTTATCCCACAAAACGAGTAAGAACATTCAATATTCATCTATATGCATTTATTATAACCACTCTTGCCGTCAGCGGCTTCACTGTGATGTCGTTAACTACGCCAAACACAGGCTCCGCCCTTTCAACCAACAGCGGCAAGCCGATTACCCGCCCCGGATTACAAACCAATCACAAACGACAAAACAAACCAAATCCCGCCTTCAGGACCCCGCTGACTAATCAGATTCCACTACATCGTCTCTGCACAACAATACCACGCCCTTCCAGTCACTAACATGGCCGTCACCAGGGAGTGAGTCCAAGGATTTTGAGACGGATATTATATGATTCCGCTTACTTACTCTTGATGATAGACGATGTTACTTGCAGGTCGTTGATGTTGCAGCTTTATAATGTAAGTTGACGTCGATTTATCGTGATTTCAACATCTAGCCGGGATTATTTAACCCCTAGGCCACCTCTAATAAACTGAACCAGCTGTTTAGATGATTTATAAATGGCTTAATGATGTTTATATGTAAATGCTAACTAACGTTATTGAATTTGACAGCTCATTTCAACGTTGAGATACAAAAGGGTTGTTTAATAATCCTTTGGTACAGATCAACGTGGGAAATGGGAGCTGTCTTTCATATTAATATTGGTTGAATAACAATATCTCCTAACTTAAACGCTGTACTTTATGATAAGTAACGGTAATAAGGGACTTATTGTAGTAATAAGGGACTTAAGGATAACAGTGTACTTTTATATACATGTAACGTTAACTTAACAAAGCAGTCATTTTTGTTTTAAAGGGATAGTTCACCACAAAATTAAGATTCACTCACGTTTTACTCTCCCTCAAGTGCTTTCAAACCTTTATGAGTTAATTTATTTTGGCGAACACAAAAGAAGGTAGTTTGAAGAAAGCTGAAAACCTGTAACCATTGACTTAAATAGTAGGAAAAACAAATACTACGGAAGTCAATGGTTACAGGTATTAATCTTTCATCAGAATAAAGAAACCTGGAACAACGAAAGGGTGAGTAAATGATGACAGTTTTTTTTTTTTTTTGGCGGGGAGGTGAACTGTTCCTTTAAAGCTTATTCTGTAGTTCAGATAAATCCTGTATTGCCATTTCACTCCCTGTAGTCAAATTTTACATTCACTAAACGCAAGATGTTTGGCATAAACTGTTATTGCATAGCAGGTCAGCACTTTTCTTTCTGAATATGTTGGATTTCTAAGATTATATATTTTTTGCGGACCAGTGATGGTTAATTACAGCTTTGCGAGTCAGTTTAGATGATCTTCAAAGTCAGGAGTAAGTCGGCTTGGTTTGCTTGTTTCCAAAGAATAAGCCAAACTAAGTGATTTGCTTGTCAAATATAGCGTCTTACCTTGAAAGCCAAAGATTAAATGTTCTACATTGTCTGAGGTTGTAGCCAAAAGCTGTTTTTATAGATTGCTGGCACTCTTATTTAATTTGTCTTTTTTGATTTTAGAATCATTACCTAGTTGGTCATGTTTACAGTGACAACAGTGGAAACCGCATTTACAAGCACAATAGTGTTCCTGCACTCAACAAATGATGGTGATATTGTGATTACGTAGGCTTCTGTGACATTCTCAAGCATTTATTAATATAAAATAAGATATAATGTTTGGTACAGAAATGAAAACTTTTCTATTAAGGGGCAGTATTTGCCCTTTAATTACTGTAATAAATTAGAATATTGTGAACTGATTGTGTAAGTAGTACTCAATCAGTTCATAATATTCAAATTTATTGCAGTAATTAAAGGGCAAATACTGCATTTTGTAACCTCAACAGAAACGAAAGTGGAAGAAACAGTAATGTCACAGTCTGACTATCTTCATTATTCACTATTCACTTTATTCATTCATTCATTCATTTTCTTTTCGGCTGAGTCCCTTTATTAATCTGGGGTCGCCACAGTGGAATGAACTGCCAACTTATTCAGCATATGTTTTACGCAGCGAATGCCCTTCCAGCTGCAACCCCTCACTGGGAAACATTACGCTAATTACAATTTTAGCTTACCCAATTCACCTGTACCGCATGTCTTTAGACTTGTGGGCGAAACCGGAGCACCCGGAGGAAACCCACGCCAACACAGGGAGAACATGCAAACTCCACACAGAAACGGCAACTGACCCAGCCGGGGCTCGAGCCAGCGACCTTCTTGCTGTGAGGCGATTGTGCTACCCACTGCGCCACCGTGCTGCCCTATTCACTTTATTTCCCAGAATTATTTAGTTTTATCATCTCTTATTTTAGATTTCTGTTATTTTTTGTTGATTTTGTGGCATATATATGTGTTCAGTTGTAAGAAACATAACAACTATCAAATAAACATAAAGGGCCCTATCATACACCCGGCGCAAGATGTGTTTGGTATGATGTGTTGCTATTTTCAGACCAACGCAACCCTAATTTTCCAGTTTTGCGCCACATTGTTTAAATAGCAAATCCATTTGCGCCACTTTGTGGACTCATGGGTGTTCCGGTCTAGAAAAGAGGTGTGTTAAGGCGCATTGTTGACCCTTTATTATTTTGAGGAACTAAAATAGACTGTGCAATTGTCCAGCGCAGAGCGCGTTAGTTGTGTGCCCTAAACGCATACACATTGCTTAATACACACAGGATGTACAGCAAAACGCAAATATCTTTACAATTGAAAAAGAATTAAAGGATTAAAATATTACAAAAATTATTTTCTACATAAATATAAAAACCACTACCTCCATCCCTTCTTCATCTCAGGGGGCTTAGTTTGTTCATGACAACTTGCTTTTATATAATGTTATTATTAGTAGTATTATTTATTATATGCATATTTATATTTGCTATATGGGGCATAGGACGTGTGTTTGGATAGTCTATAACTCAGTTTTTTGACCACACTTTGTTATCATTGTTCATTTTTTCGTTTGCTGGAAGTTAGAACTGAATTTAGAAATAGTTTTTAAACAAATCTTTGCGCTTAACAAACGAAATTAATTATGTAAGCTAATGGATGTCTTCATGGAGTGCGTACAACACCGTTTCCTTATCCATGAAAGAGAGAAAGAGAAAGTAAAGAGGCTGAATGGAGGATGCTCAATTTGTATCCTCAGGCTGCAGATGGTCTGTTTAACTGTTTTCTCGCTAGTGAAGCATTCAGTTTTTACACTTACAAAGTCCGCCATGTAAATAGCAAATGCGCCATGGCACGACGCAGCTGACTCTTAAAGGGAATGGGAGATGACACTCTGATTGGTTTAATGCATGTTATGCTCAAAACACACCCATAACTCATTAAGAGAATAAGCACAACCCTGTTAGACCATGCGCCGGGGGGCAGAGCGTATTTTTCCGTCCCTAAAATAGCAAAAGTGGATTTGGACACACTCTTAATGCTTTTGCACCATGCGCTTTAGACTTTGCGCCTAGATCATTAAAATAGAGCCCGAAATCAGCATCTGGGTAGAAAGCATATTAAAGACATGCATTCTATCGTTTCCAAACATTCCATAATTATGCATTAATTATTTATTTAATGATTTATTTAATTGTTATATTTATTTATTTATTGGGGATGCACAATATTTGAAAAAATCAACATGGCAATATATTTTTTTTCTGCCATTCATACTGCGATATTGAGTATAATTTAACATATGAAAGGAATAGCTCTGTTTGGAAAGAATTCATGAGTTTAGATTGATTGGGATGATTTTGTAGGCCAGTGCATTTGCATGAAATATAATAAACCAATCACAAGTACAGTAGAGCAAAAATGCTAATTAAATAAACTCTGTTTTCTGCGAGTCTAGCAGTGTTCAGGCACAAATTGAATAATCAAATGTCAGAAAAAACAAAAAACATTTAGTTTATTGTATAATACATAAATACAACTCGCCTTTCTTTAAGTTACAAAAATGATCATTTCCATTGCCTGAATACTTTAAACTGGCTTGAAATGCTCACATGCCTTAAAATGCATTACCAACATTTGGTAACTTTTATGGTTAAAATGAGCAATTTACTTGAGAATATAAGTGTTTTTTTTCCTGGTCAAATATAATCCCCACTCGATGTTGCAGATGCTGCGATGTGTCTATTGCAGATGAGCACATTGCTATATATTAATGCTGAAACAATATATTGTGTGGCCCTAATATACAATAGTCATAATTTGAAGTGGATCAAAAAAGATTTTCAAAATTGACAAGACAAGAATGTGTGTTGTTGAATTGTTTTAAGACAACTTTGATGAAACCACTTCAAATGTTGACTACTGTATATGTGCATACACTGACTTAACCATATAGACCTTTCATTGAAATTCTTGATGCTTATTTAAAAAAAAGTCACAGATGTGTTTTGTGTCAACTGTCACTATTTACAGTCAGCCCCTTGCTCTTTATTGTACTCTTGTGTGCTTTTGTCATTGGCATGATGAGTAAGTGAGCAAAGGCCATTATTTCTGTCCTCTGTACGTCTGGGGAGTAAAGCGTGAAAAATAATCACACCTAAATTATGGAATATGCTGATTATTATTAATACAAATATTTTCTGATATCTACTGCTGCGGGCGACACAGTGGCTCAGTTGTTAGCACTGTCGCCTCACAGCAATAAGGTCACTGGTTTGAGTCCCGGCTGGGCCAGTTGGCATTTCTATTTGGAGTTTGCATGTTCTCCCCATGTCCGGTTTCCCCCACAGTCCAAAAACATGAGGTAAATTAAATAAACTAAATTGGCCGTTGTGTATGTGTGTGAATGAGAGTGCATTGATGTTTCCCAGTTGCAGCCGGAAGGGCATCCGCTGCGTAAAAATATACTGGATAAGTTGGCGGTTCATTCCGCTGTGGCAACCCCTGATGAAAAAAGGGACTAAGCCGAAGGAAAATTAATGAATGAATCTACTGCTGCATGCAAACGCGACATATTAATGTTAAAGTAGTCATTGATTGTCTCTAACACTTTCTGCTCTATCAGATCCCCTTGAATGTAAGAAGAGAGAAGCCCCTCACTCTCATTGATTACAGCTCTCTGGGCATCGACAAAGACAGCGTCCCTCAGACTGGCAGTGCCCGCAGGTGTAGCGTCTTGGACCAGGGGGCAGCGGTTGCCTTCCTCCGCAAGCAGGACTGGGATCGGGACAAGTGTGGAGCGTAACCACCAGCTCTGGGCGTCTGGACAGAGTATGGTGAAAGACAGCACTTGCCATGGAGCTACAGGATAAGAAACAGGTCAGCTCTTCAGGCGTTTTCTTTTCATAAAAATGAGAGAACAATTATTTTACTTTTACTTTTTACTTTCTTTATTGTCCACAAGTGGAAATTTTTCTTTGGCTTCACCATACAACCACATCAGCGTTCACATCACATATCACAAAAAACAAGCAACACAAATACATTCAATATCATCACGTAAATCACATTAAAAACTCAATTAACCCTATTCATACTTAAAACCCAGTATTTTAAATTCTAGTGGCTGTTGGCACAAAAGACATTTGATATTTGATCAGAATGTTGATCACTGTTTAAATTAATGCCGACCCTTTGTCTTAGACTCTTAGGTCCCTTATTCTTTTAAATATGTTATTATATATTATAATGCATATGTTATGTATAGGTAAGAATAAGGCCCAATCCCAATTCTACCCCTTAGCCCTTCCCCTTACCCCTACTCCTCGTCTTGCGCGTTCATGTAAAGGGGTAAGGATTTCCCAATTCTCTTTAGCTTGAAGGTGTAGGGCTAAGGGGAAGGGCTAGATACCCCTTAAAACAGAGATTTTTCAGGAAACCAAGGGGTAAGAAAATTTCCCAGAATACACCAACAACAACGACAACATGGCTGCACATGGAAGTAAGGAGATTTTTTCTCATTATTACGAATTTTTACAACAAACAAGAATGTTTTAATAAATTCACAACCGCATTCTTGTTTTACCGTCATGCTTTTTAAAGAAAACGCTAAAATAAAAAATGATAAATTTCGCTATCTATAATCCCTAATAATAACTCCTGTATAGTAGTCCCACAACATTCTGTCACTCGAATACCCTGTCAGAAAAGTCCTCCTGTGATTTTCTTTTTCAAATATTTCCCAAATGATGTTTAACAGAGCAAGGAATTTTTCACAGTATTTCCTATAATAGTTTTTTCTTCTGGAGAAAGCGTTATTTGTTTTATTTCAGCTAGAATGAAAGCAGTTTAAAAAAAAAATCAAGCCATTTTAAGGTCAATATTATTAGCCCCCTTAAGCAATTTTTTTTCCCGATTGTCTACAACACGATTTTTTTACGATTGTAAACAAACCGTTGTTATACAATGACTTGCCTAATTATTCTAACTTATAGTTAACCTAGTTAATCCTTTAAATGTCACTTTAAGCTGAATACTAGTATCTTACAAACTATCTAGTAAAATATTATGTACACTGTGTATCATGGCAAAGGTAAAAGTAATCAGTTATTCGAAATTAGTTATTAAAACTGTTACATTTATAAATGTGTTGAAAAATATCTTCTTTCCGTTAAACAGAAATTGGGGAACAAATATACAGGGGGGCTAATAAGTTTGGAGGACTAATAGTTCTGACTTCAACTGTATATGTAGTATAAAACCAAGAGCTTTCCTTTAATTATCTTGTTTTCTAAACAATGTCACCAATTACAATACATTAAGTGCTGTCTTGTAATATGACAAGGCCTGTTCGTTTGTGTTGCTAAAAACAGCTTGAACTCAAACTCTGTGAACTCTGGGTTTCAGCAGTGCTTCCGATGTGATCACATTAATAGACTTTATCTTCTTTATTTTTCTTCTATGGCAAATATTACAGTCTGTACATGAAGTGCTAAAAAGCTTGTGGGAATATAGTTTTTTTTAGCTCAGGTACACAATATTTTGTTACTGCATTATTATTTTTTTACTGGCAGTTTTATTGTTATATTCTGGTCATGGAATGTTTGTGTCCTGTAATAATTAACAGTTGAACAAGATACTTTTTAACTGAGTCGTGGAGGTTGTGCAAGCCATATCTAAGCCATATCATCTTTTTGACTTTGAACATAAAGAAAATTCCGATATGTTGTGAGTTTGTGCGCCTTAGTTCAAGAATGCGTCTGAAAGTAGCGAGGATGGGCCAAAAAAACAGTGACTTTAGCTATAATTTGTGATAAGAGGTTTATTTCATGCATTACATTGTTTTCAGCAGTCTTTTTACAGTTTTTATTTGTATTATTGAGATGTCGAGAGATTTATTCCTTTTATAATCAATCAGAAACTTAAGCTTAACTTTGTGTGTGGCCTTAAATGTCTACATTTACCCTTGTCTGAATCCATCTTCTACCATTGCTCGTGTTGGACAGCATCATTAAAATTATTACGCTGAGATCCTCTCTGGGTTCTTGTCTTACCTGTATTGATTTTGCTGTGGTGTGCTAAGATTGTTGTGTCCAGGAACAGGGTTGTGAGGTTACAAGTTGTTATTTTGTACACCAATTAAAGACAAGGAGTGAAGTAAATGGGTTTGGTTTGAGTGAAATGTGAATTAAAGGTCTGATAACATTTCTTCCAAATTGGAAATTGGCATTTAGAAAGTTTTATTTTTCAGTAAATGACAATTACCCAGAATGACAAATGTTTTCACTTGTTCCACCAAATATTATTCTCTTAAAGGTCCCATGAAATTAAAACAACGTTTTTAAGATGTTGGTATCAGTATTGTTAGTTTTTAAGATGTTTATAAGCTCAATGGAACTCACAACTTCTCGTATACATGGAGTTAACGCAAAAACTGTCAGTATGTGGCATTCAGCTTTTGATGTTATATCATCCTGTTTAAAATCTTTGTAAATTTTCTTTGTAAAAATTATTTTATTGATTTAGTTTATTTTAATTTATTCATCTTTTGAAGTCTACCAGGGGTGGGATGGGTGGGAATGGGTTTTAAATTTGCAAGTATTTGTTTATTTTTTATATTATTATTATATTATTTATTTTTATTATTATTATTATTATTATTATTATTATTATTATTATTATTATATGACGCTTCTCATTTGCTTTTCAATTGATGCACTTCAACCAGTCTCACTAGCAGAGCGATGAGAAAACAAAATGCTATTGTGTCCCTACACTATGTCCCACCCTCTCTTTGTATTTTGGGTTGAGATTACGTCAAACATCGAATAAAAAAAGCATATTTCAAAGCACTTCACGGGACCTTTAGCTATTCTGGTTTAAAATGAAAATAGTATTGTGTTGGCAACATTTTTTTATTTTAAGCAAAACAAAATGTTGTAAAATGACAAAAAAAATTATTTTCAATTTGGAATAAATGTCATCAGTAGTTTACAGGAAAAAAACCCTTTTAACTTAAACAACTAACATACACATACATCTATAATAAGGAAGACTTTAGATACCAAAACCTTGAAGTCTGTCTGAATGTTTTTCTTTTAATGAACATTACCTCATTTTTTTATCAGGCTCATGCATTAAAGTCAGTAATTTCACAATAATGGCATGAAATAATGGCTGACTAATAACTGTTTTCATGGCCATTAAGTCAAATTACTGAACCTAAATATAGAAGCTTGATAAAATGAGGGAATGTGCTTTTAAAGCAATAAACATAGAGAGAAACATTTTACTATTTTATTTATAATATATATATATTTTTTACATAAATTGTCAAAAAAAAAATTATTTAAATAGTTGAAGTATGTACAGTACACGTATATCGCTGCTTCTAGTAAGGTTATAAGGTTCAGAGAGGATGCTCTTGGTCCTGCCGCGCCCCATCACTGCTAGGATGGTAAATTGCTGTGTTAGCTGGAATGGATGAATGCCTGGACGGGGCAACGAGGGCACAGCATGCTTTTGCTGGTCTGTCAAGCCCCGTTCCCTCACTTCACACTCTAATTCTTTCTCTGAAAAGCTCCTCATCTCTGATACCTGCTCATCCCTTCCAGGTTTTCACTGTCATTTTACCCCCTTTTTGCCTGTTTCTCTTCAGGCAGGATGTTGGAGCTGCCTCTGCAGAGCTTTCAGACTAATTAACTAGAAACCACAAATAAATCTCCTTCCTTTTCTCTTCATTGTCTTTTTTTTGGGGAGAACTACACACTTAGATAAAGCAGTTGTGTTCATTCCCTCTGGTCAGCTGCACTGATTTTATTGTGCAAAGCTTTTTTAGCTGGCACACTACCCCAGCGCGGCTGGGATGTGCCCAAACAGAGCCTCTGAATGCGCAGAGGCAGAGACTGACTGTTCAGACTGCGCGACTGGTGCTGAAACAGCAGCATACATTATCCCGTAGCACCCCGACACACTCCTGTCCAACCCACATGCACACCAGACGCACATTAGCCTATCAGCAGCAGAGGGAATAGTCGCAGCCATGATCCTGAAAAATGGGACCTGGTTCTGGAAGAAAAGAGTGAGTGGATCTGTGCACAATTTCTATAGTAAACCCAGTTGCGTGTGATCTGTCTGAGTCCGACCGGTATGCAACATGTAGGCGTAGTGTGTGAAGGCTTAAATCATTTGTTTATGTGTGATTAATTCTGAGTACCGCGATCAGGTGAAAGTGCCCTCCCAGGTGTGTGTGCACTTTTCTGTTTGCAATTGCACAAGGTTTTGAGTGATTTACACATAATGGACCTGCGTGCGTGACCGCATGTTTCTGTTTGCGAGCCACTAGTAAATCCCTGCTTGTTGATGTGTGAGAGATGCTCATACAGGGATTTAGTGCCGGCACTCAGTCTATGGCTGTGGGAAAGCGGTGTGTTTATTTATAGTGTGGGGCCCTCGTTTGCTACTACAGGACGTCAGACGTCCCCAAAAAATGCTCTCCTTAAATACTGGTAGGATAGCCAAAATGCGTCAGAGGGAAGAGTGACTTTTTTATTTGTGACCATACTAGGCATGTTGAGCAATAAAAGTTTCTGCCTAAATAAATAGGTTTGAGTCAGTGTGTCTACATTCCCTCAATATTTTAAAGTACTGCTCTCTTGCTCGTTGCTCATCAGCTCATTGCTCATTTGCTG
The DNA here is from genome assembly GCA_903798125.1 of Danio choprae. Lineage (NCBI taxonomy): Eukaryota > Metazoa > Chordata > Actinopteri > Cypriniformes > Danionidae > Danio > Danio choprae. Next base: position 1,236,510 of record CAIGQW010052810.1, read on the forward strand.
ATGTACAAATGTAGCCAGTAACATTCATTATACAACGTCACATTTAATCTGACTAAAAAGTTAATTTAAGAATTTGCATAATGTTTTGGGCACATTTACTGTTGCAAATGTTTACGTGTAAATCATTGTCATTTGAATTATAAATCCCCACCATCTAAAATGTAGGATGTGGGTGAAAGACTTCTCCATGTTACTTCAGAATGTCTCAGAGTGGCCAAATCGCACCATCTAGCTGATGGGGTGCCTCCGGGCTCAATTCTAGGACCATTTCTCTTTTCTATCCACATGGCATCACTAAGATCTGTCGAAAACATGCCTTTTCATATTACTGGTATGCCAATGACACTCAACTTTATCTCTTATTTAGGCTTTGATGAACTCTCAATTACGCATCACTCTTTTAACAGGCATTCACAGCCAATAATATCAATCCTCTATAATTGATCCAAAATACAGCAGCGAGAATGGCCTTTAATGAGCTGAAAAGACAACGTATTACACCTTTTTTCATTAATTTACATTTGCTTCCAATATGTGTTTGCATCAAATTCACTGATGTTCTGCACCCGTTTACCTAAGTTCACTACCTCAAACTTGCGTGTCCACCAAAAGCTTGCATTTTGCCAACCCTAAGTGCCACAAAATCAGTTTAACAAACTTTTATTTTGACTGTTCCTTGATGGTGATGTGAGCTGCCCAATTAAATCTTACTTAATATTTATGAGCTACTTTTTCCACAGTCGACTCAAACACTTTTCAAAACAAAGTGACTGACATGGACTGACAGGTTTGGTTGTGCTGTAGGAGGAGACGGCGACTCCACTGGGACTGTCCACGGCTCAGGCTCTGTGCACCCTAAGGGACCAGCTGTCCAACCTATTGGGGCAACACCAGAAATTCAGCCGCCGCAGATCCACCATACAGGTCGGTTCTGGAATAAGTGCTTCTTATCACCACAATTATGGTATATTAGTTTTGACAGTATAGTTCTGATTTTGGTTTTGCTTTTTGTTTCACAGGAGCTGTGGGCCAAGAGCTTCCTCCATCATGGCGACCGGCATTCGTGCTTCCATTGGCCTGGAGCTGTTCTCACTCTGGTTGTGGTGGTCGGACTGTTGTCTAGTCACGGCAGCCAGCCAGAAGGCAGGTGGGCAGAGCTTAATGCAAAACACTTTTAATTGGTCATTTTAAAATGAGGTGTTTTATGTATGCTGCTATTCTTTTCTTTTAATCCCAGTCAAGGCATAGAGCTGGTGAACGCTGGTGCGCTCTTCCTCCTGCTGCTGCTCAACCTCTTCCTCATCAGACGGCAGCAGAGGTTACGGACGAGTGAGATGGTGCGACGGCTCAAGTCCATCATCTCACAATTGGACGGTGAGGAAAGAGAAGCGAGCATTTATACGTTGTTAATGTCAAGTTTCATTTTCAGTCACACATGACAAAAACTAATATAATAAGTGTTGTCATCATTTAAAAATGCAGTAAATTGTTAAACATTTCTTTGTCTTCCATGGACCTCTTGTTATAAAAACTACTGTTATTAAATGTTTTTACATTTTTAAGCCAAATAAATTACAGCTCTTATAAATTAAAAAGAAAATAGTAAAAATCATTAATAAAAGCCCGTTAAGTTTGTCTCAGAATTTCTTTTACTTTTTTTTTTACTTTTTTGGAACCGCTATAAAATTGTTAAATTTAGTCGTCCTTTTTTCTGACACCCTATTTATTGTTTGTTCTGACACCCTGTTTATATTATTTTATCTTATTTACAGTAAATGTCCAACAAGTCCAACAAATCATGGGGTAAATAAAATTATTTATAGTTTCATATGAAATAAATAGCACTATATGAAGATAAGTGTCTAACAATGAAGAAAAATTGCTCTCACACTATTTGTATATTATTAAGTTGCTTTTCTTAATATTTTGGACATATTTAAGGTACAGTTCAGTAAAAAGTAAACAAAAAAACTGAAAGAATTGATAAAGTAAGTGACGTCTTAAATTTCTTCAAGCTTCAGACTTTAAACTATATTTATATAATTTTTTTTTTCAGAAACTGTATTGCAAGAAAAGAAATCAAATGTACTGCCTATTTGTCAACTACTGATATGCTACTATAGGAATCAATCATGCTTTTTAAAGTTATGATTGTTATGCTGTGGCTCATTCAGTCATTTACATTACATTTAGGCACAATGCTAAACACGCATGAATTAGTAGTTTGTTTAAAAAAAATCTAATTAGGTCAATCAGTGTTTCTTGACTTACTGCACCAAGTCTAAGTAAACGTTCACTTGTTCACTTGATCATCTCTAAAATGATCTTCATATGTTACCAGATTATTTGGAGAGAAGTGCAGGACACCCAATCAGATGGGCCCCGTCTCTGTACCCTGACCTCTACACTCCCACCTCCCCTTCCTGGTCACTGCATTGGACATTCAGAGACGAGCAGCTGGTCAATCTACCTGTCAGCCTCCTGGTGGAAGGTGATGTCATCGCGCTTAGACCCGGCCAGGAAGCCTTTGCATCTCTCAGAGGCATCAAGGTAGGGTTAGGTTTGATTTAGTATTATATTAATAGTATTATGAAATTTTTCTGTAAGCAAGGATCATGCTTCATTATTTTGTTAATGTGGTTACAATTAAAATAAATGCTTATTTGTTTCTTATTTATTTAAAAAAACATATTTATATAGCCTTTATTAATACATTACATTATTTTACATTTAATGTAGTAATATACTTTAGTTAGTTTTTTTTATATGTAGCTTTTTATTTGATTCAGATTTAGTTTTTTTATTTTAATATTTAGCTTTTTATTTATTTTTATTATATATTTTATACATTTGTATTTTGTTTTTAGTTTTACACAATTTAGTCATCTTAGTTAATGAAATGGTCACGAAGGCAGCATTTCTAATTTCGTTCACAAATACTTGTGAATTAGAACAATAAAGGTGAATATCAGTTTTAGGTATACCATTGTTGTGTAAACCTTCCTTTTATTTACTATTTTATTTACAGATTGACATTTTGCATCAATTAAGTTTTTAGTAGGCGGGGTTATAAGTAAAACAAAGGATATTATATTTACGTTTAGTCATTTAGCAGACGCTTTTGTCCAAAGAGACTTACAATCAAGGAGGCGTTCAGCGATTGAACAAGAAGAGGCAAAACACACAGGAGCGCTTATTATACAAAGGGACTGTTAGTGCTTAAAGAATTATGAGTTAGAATGAGGAGGGGGAATGTTTTATTTATTTATTTATTTGTTTATTTTAATTTTTTTTCTCTAAGAAAGTATCTGGTGCAGGCGTCAGTTAAAGTGTCAGAGAGTTAAAAATAGTGTGTTTTCTACAGGTGGTTTGTCAAGCACACTCACTTGTATGAGGCACACTCAAAAGATACAGTGTAATACAGTGAATATAACAAAATGTTACATCAGGTTAGGAGACAGTGTTACTCTGTTTCAAAAAGAGCCAAAATTAATCTATTATTCAGTTCTTAATTTTTATAGCGCTTTTCACATTGTAGAATTTACTGAAGAGGCAGTTACTGTAAGAATTATGTATTGGAATCTAAAAGGGTACACAAGAAAACTCTGGAGTGTTTTTAGTTAGTTCTTCTTATTCCATATGTATCTTCTATTACCAGGACGACGAACACATTGTACTTGAGCCAGGAGACCTATTTCCACCGTTCTCTCCTCCTCCATCCCCACGCGGGAATGAGCGCAGGGGTCCCCATAGCCCTCAGCAGTACCGCCTCTTCAGAGTGGTGCGCACACCTATACTCGACAGCGTCAGGTAAAATAGCTGTCAAATTCACCCAGAAATGAGTATTCGCTGTTAATTCACTCGCCCTCAGGCCGTACATATAGGTGACTTTTTTTTGCTCTTTGCTTAGAACATTAAAGTGATCTCAAAACAACTTAAATCATGTGCCTTAACAGTCTTAACAATCGGATTGAAGGTAATTTGTAAATAATTTTTGTTTTCTTGTTTTACTTCATAAGAGCCTTTAATTTGATATATATTTGATTCTCAAAGTGCTGATTGTCATTGAACAGCATTTTACACCAAGGACCACAGTGTCATCAAAACTTCATATTTATTGTTCTACTTACAAAACAAATGTCACCTACATCATGGATTGCCTGAGGATAAGTAAATTAGTAGTAATTTTATTTTGGGTGAACCTTTTAACTGAACCTTCTGTCAGTGCTAAAATTAAAATTTTATGTTATTTTATTTGAATAAATGATAACAGGACATTTGTTTTAGGCTGTTTTTGTTTTGCCAACAGGAATAGTCTTGACCTGGCTCTCTCTCGTCCAATCACAGCCCTCGATAATGAGCGCTTCACAGTGCAGTCAATTATTGCCAAATTCGCCTGTCCTGCTGTATTGGTATGACAAAACTGAACACATGCACACTTGGTCTGTTTCACATGTTCAGCAACATCCGATTCAATACACACATAAACAATTTGCTTTATTCACTCTGTATAGCATTGAATAGTATGTAATGTATGTATGTACTGTATGTAGTGTTTTATTGTTAAAATTTGTGTTCACTAATGCAAAAAATAATGTGCGAATTTTCTGCCAACCTATTTATTAACAATATTTTACTATATAGTTGCTATATCTTGTTTATGGTTAAATATACAATATTGGAGTGAACTTTTTGCAGCAAAAATGCTTTCTCATGCAACACTCATTAGCAGATCCAAGATGTGTGAAATGGTTGTAGTGTTCATAACATTTAAAAAAAAATAAAAATAGGTGTGAATATGCATGTCCGCTTGTTGACAGTCATGTTTTCTTGTTTATAGGTGGCCTTTTTCTCTATTAATACAATCCGATACTTCTGTGACACTCCTGGTCTCACCCCTGGACCCTTCAACTTCCTTCAGTTGCAGGTTGATAGTTAATCAAATTAAGGCATTTTCTTTTAATCCTTTTAAAGAGTTTCATACAGCTGATATAGTATATAGTAGTGTATATATATTGTAGTTTCATACTCTAAATATAGTAAATATTTGCTTAAGACCTTCAAAGCCCACACACACACACACATTTATATATTTGGGCTGCACGGTGGCGCAGTGAGTAGCACGATCGCCTCACAGCAAGAAGGTCGCTGGTTCGAGCCTCGGCTGGGTCAGTAGGCATTTCTGTGTGGAGTTTGCATGTTCTCCCCGTGTTTGCGTGGGTTTCCTCCGGGTGCTCCGGTTTCCCGCACAAGTCCAAAGACATGCGGTACACGTTAATTGGGTAAGCTAAATTGTCCGTAGTGTATGTGTGTGAATGAGTGTGTGTGGATGTTTCCCAGAGATGGGTTGGAGCTGGAAGGGCATCCGCTGTGTAAAACATATGCTGGAAAAGTTGGCGGTTCATTCTGCTGTGGCGACCCCAGATTAATAAAGGGACTAAGCCGAAAAGAAAATGAATGAATTTATATATTTATATAGTTATATATTTATATATATATATAAGTAAATATACACAGCACACACACATATATTATGTCAAAATAAACTTTTATTTTGGAACTCAATTAATCTTCTATATATGTGAAGCCCAGCAATAGTAATATTAATAGTAATATATGTCAATGAGTATAAATGTTTAATAAAATAGATTTGTAATAATTGTTTTGTAATAATTTACTCTTTCAAACGTCTAATAAACACTAAAATAGTAACTAATCCTAAAATAACAAGCAATCAAGATCTTTTAGTCATAAGATTGAGGCTGTAATACGAATAAATAGAATATTAACGAATAACAGTCCTGATATTTAACTATTTTAATTTGTTTTATATAGATGATGGGTGTGTTGCCCATTTTACCTCTGCTGTTTCCTGTAATGTGGGTTCTAGTGAATGCATACGGAGAGGCCCGTGTGTTAGCCGAGTCGAGCCGTAATTCACCTACTGGCCTGGTAAGTCTGAGCAATCACCACACATTCATTCATTCGCATATTTGTCCAATTCATTACTATATCGCACATAAATGCAGACACAACTTGCATAACTCCCCAAATCTCACCTGACTGATACTGCTGCTAAAATGAACCCCCCTCCATCTATGATGATTGCTGTGTGTATTAACTTTGATTTGCAGCCGCAACACTGCATGAGGAAGTGTAAAGCTCATTGACTGGGCTCACACTAGTAGTAGTAGTAGTAGTAGGGAGGTTTAGAGAGGGATTGCGGAGCCGGCCAGAGTTGAAACCGGAGGTCTGACCCTCTACTCAGGTGTTTAATCAGACTTTTCTCTCGTCCCAGCTTGCTAAGTTCTCTGAGGACACTCTAAGCAGCTACACGGAAGTGGTGTCCTCCCAGGTATATCCTCTGTATTCCTCCTTCCCCGCTCACACACGTTCACCACACGCTTCTTGTGATCCTTCTCCCCTGCTCTGGACCCTCACAAAACTCCCATGTTTTTTTGTTTTTTTTTTTTGTTTTTTCCTTTTTTGTTTCACTTATATCAGGGAATCACTATGAAAAAAAAGCTGTTTGTTTTTTTATTATTTGCTTATTAGCCATTTTATTGATTTTTATTTCTTTTAAAAACACCACAGGCACTTCATCTCACCTGGTTTAATCAATCTTGCAAAATCAGCCAATACTCCCGCGGTCTTATTCATTTATTTGCTCATTTTTGGCTTTTTGTGCTGCCGGTTAGTTTGGCACCCCTCACGCTGACCTTTGCCCACCTCCCCCCCCCACCCCTCGGCCTTTGCCTGCCCACCTTCTGCCTGCCTGAGGTTTGCATGATAGAGTACATGCTCTCTATAGTGGTGGTGCTTGTCTGGACTACGTTTTCAAACATTTCTATCTGAGTTAATGTACGTTTGGAGAACTACTGCATGATCAAGTCTCTTTCTTTTCATTTTAAAAGCAAGGTAAGTAGTTGTCTGCATGGACAGATGAGACATAAGCAGGCTGAAAGTGTTTGAATCTACTGTGTTTTGTTGTTCAGTGATTTTCGAATACAAAAACGTTCATAAGCATTCTTTTTGGTTCATTTAACTGTGTGTGTGTGTGTGTGTGTGTGTGTGTGTGTGTGTGTGTGTGTGTGTGTGTGTGTGTGTGTGTGTGTGTGTGTGTGTGTGTGTGTGTGTGTGTGTGTGTGTGTGTGTGTGTGTGTGTGTGTGTGTGTGTGTGTGTGTGTGATCATCCCACATGTCAGGGTGAGGAGATTCCTCAAAGAGGAGGAGCAATTCCTGGAGTTCCAGAGGCTCAAACACAC
>CAIGQW010052810.1:1244174-1292163 GCA_903798125.1 Danio choprae
AGTGTGAATGGGTGTGTATGGATGTTTCCCAGAGATGGGTTGCAGCTGGAAGGGCATCCGCTGCGTAAAACATATGCTGGATAAGTTGGCGGTTCATTCCGCTGTGGCGACCCCAGATTAATAAAGGGACTAAGCCGAAATGAAAATGAATGAATGAATGAATTTTGTATATGCTACTATACTCCTTACAGCTTAAAGGGGTGGTCCACTACGATATAATATTTTAAACTTTAGTTGGTGTGTAATGTAGCTGTGTGAACATATCTGAATGTAAGACGCTCAAAGTTTAATGCAAAGGGAGACATTGGCTTTTACAGAGGTAGCTTAGCAAAGCCTAAAGCGAACTTAGTTTGGGCACTACAAAAAAATACATCCGGGCTAGTGAGATCACAAACTTTTCAGGTCACGTGCATACACCTCGCGCAGCAAAGGGGCGTGGTCACTGTAATGTTATTGCAGAGAAAGCTAAAATACCATCCAAACGCTGCTATTTCCACGAAGCTTGTTCTGTTTCTGTATTTGGGCACAAAGACAGAAGTGCTTACAATTAGTTTTAATTATGTTCCAGTGAATTCTAAAAATATATATAGCTAGCATTTGACAAAGGACAGCTTCCAGAATATCTTTCAGTTCAGTGCTGGATTCGGCTAAAAACTACTCCAACCGACGAAGCTGTGGATTGTGAGCCACAACCTGTAAGTATTTTTATTTGTTAAAATTTATCTATGACATGCACAGTGTCTAGCGTTAACGGTTTGCTGTAGCAAGGATGTAAACAACGGGGAAATGCTGTTTGGCACCGCTAACAATCTAGCTACAAATTCATATTTATCCGTCAAACTACACAGTCTACAGCAGCGCATGCAGTGTCTCTCCATGCGGCCACTTTCAGTGTCTTTCAATGCAGCCACTTTCCATGCGTTCTACATCTCAAATAACAAACTCACATTACTTACGCATGCTTATTCCGAATATATGTGAAAGACACTTGTCAGATTTTATTTTAGAGAGCAGGCGAGAGGTTCAGCTGTGCGCTCTTCATTTTCTTTCTCATTCAGGCACAAACTGTTACGGCTAACAGCTACTGTTTACACAACGCAAAAGCGCATGCTTGTAGGGGCGTGACATGGAGCCGATCCGCGAATCACAGCACATTATGTAAGCTGACCAGTTAGAGCCTCTAGAGAGTGGACTAGGAAATGTGACAGTCGTTTTCATGTTAGCTGAGTAGCTGTATTTAATCAAAGTAAGATATGTGAAAAAATAACGTGATTTTCTACAAGTGAAGCATGACCACACATTGCTTTGCATCTTATAAACTCAACCAAGCCTTAAAAATACACTGTGGATCACCGCTTTAAATAATGACATTTTCATATGTGTTCAAAATAATGAGTACGTTCTCTCATCTCAATTTTAAATCAGCATTTTACTTTTTAAGAACTAATTATTTAAACAAAAAAGTAACTCAAATATTATTACTTAATTTTTTAAATTAATATGTTGCTTTACTCGTTACTTAGAAAAGTAATATTATTATGTAACTTGCGTTACCTGTAATGCGTTACCCCCAACACTGGTAATGTGAATTTAAAATTAAAATCTTGACTAAAACTGTTTTTGTTTTTTTAATATCACACGTGTACAAGTTTGCCTAATAACTTAAAAAGCAATTTTATTGTTTATTGACAATATTGGCAATATTTGATATATGTAATGTGGACAGTTTTGATTTCACATAGACTTCACATTGATGCCATAAACTAACAGTCTTCAGTTCCCGCAGTGCTGCTCTCCTGTAGCTGCTGCCTCAAGCTTCAACTTGTTTGCTTCAAGTTCTAAACTTTCAGTCATTCAATCAATTCATTTTCCCTCTCCCTTTTCCTGCTTTCTGCTGCAAGGTGCATTAATCTTGTTCTTGTGCATTAATGAAACTCCTTAAAATCTCTAAATGCAGCTGGATAAACCCAAGACTGGACATGATACCATTGCTTTTTTTCCTGCTTAACTTACCCAGACTCTGTGTGTGTGTGTGTGTGTGTGTGTGTGTGCGTGTGTGCGTGTGTGCGTGTGTGCGTGTGTGCGTGTGTGCGTGTGTGCGTGTGTGCGTGTGTGCGCGCGTGCGCGCGTGCGTGCGCGCGTGTGTGTTTTGAACCAGGTTTCATAAATCCTGACACTTTTGCAGAGCCATTCGAAAACAAGAGCTGCTGATAGATGGATTTGAGTTTCTGTTGAATATGAGACTCATGTTGTGTCCGTGTGTGTGTGCATGTTTGCAGGAGATGCTACGCTGTGTGTGGAGACACCTGGTCAGTGTATTGAAGGGAGAGTCCCAGACCCTGTGTTATACCTCCAGTCTACTGCACACATTGGGTTCAGTCACTGTGAGTGCTCCCCCTGGCGTCATATGAGAGATATTACACTTCCTATTTCTAGATTGATGAAAAAAAAGAATTAATGTTCACTTTAAGATTGTACTTATGGTTTATTTGAATAAGGAACTGAGATTGAGGACAACAGTTGTAATGCTCAAATGTTTAGATTAATAGATTATTAAAAGCAGCATTCTAAAAACTTCATTCCTTCCAGGCTCTTGAACATTTGTTTACATATTTGAGATTCTGAACTCGGTGTCAGTTACCACAAAACAATTTACAACACATCCCTCTATATGTATACAGAAATATTAAGAAGTGTTTACAATAAATAAATATCCTTATGTTGCAAGACAAACAGGCTAAAACATGAACATATTTAAAATACATATTCATATAAATCCTGCCTTAACTGTCTTTTTAAATGCAATTAAATAAATTATCAATGTTTACAATATTGTCATGACATTTTGGAAATTTCTTAAAGGAACAGTTGACTCATTTACTCACACTCAAGTGGTTCTAAAGTTTTATTCATTTCTTTCTTTCTTTTGTTAAACACAAAACAAGATATTATGAAGAATGTGGAAACCAGCAGCCATTGACATACATAGTAGGAACAAAAAGTACTATGGTACTCTACGGCTAACCAGTTTCAACAGAAGGAAAAAAAAAACAGGTTTGGAAAAAGTGAAGGGAGAGTAAATGCTTTAGCCATTTGGTTTTCCTGGATTTGTGGATCCTAAAAAAGAAAATTCTGTAATCATTTACCTCTTCTCTACGTTTTCCAAACCTGTGTCTTCTGTTAAACACAAAAGAAGAGACTTTGAAGAATGTTGAAAATGGGTAGCCCATCACTTTATGTCAATGGCTTTAGGTTTCCAACGTTCTTCAAAATAGCTTATATGTGTTCAACAACAGCCAAAAAGAAACTCGTATAGGTTTAAAACTACTTGAGGGTGAGTTGCTTTGTTAATTTCTTTTTAACATGATTTGATAGAAGCAATGGACCTTAGACATGGTAGTGGCATCTTTTAAATTTTGAATGAAATGAAAATGAGGCATCATGGATTAAAGTTCATAGTTTTTTTTTTATTTGGTGGTGTAGCACCTGTATAACAACATGCCAATAGCCCAAAGAAACTTCAGTACACAAAAATAATTGACAAAAAGAACTACTTTGAACGTTCCATTGTATGGACATTTGTTTAAGAAGCAATTCCTTTAAATTCATAGAGTCACGAGCTTTATTAAGTGACAGTGGGGTGTCTGGTTTTATTTTGTGTCCTGGCCTGCTCATAGGTGCTGTGCTGTGTGGATAAGCAGGGTATCCTATCCTGGCCCAATCCCAGTCCCGAGACTGTACTATTCTTCAGCGGACGAGTCGAACCTCCTCATGACAGCCAGGAAGACCTCAGAGATGACCTGTCAGTCAATTCCCTCTGCAGGACAGAGGGCGAGGAGGATCGAGATGAGGTACTACACATGACTAGACAAAAGCATAAGAATAGCAAAATGGTTATTAAAGAACTTGTGAAAATATTCGATTCTAGACTTGAGCCACTGTATTTTGTCTCCCTTCGGTCTGTATGAGTGTGGTTTTTGTGTTTAGCCTCAGGAAGGCGAAGCACTGCTGTGTTTACCGGCGTTTGAACCCTCCCTCCACATGGCCGAGCAGGAACCCAGTGAGACGTCACACGACACTGCCCGCTCCTCGGACACCCAACGCCAGCGACGAGGACCCCAAACCACCCGTTCCAAACACCCATCTGGCTCCAATGTCAGTTTCAGCCATGACACTGAGGGTGGAGAAGATGACATTGTTCAGGTAGGACTACACCTTAATGGCCGGGACACACCAAGCCAATGGTCGGCCGTTGGGCTTCGTCGGTCAGGGTCGGTCCGGTTAGTTGGTTTGGTTTCACGTCATCTTTCATCAGGCAAATATTGGAGCGAGTTGACCCGATTCAGCATGTAGAATTGTTGTCGGGTGTTGGCTAAAGAGAGTGTTCTGATTGGTTATTCAGCAATTAATCAGAGCGCCAGAACAAAAACTGAAGTGACGTAGCAAGTAAACAATTCAAGTCACGAAGAAACACAAAGAGTTTTGCTACATTTCTCAAATATTTGCAAACGACTATTAGATTATCAGACATATTTGCATGAGCGAATCACTGTGTGGTGACTGACAAGTACTGTGATAATGGTACTAAATGCTGCTTTATTTACTCTGCATGTGTGCGTCGGACATTCGGTTTCTTTTTGTTCAAAGAGAAAACATTACTGCCACCCACCAGTGCGAAAAATAAAATCCCCGAACGCAACTGCAGAATGTGCGATCTCTAATCATTCAGCTACTGTCCATTTGGTGTGTTCACACACAGCCTTTTGGTCCAGACAAGAACAGACGCGAGCCAAAGCGACAACACAGTTGGTTCAACTAGTTGAAACTAGTTGTTTGACGTCAGCTTGGTTTGTCCCCGGTCTTTACATAATATTGAATTTTTAAATATTAATTAATATTGAATTGGTTTATCCAATAAACCAACATTTTTAACTCCTGACTGATGCAGATACTGAGATATTTTTTGTTTGTTTGTTTCTGTATTTTTATTTTTTTTATTTTTGGAAAGTGTCAGGTTTGTGAATTTATTTATTTTTGTTCCCCATAGCCCATGAAGCCATTAAATCAAATCAGATGTGATTTTATGCCACTAAGTAATACTTGATTTCTAAACAGAGCTAACTTAATATTTTAGCATGTTACTTACATTTTTATTAATGTACGACAGCATCTGACAAAAATTCACCAAAAATTCACCTCAAGAATGAGCAGAGTGGTCCAGTTGGCCCAGTTTTGCTGATGCATTTGGGCATGTGTATGTCTCTGCTTTCAGCAATGTGGTCTTGGTGATGATTTGTGTGAGGCAGATGATTTCGTGTGCGACTATCATTTGGAGATGTTGAGCCTGTCTCAGGATCAGCAGAACCCCGTCAGCATCCAGTTTGATGATTCCGGTTGGCAGAATCACCTCCCCTCCTTGAAACCCCTTGGTTTGAACATTCTGTTGAATCTGTGCAATGCCACCGTCACCCAGCAGCTCTGCAGATTCTCGGATCACCTGTCCAACCTGGCGCTGCAGGAATGCCACGGGGCGGTTCTTCCCGTTCACGTTCCTTGGGGGCTCTGTGAACTGTCTCGCCTTATAGGTAAATAGGAGAAGTGTGCTACTAAACATACATGTTGAGGAGTTATAGTTTAGCACAACACTCTTGCTTTCGAATTTTGTACATTTACAGTAAGACTTCATCAAAAGTAAAGGAAAAAGCCCATCAAACGTCAAAGGATGTTAATTTTGTAGTACATTTTTCAACACATAACACATAAAATCGCTTTATTTATTATTATTTTTTATGTAGGAACTTTAAATGTGTGTATTTTGATTGCATCGACAAAAATTAAAAAATAAAATAATAATAATAAATAGAAACTGAAGAAATAGAATGAACATTTTTACATACTATACATTATGATGTTGTTAGGCCTAAATGCATGGTAAAAAAGGAATATTTTTATATTGGCCATTTAGCAGTTGTAATATCAGGAAGAATTTTTATATCAGACATTTATCAATATTGGTCAACATTTTACTATCAACCAGTTATATATATCAGGAATGCATTTGTGATGTAATTAATTATTTATCTTATTGACCATTTATCAGTAATATCAGACATTTATCAGTTATTGTACATGGCAGGACTTTAATTAAATTCATTTTACATTCTTAAATTGAGCTAAAGTTATTTTAAATTTGTAAAATAAAAGGTGGCACGGTGGCTCAGTGGTTAGCACTGTTGCCTCACAGCAAGACAAACTACACATTATAGTATATTCTCATCTTATTATTATGCTCTTCTACAGCATTCAGATTGTTCTTGTTCCTCTGTTGTATGTCAGGTTTTACTCCAGGTGCGAGGGAACTATTTAAACATGAGAATCATCTGGCACTGTACCAGCTCCCTTCTGGAGAAAAGGCCAAAGAATCTGCCCCTCGACGCCTCCATCATTTCACCAAACGCCAGCCCCCCATCAGTCACCTCATCAGTCTGTTTGTTAGGGACAACACTACCAGTATGGACAAAACATGTTTTTCTCTCCCACTTCCTGTTTGTCCCTGGTGGTTTGTTTAATCTCTGACCTTTGCCCTTTGAAATCTTTTCAGATAATGTACAGATGCTCTCCCACGGCTCGGCCGACCTCATCCTGGAAGCTTGCACAGATTTCTGGGATGGGGCGGATATCTATCCACTGTCTGGCTCAGATAGGTTAGAAACTCCTGATTTAAAATGCAGTTTTCTGAATATGCAGAGTGGACAATTTTGTTTGTGTATTAAAGCACTGCCGTTATTTTCCATAGGAAAAAGGTACTAGATTTCTACCAACGTGCCTGTCTGTCGGGATATTGTTCTGCATTCGCCTATAAGCCTATGCAGGTCACACTGTCTGGACAGCTCAATGGAAAATGTGTGGAGTTGGCTCCGGGCCCCTCACTCTTTTCTGGGGTGGAGCTTCCCAGCACCACCCCAATCAAACATGGCAGCCGCAGGAACAGCTGGAGCTCTGATGGTGAGAGACGTTGTATGTGTTGAGATGTTTGTCTGTCACGGCAGCCGCAGGAACAGCTGGAGCTCTGATGGTGAGAGACGTTATGTGTTGAGATGTTTGTCTGTCTATTTATGGATGGACAGATGGATATGTAGATAGATAGATGTATACGTTAGTGGATGGATATATGAATAAATGGTACTTGTATGAATGGATGGATGGATAATGGTTAGATGGATGGTTAAGCAGATAGATGGATGATGAATAAAGACATATAGAGATAGAATGATGGGTGGATGGATTGATGAATGGATATGTGACCAGATTGATACATTGATAAGCAGATGGATAGACAGATAAATAGGGAGATAGATGACATATATGAAAGGATGGTGGAAGTATAGGTGGGACGTTGGATGGATTATGAATGGAAAATGGATATGTGGATGGATGGATGGCTCGATAGATGAACTGTTGAGTGGGTGGGTGATTTGAAGGAAATGTGGGTTAATTGGTGGATGATTGTGGAATACATGGATGGATCGATAGGTGGATGGATTAATGATGATGGATGATGGAAGGATATGCGAGGGGTTGGATGGATTATGAATGGATAATGAGTATGTGGATGGAGGGAAGGATTGATTGATTGATGGCTGGGTGGGTGATTGAATGATATGTGGGTTAATTGGTCGATGATGGATGAATACATGGATATATGGATACATAGATGGATCGATAGGTGGATGGATGAATACATGGATGGGTGGATGGATGATGGAAGGATACATGCTTGGATGGATATGCAGATGAATAAGTAGATGGATGATGCAGTTATGCTTGGGTGGATGGATAGAGTTTTGGATTGATGAATGAATGGATGGATGGATTTGATGTGTGAGTGGGTGATTGAAGGATATGTGAGTTAATTAGTCGATGATGGATGAACAAGAATGAATGGATACTTAGATGGATCGATAGGTGGATGGATGAATGGGTAGATGGATGATGGAAGGATACATGCTTGAATGGACATGCGGATGAATAAGTAGATGGATGATGGTATTATGCTTGGGTGGATGGATAGATTTTTGGATAGAATGATGGATTCATTGATTTGAATAATAGATACGTGGATTGATGAATGGATGGTTTGATTTGATGTGTGGGTGGGTGATTGAAGGATATGTGAGTTAATTGGTGGATGACGGATGAACACATGGCGGAATGGATACATAGATGGATCAATAGGTGAATGGATGAATACATGGATGATGAAAGGACACATGCTTGGATGGATATGCGGATGAATAAGTAGATGGATGATTGAATTGTGCTTGGGTGGATGGATAGATTTTTGATTAGAATGATCGATATGTTGATTGATGGATGGATTGATGGATACCTGGACGGAAACTTGGATTGATGGATATGTAAATGGATGAATGGATGGCTGGAAAGACTGATTGATAGATGCATAGCTATACAGACTCGCCAATGGTAACCTTAAAAGTGATATTGAAAAGTATAGTTGAATAGATGGATAATTATGTGGCTTATCATTTATTGATTTATAGATAAAAATGAAAAGTTTAACCTCAATTATTTAAACTAATCAATCTTGCTAACTCTGACATCCATGTGTACTGTATATCTTTCAGAGGGTATAGGAGAAGGTTTGGAGAAGGAGGACTGTGTGCAGGCTCTGAGTGGTCAGATCTTCATGGGAATGGTGTCGTCCCAGTTTCAGGCTCGACTGGATACTGTACGGCTCATTGAGAACCTGGTGGGAGCCTGTATCCGCTTTGTGTACTTCTCAATGGAGGATGAGCTGCGCAGCAAAGTACGACACTGATAGGAAAACCCACTCATGAGTGACAATGTATTTGGGATGGCATTTTTTGTTAACTCCTAATGTTGTTCTTGCCTGTAGGTGTTTGCAGAAAAAATGGGTTTGGAGACGGGCTGGAACTGCCATATCTCTCTGACCCCAAACGGAGACAGTCACTGCGATGGTGCTCCGTCCAGCCCAAGCCAAGCAGGTTCCCTACATGATGAGCTTCTGCAAGGTGTTTTTTTTTTTTTTTTTTTGCCTGTCTGCCCACAAACTTTAAATTAAATATCTAGTTCACTCAAGAAAAAGTAAATGGCACAGACTGGTATATCTTTTAAATGCAATCTGCAAGAATTCACATTATTATTATTATTATTATTATTATTATTATTATTGCCTGCACTAATTCTGCAGGCAACATGATTGCAGTCAATGTGATAACCTGTTTTGATCTGCTACAGGATTTATATATGCTTATTCATATAGTAATACCATGTAGCAGAATTAGTCCACAACGACATTCACAACAAATCCTAAACATTCATTTTAAAACAATTTTTAAACATTTCCTGATTGAACAGTTTTTCCTCCCATGAGTAATGTAATTGAAGGATTTATCCTCTCTGTGTTTTAGATTCCCGTGATGATGCAGAAGGCCCACTACTGCCAGAGGACCAATCAGATCTTGCCAGCTTCCAACCTACTGACAGTGATGTGCCCAGTTTTTTAGAAGACTGCAATAGAGTAAGCAACCTACTCCAATTGTTTGTCACATCAGACCCTAGTGCCAAATCTACACTGCAAATGAGACACACAAGCGCTTCTGAAGTGGCATTTAAGTGCCTTATAGGTGCAGATTATTTAATGTAGCTTAGAGGTGGAATGAATGCATTTACACAGCGATTATAATTGTAATGGAGCAAAAAAATGCGTTAGGTCATATTTGTTGAGCAGATGTCAGATGACTGATTAGGGCTGTTGTCTCTGTGTTGTTCTCTAGGCAAAACTGCCTCGTGGCATCCATCAGGTTCGTCCTCATTTGAAGAACATAGACAATGTGCCTCTACTGGTGCCGCTGTTCACAGACTGCACCCCTGAAAGTGAGTAACTGTAACCCTCAAAACCAGCTTTAAAAGAGCAATGATAATTTTGTGGCTTTTAGTCCATGCATATTAAAAGATTAGTTCACCAAAAAATGATTATGAAATTATATTATTATTACTCACTCTCACGTTCTTCCAATCTCCTCATACCTGCATTCATCTTTGAAACACAAATTAAGATATTGAAGTCCGAGAGCTCCCTTCATCTTCCATTTGGGTCCTGAGATGAAACGAAACCAAAAACATTGTAGAAACATTCCATGGAACAACAGTGGTTCAAATGTAATCATACAAAGCTCCAATAACACTTTATTTTATCACGTTTATTTAAAGATTTGCAATGACAAAACAGTGGTATAGGTGTCTCATCATGTCATCATATACAATAAAACAGCCATCTGTTATACAATTGTCCATTGCTAGTAATTCAAGTCTTTTGTGAAGGGTAAAATTAACAAAAAATAGTCTTTCAATATACATTCTCCAAAAACTCCCATAGAGGAGTCCAGATATTTCATAAATCATCAGATTTCTGACGCAAGTCAAAAGTTTCAACCCCATATTGACAAAAGGAATGGTAGGAGAGGACCACAATAAAAGAATACATTTTCTTGCTAGATAAGTACAAAGGTGTGACAGATTCTAGTCCATGACTAAGGTGTAGACCAGTTTTACAATTCAGAAGTTAAATAACTGGTGATAGGGCAGAAGGTTTACCAATAATCTTCTGAACTAATTTGTGGATTTCTTTTCAGTATGTCTTAATCATGTCACAGTCCCAGAATACATGCATCACAGTACCAACATTGGATTTGCACTTAAAACAGCATAGAGAAACATTAGGAAATATCTTATTGAGATGAACTTGTGTTAAATTCATTTATTCATTTTCATTTCGGTTTAGTCCCTTTATTAATCTGGGGTCGCCACAGCGGAATGAACCGCCAACTTATCCAGCATATCTTTTACGCAGCGGATGCCCTTCCAGCTGCAACCCATCTCTGGGAAACATCCATACACACCCATTCACACTCATACACTACGGACAATTTAGCTTACCCAATTCACCTATACTGCATGTCTTTGGACTTGTGGGGGAAACCGGAGCACCCAGAGGAAACCCACGCCAACACGGGGAGAACATGCAAACTCCCTTGTGTTAAATAAGTTCTGTAAAAAAAACAAACAATTTTGCTCATGGTTTAGTATTGTGGCTCCTTCTAAAAATGTGCTAGAGCAGACTGAAAGCCATTCTTCTTTACTAAAATTTGTTCCACAGTCTTTCTCCCATATAACTTTCAAGTAGGTAAGGGAAGAATCCAAGAACACTTTTAGAAAAAAAAACCTTAAAAAAAAAAAATACAAAAGTATTGCCATTAGAGCAAGCAGTGCAACATTCAAGTGACGAATAAAGTTGCTTTTTGTAACATTTTTTAGCACAATAAAGTGATCTTGGAGCTTAGTATGATTACAATTGAACCACTGTTGTCACATGGAATTTTTTGGCAATGTTTTTTGCTTTCTTTTCTGTTTTTTAATGTATTATTGCTGTCTATGAAGGATGAGGAAGGTCTCAGATTTCACCTAAAATATATATTTAAAAAAAATCAAGAGATTAGTACGAGGGTAAACAATTAATAACAGAATTTTTGGTGAACTAGTTCTTTAAAAGCTTGCGGTGAGCGCTCTTGTGTTTGTGTTTCACAGCAATGTGTGAAATGATGAAGATCATGCAGGAGAACAGAGAGGTGACGTGCTGTTTGGGGAGCTCCGCAAACTTCCGCAACAGCTGCCTTTTCCTGCAGAGTGACATCAGGTGGGTAATACAGACATTAAATGTTGCATTTAATTATATGCAAAGCTGCAATATAAAGACTGACTAGTTTCATAAAGGGCCAAAAAGACTGCTTTGAGTTTTTGGTAATAACAAAATAATAGCTGATTTGAACTGGAAGTGATCAATGTGTTTTGGAAATCCTCTCTCTCTGTGTGTGTTATAGTATCTCTCTGGATCCTCTATACCCGTCCCGCTGCTCATGGGAGACATTTGGGTACGCTGCCGTCTGTGGGCTGAATGAAGAATGCGATGAGCTTTCTCCACTGGGCCTCAGCGCTAGTCTCAACAGTCTCGCCTGCTCTGTGTCCTTCCATCAGGGCGAGAGTGTCAGCATGGTCAAACTTATAGAGCAGGTAAGGAGAGATTTACTCGTCTCGTCAGGGTGCGAATTACAGGGGGGTTTGGAGGGGGATTGACCCCCTAATTATTGCTTGATCCCCCCTAAAGGATGTCAAAACAAGATATATGGGGTGTTTAGCCCTTTAATAGCGAGAAATTTTTCTCTGCTTTGTATCTTAAATAATAATATTAATAATTAAAATAATAGACAATATAAATATATATTTGACCACTCCATAACGGCTCATACCATTGTAAAGGCGTAATCGCACCAATCAGTCTATGCAAGGAAAAAATGATCCATTCAACTGAAACCAGCAGATCTAGAGCACAGATAAAAACTGTAAGCATTCACACTTTTCTTGTTAATTGGGTGTTTATATCTACATATATTCTGAAAGTTAAGTACAATTAGTATATTTGTGTAGTTTGACTAATTTCTGAAATAGCTGATTAGAGGTTACTGTAGGTCAGCTTACACTAAATATCCCTCAAAACACTAAAAACGTAAATGCGGTTTATTAATAAATTAGATGGAATTTGGATAAATACATCAGTTTGATTCACTGAAACATGTTACACAAGCTAACATTATGGAATCAGTGCATTTATTCATTTTATCTATCATACAAAAGTTGTTACTTTTCTGTCATAAACTCATAGCTCACCCAAAATTGAAAATTCTGTCATCATGAGCTGCAAACCTGATGAATAAAATAAAGATATATATTTTTTCAAATCTTTCTAATGCCAAACTTTGAATCATATTCATTCATTCATTTTCATTTCGGCTTAGTCCCTTTATTAATCTGGGGTCGCCACAGCGGAATGAACCGCCAACTTATCCAGCATATGTTTTACACAGCGGATGCCCTTCCAGCTGCAACCCATCTCTGGGAAACATCCATACACACCCATTCACACTCATACACTACGGACAATTTAGCTTACCCAGTGAGGCCAGCCTCAAACCTGCATCACCCACATAAGCACCACAACTAAATCGCCACACCACAAGCCGGACAAATCAATATAATGAAAAGAAAAATGGTTTGGTGTATGAATTTACAGTTTCAATCATTTACAAGAAATGATTAGTCCGTCCTGTGAAATTAATTGTTTTTCAAATATTTCCCAAGTAATTTTAGGAAAACAAGGAAATGCTGTATTTCCTATTATATTTTCTTCTTTCTTTCTTTTAGTTTGGCTGGAATAACAAAAAGTATTCAAAAAAAACAACAACTGCTAAGGTCAATATTTATTAGCCCCCTTAAATTATCTTTTTCAATAATTAACCAAGTTAAGCCTAATTTAATTGCACTTTAATGTGAGTACTAGTATTTTGAAAAATGGCTAGTAAAATATTATGTACTGGCATCATGCCAAAGAGAGAATAAATGATTAATTTAAATGATTATGCTTAAAAATGTTTTGATTGTTCTGGCATTGTTCTCTGATAAACAGCACTAGGGAAGTCTGTTTACGTGTATGTTTACGTCTTGGTTGCAACAGCTCCCAACCCTATCCTCCCATCATAATTTCCCATCATTCTTCCCTATGTCTAATGAAAAGAAAAGTGAATTAGAAGAAAGTTTGAAGTGAATAATCAAGAGTGCTGTTTCTGATCTGTCTTCAGGCCAGACACACCACCTACGGCATTCGCAAGTGCTTCCTTTTCCTCCTGCAGTGTCAGCTGACACTGGTCATCATTCAGGTGAGTCACACTGTGTCCAAAACAAAGATTAAAATCAATTAATTAGTAAATCAAAGGTATTATTACCATTTGGAAAATAGGCATGACCAGCTTATACATACAAGATGCAGAATTTGCCACTCGAGACTTAATCACTCATCTTCATTGAAAGTGAAAGAGAAACCTGTTTGTAATCAAGTAAGAATATTTTGACTATAAAACATATTTGAAAAGATTTAAAAGTCTATTTTTAAACAATATTAGTGAATGTTTTTATTCTGGAAATAATTGAAGGGAAATGTTTAAAACTGTGATCATTATTCAAATTGAAATATTATATGTGACTTTTTAATATTAGTGTTGTTATTTGTCATTTTGTCAATTGTTTTTTGTATAATGCATGATTATTATGAAACACTTATGATTATAAATATTTATTACCACTGTTTCCAAAAATATATATTCTTACTCCTTACTAATTTCTGATTTTTCCCATGTTTGTCACACTAATGTTTCAGATCATCAAACAAATTGTAATATTAGTCAAAGACAGCACAAGAAAAAACACATCATGCAGTTTTGATACACTCTTTCACAAAGGGCCATGTAGTTTTTTATTTTGTTTTCCCTGTAATAATAAAAAGCTTTATTTCAAAACTGTGTGCTATTTTTGACTATTGCTTAAATTAGTTTGATGATCTGAAACATTGAAGTATGACAAACATGTAAAAATATTAGAAATCAGTAAGGGGGCAAACACTTTTTCACACCACAGTACCATATGCTGCTGATATGCCATTCAAACCTAAATAAATAACACTGAGTTATTACTCATATTTCAACTCTCGACATCTTGGTTTTACAGTTTCTGGCTTGCCTTATTCAGCTGCCTCCTCCCATGAACATCACAGACATACTGTGGCTTTCCTGCTTCTGTTACCCTCTGCTCAGGTAACAGACAACAAGAAATGTTGTGTTTTAGTAGAACTAGGTCACTATGTCATATCTGAGCATATATTTAAAACTATTTTGGCATTCACAGCGTGTCCTTGCTGGGAAAACCTCCTGACAGTTCGGTCATGACAGTCGCCACTGGAAAGAATCTGGACTCCATACCACGCAAGGTCAGTCCTGAGATCCACAATGCACCTGATTTAAACTATTGAAACAAGCTTGACATGTGATGTTGGGTTATTTTTGACTGCCTCCCACAGACCCAGCACTACTTCCTGGGCTGGTTCCTGTTGAAGTTTGGTCTGACGGTGTTAGCCTACTTAGTTG
Source organism: Danio choprae (assembly GCA_903798125.1). Lineage (NCBI taxonomy): Eukaryota > Metazoa > Chordata > Actinopteri > Cypriniformes > Danionidae > Danio > Danio choprae. Next base: position 1,259,246 of record CAIGQW010052810.1, read on the forward strand.
GCTTCGGTTTTTCGCTGCAGGAAGTTTGTTCTAGAGCAGCAAACCTCACGAAAACCGACAACAGCACCATCAACTGCTCGCACATACTCACCTCCAGGTACACAAACACATGCACACACTCTTTTAAATGTCAGTTTCAGGTTTATGAATTAATTATTAGCGGTGATCAATGATTAATATGTACTGTACAGCTCCCAGGATGCCCCGGAGTGGTTTGGTGAATTGTCCAATGGGCTGCTTCTGATACAGAAGATCATGGCAGGTTTTCTGGCCTTGCATACAGGTGACTTTTTAAAATAAAATACACTTCGCATTGCTATTCAATGCACCCATAAGCTCATTTTGTGATTGTTTTAGGACTCTTGATCCCTTTACCTATAGGGGAATTACTAGGAATAACAAACAGCAGTAAACAAACTACTTGCTCTACAAACAGATATTCTTATATATTTTATGTATTCATTTGTTTGTGGCTTTTAATTGTATATTTTATGAATGAAATGTTTTTGCCATGACATTAAATAAAAATATATTTGATATTATATGCACATACAAATGTGTGTTTATGGCGAAATAATAATAATAACAATATTAATATAGTATGAAAATAACAGTTTACAACATCACACAACATAATGTGCTTTTTTTTAATGGCTAAAAATAAATGTAAGTGAATGAGACCAGTTTCAATGGCTACGCCCGCTTGTATGTGAAAAATGTATATTAGTGTTACTTATTAAAATAAAATTCACATTTTCATAAAAAATTATTCACTCTGAAACACGTTTATTTATTTATTTTCATTTAAATTGCATTTTATTTAATACAATTTAAATGCTATTTAATAATTGCACTGGGTCCTTTTGTGATTTGGGTTTTGTATTGGTAAATCATGCATCTCTTTTTACTATTTAATTGATCTAGATCAGAGATGTCCAAACTAGGGCCCACGGGCCATAGTTGGTCCATGATAACCTTTGATTTGGCCCGCCATCCCGTCTGATCTTTCATCCCCACACATATTGCCCTATATATGTCCCAAACCTCCAACCCGTAGTGCCACAAATAAACCATGAATAAAATTAAATAAAACCATGAATAAAACATAAAGTCAGGTTCTAAACATTCTTTCCTGTTATACCCAAGTAAGAAATGAAGCTGCCCTAGTATTTGACGAACCATTCTTGCCACAGTTTTTTCCAAAGCCATATAAGATGACACTTATATGACACACTGGAAGTAGAAGGTGGTTTAGAATCCTTCCGTCTCAAAGTTATAAGTTATGGCTGCTAGTAGGGCTAGTCTGACAAATCTCAGATTAATGCTTTGTTGATCAAGTTGTGTAGTATCTCCTAAGAGGGTAAGTCTAGGCTCTAGGCACATTAGTTCCTACATCTATGGCAATAACCTCTAAGACCTCTTTCCAAAATTCTTCTAAGTCAGGACAAGACCACAGCATATGTAGGAGAATCCCTCTATCTGCTTTACATCTAGGACAAAGCTCTGGGTAGGAGCTTTTAAAGGGGTGCAATCTAACTGGAGTATAGTAAACTCTTTGTATCACATTAAATTGGATGAGCTTATGACGACTATTATTGTTTCCCATTCATCATCAGTAAATGAGCACAAAGTCTTTTTCCCACTTAGATTTTACGTCGTGAATATTACCAGCCATCAGTTGTAACAACTTAAAAGAGACGAGACCTTTAGGACATTTTTTATCTGACAAAATAGCCTCAAGAGGTGAAAGCAAAAGTTTAGATAAACGACCCCATTGTTGGGTCTGAATATAGTGTCCAACTTGTAGGTAGTTAAAAAACTAAATTTGAGTGAAGGGCAAACTTCTGTTGTAGCTGCTCGAACGGCATGTGTGTGTCCTCCTCATAGAATTCGTCAAAGGTTTGGATGCCCTGACCATACCGTTTGGTCAATTTCTTCAAAAACAGTTTATAGAAACAAAAGGTATTGCAGCAAGAGTTATACCCTGCACTTGCGCCTCTTCTAGTTGTTAAATTAGAAATTCTTTTTTTTTTTGTAACTTTTTATTTAAGATTTTTCAATATATGTAACAACCCTTTCCCCAACAATTTAACCCCTTACAGGTGAGGGAATACATAAAAAGATAATGATATTATAAATTAAAACATGTAAATAAATAAATATAATATAAATAAAAATAAAAAATAAAAATAAATAAAATAAAATAAAATGTACTGCCATCATAATTACTTCTCAGGGGATACGTTTGTACATCAAGTTACATTGTGTTACATTGCAGTTACCTCAAATTACATTGGTGATAGGTTAAGTAACCTCTATATATACGTACATTTAAATGTCCATTGTGTTATAAATGGAATTGTTTGTTTTCATTGTAATAAGTTAATTATAAAACGGAAAAAATTATAATGCATTCGTTAGCCTGACACGATTAATGTAATTCTTTATTTATTTTAAAATTTTTGGAAATTACCCATGGCAATAGAGTTTGATATATTTACCTTCGGCCCACAGCCCTCAATTATGTTTGTTTTTTGGCCCTTCGTAAGAAAAGGTTTGGATACCTCTGATCTAGATTTAAATGTGGAAAAAAAAGATGAAGTTGTAGTGACGTTATTTCTGCTTTTGTTTGCTCTTTTTTTATTTTTTTTTATTTTTTTATTTATTTATTTTTCAGTGGTCATCTCTCTTAGCTATGTCCACCGTTCACAACCCCTGTGGAGGAGAAACCCGTTCAGCAACACATGGTGGTGTCTCACAGTGCCTGTGGTGTGAGTGTTTCATTTAGAGAAGTCAATGTAGACAAGTCATCTCTAAAAATAATAATAATAAATTGAAGCAAAACTGGGATCATATAAATGCTCTTTATATGCCACCTAATTTTCTCCTCTCGCTTTGTTAGATTGTTGGGACAGGTGGTGCAGGCGGTGATCGATTATCATCTGTGGAGGAACAGGAGAACGGAGGTGGTCTTCACTCTTCATCACATTCCCCTGATGGTCTGGCTGTTGGTTTCTCTGTCCATCGTACTTGTGGTGCTAATCAATGAAGCAGTCAAACTGCATGAAATCAGGTAAGAGACAAAGGAGAAATGGAGGATAAAAATTCTCTCATCATTTACTTATTTTGAAGTCATTCCAAACCTGTATGACTTTCTTATTTACGGTAAAGAATTACATTATGGGACCTTTATCTCTGCTCTGATGTTGATGTTGAAAATTTAACTCCAGAGTTTGACAAAGTGACCTTTATTGACTTTTTAATAGTTTGAATCAATACACAGTATATATATCGTAAAAAATAACAGAAAAAGTACTGGCAGTTTAATATGTTTTTACTGCAATTTACAGCACCAATTTAGACAATATATCACTTCAACCATTAAAAATGTCAGTAGTCACTTTTCTTTTTTTTTCACTTTTCAGCATGTATTTGAGGGAAGGATCAAGACAAAAAATTGCCAAAAACATCAGAAAACACATACAACTGTTAATTTATGTATATTTTTTATATTTTTAAAATTACAGTTCAAAAATATTACAACTGAAAAGCATTTTTTAATTATAATAATATATTGGAATATTTGTACAGACCTTTGAATAATACTGTGCATGTGAATTCTTATTTTCTACATATTTAAAATTTGTTGTCAAATTTATTCATTCATTCATTTTCCTTCGGCTTAGTGCTTTTATTCATCAGGAAACCCACCAAACACGGGGAGAAAATGCAAACTCCATACAGAAATCCAAACTGACCCAGCCGTGACTCGAACTATCAGCCTTCTTGCTGTGAGGCGACAGTGCTAACCACTGAGCCACTGCGTCGCCCGTTGTCAAATTTAGTTATCCTTCATTCAGAAGCTGTATTTCCATCCACGAATGTAAGAAATATGTATTAAAACATAAAATCGCAATTCTTAGGAGAATTTGCTTGGAACAATAATGAAAATATACATTAAACATTGACATTGTAATATATTATAATTCTTCATAAACAGTTGTTGGTAGATAACATATGACTCTGTAAGCAAAGTCTTTATTCAGTATTCTAGTCCATATATTTAGGATTTTTCAAGGATTGTCTCAGTTCACTATTTGATCTTTAAATAAGTGCAAATCTATTCTACATAAAACACTAAACACTAAACTCACAAAAGTCACTAAAGTCACAGCTAAATCTGTCTCTGAATTCAGGGTACGAGTGCGTTACCAGAAGAGGCAGAAGCTTCAGTTTGAGACGAAGCTGGGAATGAACTCTCCTTTCTGACCTGTGTCTTTCCTGGTCCTGTTGATTTGAGTGACGGAGGAGATGAAGCTCTGCACGGCTCCACTGAAGGCCACCGAGGGCTGTGTTTATTTCAGCGTCTTTGATTTGGGCTCATCTGTGCTGTGTGAGGGGCGTTCATCTGCATGCTGCTGTGCTTTGGACACGGTCATTTATTAAGGGATTATTTTATTCTTCGATCCCCCTCGAAACCTAAAACTGCAAGATACAACCCACAAACAGAGGGCTAAATTAGCATGATTTTACTCCTGTCTTTTAGATTTTGTGAAATAATAGGGTTTTATCGAAATCTTTTCAGTTTCAAACACAGAGAGCTTTGACCTTCTTGTGCTTGTATGAATTTTTCATGCAGTTTATTTACATTGTCAGAAGCCTGTTTTAATGGGTTATAATGTGAATGTCATCGCCTCGACTTACCTCATATTCAGAGGGGGAATATTTCATTCGTTTTATATTTAGTGATGCACACGTGAGTTTATTTATAACAATATATCAGCGGTTTAGCTGAGAAACATCGCTTCCAGAATGTCAAGCTCATTTACTAGCTTACCTAGAATCACTTTTATTTTCCAGATTGATATCAGATGAAATGCATGAACATCTTTTTTTTTTTTAAGTCTTCTTTTAAACTATTTTTACTGCAAAGTTCAATCTGAGCACAGCTTCCCACTTAAAAGCATTTCAAGTTTTCACTTCAAATGTTCTCATTCTGTCAGAGGTTTTGAAATGTTTTTACATGTGAGCCAGAATGCACTGAATTTTATTCTAATTGTTTTGCATACATTTACACGCATGAGGACAAAATCACTTTCCTAAATTTTTCACTGTACAGCAGTTTTTGTTAATGGAGTTGTTTTCAATGTTCTGCAAAATAGATCTAACTTTGAATGGGGTCGGGATTCTTTTAAATAGTATTTTTTGTAATTATTGTTTTCAACCCCATGCAGAGAATTCAGTGTTTACTGATAAAGAGGGATATTGAACTTTTACGCTGTTCTACCTCTTGCTGATTGCCTCATTATATATAATAATAATAATAATAATAATCTAGGCAACATCATGATTTGAATCGGTTTTATGATTTTATCCACACTGGCTGCAGCTATGGAGCATAAGGGGCTCACTTACAGATGTGCTGATTTACAAAAACACGACCAGCTAATTTCCAAATTACCAGCATTTTTTTCCTTTTTCTTTTTTCTTTTCCACTACTAGTGCAATACGCCAAACGTATGACCTGAAGCATCTGACTTTCCTTAGAATTTTTAAAGGGGTAGTTGACACAAAACTAAAAATGATCATTTATGTAATCAAATGGATCCAAACTGGTTTGACTCTTTCATTTACAGATCACATTTATTTCTTCATTTATTTTGTGGAACGTACCAATCGTTTTCATCTAAATAAGATCCAAAAATGCTTTGGTGCCACATCGACTTTCATTGGAAGGACAAAAAAAACACACACAAACATTTGATAAGAATCACCATCACTTTTAGTGGTGTTGTCCCTTTAAGTTGCTGCTGAAGATCTTAAATGAATATTATGTACAGAGATCATGTGACCTCGTATTCGCAAAAAAACCCCGTCTTTCCAATAAGCCACAGTTTGTTCCCTTTTTTTACGTAATGAACCAAAAGATGTCTTAACTTATTGATTTCTTGCCTTTTTGTTCCTGTGTTATACTGAAATCATAAATACATACTGTAACCTGTAATCTAACGTTGAAATGTCTGTACATCTTAACGGCGAAAGATTGCGAGCTAACAGCCTTCTCCGTAATGCATCTAGAGATTGTCATAGGCACTGAATGTACGTTTCTACAATGCATATTTCATGCTTTCTACTCCTTTTCCTGCTTGTCTTTGCATTATGATGTATTTGGAGGTTCTGCTTCATTATATAACTGTTGCTGTGGTTAAATGTTTCTGCAACGATGCTTTTCAGTCATATCAGAGAAATCCAAAAGTAGTCCTGAATTTACTCTTTTCTTTCTTTCTTCTTTTATTTTTGCTGGATTTTTGGTATAACGAAATGTAAAATAGCATTTCGCTATAGGGAGAGATGTGTTTTATTAAGCACTGATCTGTTATGTACAAACCATCATAACATGAAGAAATGTTTTAGGATACGGGTTTGTGAGAGGTGGCTTTGTAAAGTACGTTTGTTTTCTGCTAATTATCTTTTTTCTCTTCAACTGCATGAGAAAGACTGTAAGAATGCAACATATTTTGTTTTTTTCATCTGCTGAATATTGAATATGTTGCCTCGGTCATGCATGGATTAGAAACGTTGTTGATTCTTTCTCCATCATTCAGAAAGGCTGTCGTTTTTAAGCCAGGGGTATGAATTCTGGCTCTTTTAGGGGGCTGTAATGAAGCGCTCTGCTACATACATGCCTGAGCTGCAACTTACACTGATTGACTCAATACACGGATATTTGCTATTTATGAATGTTCATAAGATTTATAAATGTTGTACAGTTTGTATTTTTTTAAGATGTCTTTAACATTGATTTTTCTCCTTCCCTGCAAATTATTTGTGAACCAATTTTATGTTATTAAATATGTTCATTTCAAAACAAGTGTGTGGTCTTTCAAAAGGTATTTAGCGATTCAGTCTGACTAGAACAGTCAGCATACACACACTGAAACTTTACATTTCTGAAGTGCTCAATGGAAAAGGTTTTAATGCACTTTATGTGCTTATTTGGTTTTTAGTGTAAATACGTCATCTACATAGTTAATGCTACAAAATTGAAGTTATTGCAAGTCCATAGCAATGTCAGCAAGTTCTTTTGTAAAATTCTTGATCTGAAACTACTGGAAGACTCATTTGTGATTTATATATTGACTGGAAAAACATCATAAATGACCAAAAAGTGTGAGAGGCTAAAGGAGGAGTAATCAAAATGTATTGACTGAAAAAGTTGATAAATATGTTAATATTGACCATAAAGTGTCACCTAATCTGTGCAGAGATAATTACATTTCATTGACATCAACCCTGGTAATGAAGTGTGGAAAACTACAAACTTTTCAGGAACTATTTTGGGGGGTTTTTGACAGGAAAAGTTGAAAAAGAAATTAATATTGGTCAAGTAGCATGCGACCCTATGCCTGTACAAGAACACTATATTTACTGACTGGAAATAGTTGTAAAATCTTTGAAAATTAGCCGTGTACTCATTTATTGTTTTCTTTTCCACTTTATAAACATTATTAACATTGTATATGTTGATTGAACTGAACAATATCCACTTTATTCTTTCTTGTTCAACCGTCAGGAAGGTATGGATATCATAGACATTATTATAATAGAAAGCTTTATATTATGATGAATACTATCGCCTCCAACGTTTTGCTGTGATCGTCCTATAGGAGGCGTTGCCGCAGTAAAGCCGTTCCGCAACATTAAAGGCTGTGATTGGATCTTGTGGCTGACATGCAGGATTTGGGCCAATCAGGGTTGGAAGGCTAACGGTGCACACTGCGTACTGCACGATGAAGTACTACGGCACCGCCGGTGGAGCAGCAGCACATTGACTGGTGTCATAAGATCATTTGAAGGACTCTTTTCGTGGGTTACCTCACATTCCACACCGTTTTAGAGGTAAATATATTGGAATGCCTAATTTAGAGCTGTGTCTTGTTTTTGTGTTTGTACGTTAGCCGTCAGGTTGAAAACCCAAACGATGTTCCAAAGGCATGATGACCCAGACAAACAAACCTTTAACAGGTCGTTTTAAAATGACATTTACAGCTGCAAAAATCCACGACAGGTTGTTAAAAACAAGAAATCCACCGCACCCTGTTTGTGTGACATGACATCCATCACGGGCTAACAGACGCTGCATTGACAATTACAAACACGCAGAGTCACGTGCACGATTTCCATGCAAAACAGGTCGTGTTTTAACGCTTTTATGTAGATAAAGCTGATGACAATGCTATGATTCTACTACAACTTCACTGAGCAAAAGTAAAAACTAGCGGTAAGTAAATGTAGACGCAACTGATGTATGTGAATAATACTTGTCTTGTAATCTTGCTTGTATTTTGCCTTTAGTGAAGTTTGTAGTGGAAATACAGTAAAGTGAAGCAGATCTACAGTATATGCAAAAAAAGTCTAGTTTGGCCTAACGTTACATCAATTTGTTAATAACCCTTCTTATTGTTTTTTTGTGGGACCTCTTGACCAGTTATAGATTACTGATGGATTTTAAATGTGCAGATGGAGCTGTGTTTGGATTATTTTTGCCTCACAAACTTTACTTTCTGAAATGTCATACTGTATCATTTTCTTTCAATCAATCTTTATTTGAAAGCGTCAATTAGATTATTGCTTAATGTAAAATTTTGCTTTTAAATATAACAAAATATGAGGTTTTTTTTGTAGCATGAATTTTTTTTAACTACTGAAATAGTTTTTTGCGATTTTAGTTTAGAATAACCACACTGGATGCATGTATTATAATGGTTATTTTTTGTATTTTATTTTTGAAATTCTTATATTTAATCACTGTTTTTTGTATTTTATTTCAAAGGCTTCTCAGACAAAATTACAAATAAACATTGACATGGGTTTGTAAAATGAAAAATACCTAAAGGCTGATTCACACCGCATCATCAGACAGCAACAGACACTTATAAATTATGGGTGTCTGTTGGCACCTGTCTGAGCTTGTTTTTGCCCATTGAACATGCTGAATTGGCACTTAACATTGTGTAATATGGTAATTGTTTGTGTTTGTCAGCGGTGTGAGTTGGCCTTATAATAGCATTTTCTCTGTATTTTAGAATAATATGCTGCATTATTTACCTATTAGGGTCATTTAATATAGGTACCCACAGTGAGGAGCTCGGGCAGTGCATTCTAATCACATTTCACTCTTTTGCCTGTTCCTCCTACTAATGAGAGGCAGAACAGGCGGTTTGAGGGTCCGAGATGGACGTGGCAGTCCCTAAATCCCGTGTGTTTCTGAACTACAGTCCCACTGCCCTGTTTTCACAGTGAGAGTCATTCTGCATGGTGTTGCTGCTGTGTGTGTGTGTGTCTGCAACATGGACGCCCTCCATCAATACTGCGCTGAAGCTCTGCTTTATCCTTCAGCTGGTATAATTGTAACTAAAAAACCTCAGGAAAATGCTAATGATTATTGTGGTCTTGTACAATCTATAGCTTTGTTCTATGCTTGAAGTTTAACATCTAATTTAATACAGTTGTTAGGCCTGCACGATTAATCGTTTCTCAACCGAAATCCTGTTTTAAACAGGTACAATTTTCAAACTGATAACAATCAAATATGGTAACAAGCATATAGTTTTTGACATTTTGGACAGTTTGTAAGCACATTACCCTGAACAATGTGAGAAATGAAACGCAATCTAAATGTGAAGGTGTTCTTGTTGACCTGTTGGCTTTAGAATAATTTATGTTCTTTGCACTTTAAATGGCAAAAATGTTTGCTGCCGTTGTTTCAACCAATTAGATTAGATTTTTTTCTTCAAATCGTGCAGCCCTAGTGTGTGGACCATTGAAGCATCTGTTATGTTTCAGAAAAGTTCTCCACAGGCTTTAATGTCCAAAATCCAATTACAGAGGCATTAAAGTTTCACTGTTTTGTGATCTTTGTTCTCTTTATTACGCCAATTAGGTAACAAAAATATCATAAACGAGCACAAGATATAAGAACACTTGATTCTGTAGATTTTCTTGCTACATTTGGAGTTTGTTCTGGGATTGAAAGGCAACCTGAAAACCCATACTTGCTGCATCAATCAATCATTCATTCATGCTGCATGGCGCTACCACTATGGCCCATGTAAAGTCATACATGGTGCAGTAGACTGGAGTTAGAAGTTAGTCTGACTATGGACCTTACAGTTTATTTTGCATCTTTAGGTGGAGTTTACCAGTTACTCCCACCCAGGTGATGGCTGCGGTGCAGGATGGACCATGGAAGAGCCTGAGCTCCGGGAAGAAAGTAGCTTTGGCTGCTGGCATCTCGGTTGGAGCAACAGTTGGATACCTAGTTTATCGTCACATTCGAAACAGCAGTGGTGAGTTTAGAACTTTTTAATGTAACTTTTTAAAGGTGCAGTATGTAAGTTTGACACCCAGTGGTTGAACTAGGTATTGCACTCCTAGTTTAAAACGCATCAAAGCGCAAGTTGCCAGATTGATGACATCAACAGGAGTGTGCCTGACTGTTGAGCCTAAAGGCTGATTTAAGGCTGATGTGAGTCGTGTTCTAAATGAATTGGCATGCGATAGAAGGAATATTTTCCATATTAAAAAGAGTTTTTGTTCTAGCCAACACCTGAAATTTATATTTTAGAAACAGCTTCTATTTCTTGCAGCTGAACAACAGAAAACTGACAGTGATCACCTCAGGTACACCTCATGTGCTTTATTCAATGTTAAATGCTAATAATGTGAGTTTGAATGTCATTTTACATGACATGTATTGCCATACTACTGAAAGCAGCAGCAGATAGTTTAGCTCAGATCTTGAAAGTAAAATAAACTGTTTGAACTTTAGAGCTGTGACTCAGTGCAAGCCAACACATATCAGTGACTCAGCATGTACATTTAATAATGTTAAAGAGGATTAATATGTATTAATTAGATCATAAACCTTACCATTTTGCTGGGCTGCAGTAAGTGCACTATTCTGTGATTCTGAATGGCTGTATTTAATTTTATGTTGTGTTTAGTCTGGTGCAAACAGCCAAACTGCATATCACTGCAAAACGTAGCGTGTTGTTAGGACACAGGGTTACAAGGTAACCTGCTAATGCTTGCGTTTGTAATTTTTATATTATTTGCTAATTTATAACCACCTCATGTGGAACTCGTGGAGTCTGCTACTGTCCACCGGGTGCATACTTGGAGAGCCTTCCTGACTGAATGAAATACGCCGTTTTCCCCCAAGGCAAATCGGGGTGCTGAAATATAATTGGCTAAAGTGGCAGTGGGTGAGTTAAAGGGACCAAAACAAACAAAGACAGACGTACTGGCACATAACTCACATTTTCAAAGCAGAATAACTGACTTTAGCATTGTTTTTCAGATAAACAAGAATTACTCAGCATGTTTCTTAAATATCTGCAAACATATTGTGGTATTTTTATGCTTTAGAAGAGTCAAAAACTTACATACAGCACCTTCAAATATCAAAATGCATGTTACATTTTACTGTTTGTCTTCTGTTCTGAGCTGCCTGAAATGTGTCTTCAGTGATTGCAGTCTTAGGTTTGTGTATAATGCCAGCTTATGGTCTTCATTGGCTGCATGTAAGCAACATCTACTTTGATCCTCCAAAAGGCTGATTTATACATTGCCGTACTCCACATTGTGCATATTGCAAGTAGTCAATGACATCGTGAGCATTTATCCTTGTGCGTAACACTTCCGAAAAACCAGTAGGCAGTGGGGTTTCTATGTTCCACTGTGTTGTGTTTCTTTGCCGGTGCTTTAGGTTTATGCCAGAAATGAATGCAATGTCAACATATTTAATAATAAAATAAACAAAACAAAAATATCCAATAGCTCCCTTGTGGGACTTTAGACTTGTTAAACACTCGCTCTGTTCCTATGACCCTAAACCCTGCCTACACTCGACAATGATACCAAGCCGACCAGTCACAGATCTTTGTAAAGTCATTGTAATGTGTAGTTAAATTTTTTTGAGAGGTGCGTATCAGGGTATGACAAAAGGTAAGCAATCGTATGAAGAGCCTACCACGTGCCTTCAATGCTGAAGTATTAATCTGCCCTTTAGACGGTAAGGTTGGAGTATAGCTGAGGCCTAGAAGAGTGTAGTTTATGTTATCTGAACAATGAAAGCTCATTCGATTTTGAATTTACTTCCAAGGGTAGAGGAGACGGGCTTAAATTGATATGGTAATTGAATGTTATGTGCTTGTTTAGGAGTTATTTAATTTCTATATTCTAGTCGATATAGCCTTTACATCACATGACAACAGAACTAACAACAAACAACCAAATGATATTGTTTGGGGTTCTAAAATGATATTATATTAATATTGCTAATTTTCTTCTTTCCATTTGTTCTTTAGAGCAAAGCCAAAGCAAAGAGGAGTCCAGAATATCTGTTCCCCTTGACGTGTATCGATCTATTGCAAGATATCAGAGCGCCTTTCTGGACATAGTGAGTGTGCGCTTCTTTTTTAATAATACTTTAATACGTTTTTTTTCTGTCTAGGGCTATATAATTATATACTATATACTGTTCAAAAATGTGTGACATGTAACTTAAGATTACATTTTTAAAAGATACCAAGGCTGCAATTATTTGTCCAAAAAAATACAGTAAAATAGTTATTTTACCCTCTAATTATTCAAATTTATATACAAATATTTATCTTTGTAATGACAACTTAATTTTAGCATTATTTTTAGCATCCTCTGTGCTAATTTGATATTTTATTTTTATTAAGGACACTTTAAATGTTTGATTGATTTAAGACATCCAAATACAAGTATTGTCTCCCAAAAAAAATCATATTGATCCCAAACCTTCAGTAGCAGAGGTATGATTTGTGGATGAAACAGCTGGCCAACTGTGTGATTAGTTTCTTATTTTGGATGACTTGAATAAATCTGTAAAAAAAATAAAAAAAATAAAAATCTTCATCTTGAAATAATGGAAAAGTGTACTATAGTAGATGATAAAGATACAATATTTGTAGGTGTGGCAGCTGTGAAATCTAAACAAAATTAGTAAATATGAGCAATACAAACTAATAAGTAGAAGATATGTGATGTTTATTATATGGTTTACGAACTCTTTCTAACTGACGTTTGTGCAGGTGAATCAGAAGTCTGGTGCCCAGATAAATGTGTTGCCGAACACTGAAGAGCAGAGCATGGTGAATTTTCTGATCCAGGGCTCACCTGAACAGATTCTTATAGCTCAGTGTGCATTGGAGAAACTGGCCACCGACTGTGAGGTCACCACTGATGTCATAGACGTGCCTCAGACAGCATTTGGACGGATTATAGGTTGGTGTATGGTTTATTTCAGAGGCTATATGTTTTCAGTAATTAATAATGAGGAGGACTTGTTTTGAAATGATCTTTTCACTTATCACTCTTACCTCTTTCCAAAATAGTTTAATCTTTGTACACTGCCAAATACAGTAAAAACAAGGATCCTCTAGCTTCCAAACATTTTGTGCAAATATCTGGTATGTTTTTATTATATCTATTTAATTCTACTGGTGTTACATATGTCTGCGTTATCCATTTATATTGTATAAGTTTAAGACGTAAATTTATAGACATAGTATGAGCCTTGGTACAAGCTTCTTCCCAATCCTCATCTGAATAATATAATTTTAGTTCAACGTTTACGTGTTTTTAGATCACTATATAGTTTAAAATAAATAAAATTAGCTAAAAAAATTCAACAAAAATAAATTATATTAAAATAAAATGTTCATTATTTTAAATTCAGTTCATATCATTCTTATAATTTGACTTATGATCCAAACATTTCCATGGACCTTCAACCAAATTTTAAAAAGTCTATTATGTGTAGAATCCAAATAGATTGAAAAAATCTACATATAGTCTCTTTAAGTAAAGGTGTCCATTTTCATATTTTCTGAGCATTTGTGGTTCACATCATTCTGTCAGCATGTAATCTCTTACTATGTTTGAAATGTTTTCTTCAGGTCGTGGTGGAGAGACATTGAAGTTCATAAACCGAGTTTCAGGGGCGAGAGTGAACTGCTCCAAAGATCGTGGACGCAGCTTGGAGGAGAACGGCAAGATCACTATTACTGGCACACGCAAAGAAATTCAGAGTGCTAAGGTGATATTTTGGCATTTGTGTGGTTCATAGAAAATGTTTTCAGGTTTTATGCAGTGAGTAAAAGCTGGTGTGAGATTTTTATTTATTTTTTCCCTCACAGGAGATGATCATGGAGAAGGTCATCGAGAATGAAACCGTACGGAAGCGGATAAGCCAGGCTTCTGCTCTGCGTCAAAAGAGAAAACCACCAGAAACCCAAGGACCTGAGAATGAATTATTAAAGCTTAATGGAAAAGATTTGCCTTCCCCTGTGAATGAGCTTAAACAAGAGCTGCCTGTTACAGTCAATGGTTATGTGGACAGCACTGATACAGCTGAAAACTCCCTCAGATCAGAGGACGAGGAGATCCTCTCTCCAGTCTCACCTCTGGAAATCTCCAAGTTTGAAAGTAAGATTCACTATTTTTCTCAGTTAAAGCGACTTTCTCTTGTGGCTCCCTTTTGGTTGATAAGTTCAGTTGCTGGATGCCAACAAAGCAGATGCACTGTTCTGCTAATAGGCATTTTTACATACATTCTTGGAAGGGACAGGGCTGTGTGTACTGGGGTGCTCACCCAAAGTTACACGCGTGATTTCAGGAGGCAGATCAGATCTTTATTGGATCGGTTTATGCACAACATCTGACTCTAACTCCATTTTTGGATGAACTGTCCATTTAAAAATAGGTTTTGATACTTACTCAGTAATACAGCTGGAAAATTCATCAGAGTAAAATATGAACCTTTTAAGTGCTCCCTCTTATTTTCTGTCAAAACAAATGCAGGAAAAGCTGGAGTAAATCAATAAATGTAAGAAAGTTAGAAAATAAAGTTGATTTGTACTGCAAAATACAATTATTTTACAAATACGTATTATTTATCTTAAGGAAAAATAGTAATTCTTAAAATATAAATGCGTTCATTGATTTTTATTTTTTATTTATTTTATTAATTTTTAATATAATTGTTTTATTGACGTTTTCATATATAGATATATAGCAGCGCCTTTTCATCTAAAAATGTTGCTCTTCACCTTGCATTGAAAGGATACTGTCCTGAAAAAGCCTGGATTCCCACCCTAACTATAATTTATATGTGATTTAACAGTTTATCAGTAGTAAAGATGACTACATGTGTTACAACAGCTGGAAATAAAGCTGAAATTAATTAATTAGCGGAGCAAACTTGTCAGTCCAAATTTGCAGGGTGAAAACAACCTGCAGAATATCTCATAACTAATTTCTGATCAGTTCCTAGTCCAGATCTGAGCTTCCAGCCAGATGAGCATCTGGAGGTGTATGTGTCTGCCTCAGAGAATCCTCAACACTTTTGGATCCAGATCCTGGGGGTCCGTTCTCTACAGCTGGACAAACTGACGGCCGAAATGAGTCGTTTCTACAATGGTGATTCCTCACAAGTACGTTTGCATAATTCTCAATTTTTTTTTTTCATCTTTGTTTGTTAGTTGTTAGTGACTATACGGTTTATAACCCTTCTTCAGGAGCATAGAGTGGAGACTATTATAGTTGGAGACATAGTGGCTGCTCCGTACAGAGATCACGGCACGTGGAATCGCGCACGAGTGTTGGGAATTGTAGGATCAGGCCTGGTGGATCTGTACTATGTGGACTTTGGGGACAATGGGGAGCTTCCTCGGGAACATTTACGAAGCATGAGGTACATGAAGTGGCTGGTTTTAATGTGACGATGGGCTTTTTTCATATTTCTGGTTATCTCATAGTTGGGTAAACTTAGAGAGCAGTGAATGGGAGAGTACTACAAAACTGTTTTTGTGTTCCTATTTGCTTTAATAATAAAATTTTCCTTCACAAAAGTTGTGTGAGTCTGATAACGGCAGCCAAAGGAGAGAACAATATAAAACATACTGTCCCATCTATAGGTCCTGCATTAGAAACACCTTGCATAAGCAATAATTCATTTTTCTGTAATTTAATGCAAAGATGATATTACAAAGTAATATTTTATAAATGTACTTTATGAATGAATTTAAAAATCTATATATTAAAAACTTTCAAGGAATTAAGATGCTGATGACTGTTAAACTCATCATCACTGTTTTATGAAAAGGGTCCATTGTGATTGTGTATCTTTATTTTGTTTGTTTGTTTGTTTTTACAATATTAGTGTCAAATCAATGTTTTTAAATGATACCAGTGTCTGCACTGATAAAATGCCAAACACAGCCAAAAAATGATGGTGGATGGCATTAATGAACAGCTTTTTATTGTAGTTTTGTCAGTTTCTTCAGTGTTCATGAACATACAAATATACCCTCTGATACACAACAACAAAAACTGATGATACACAACAGCTTTTTAAATGATACCAGTGTCTGCACCGATACTTTAAATACGAGCCCAAAAAATGATGGTGGATGGCATTAATGAACGGCTTTTTGTTGTAGTTTTGTTAGTTTCTTCAATGTTCATGAACATACAAATATAGCATCTGATAGACAACAAAAACAGTGGAAAAGAAAAAGGGATGGGGACAAATGCTAATAAAGGGACATTTGGTCTTGTCAGGCAGTAGTTTGGGTATACAGAATACAATGAGGAGTCAAGGGAGGTCATAAACCTAGTGCCAAAGAAGTGTTCGTATCTGCCAAAGGTCCCTTGACTTTTGTTATGCATCGAAAGAAAGTTTCTCAAGTGGAAGTAGTGCAGATTTTTGAGTCCTTCACATTTTGAAAGAAGGTACCTGAGGAGATGACCATAATAACAAAATGCATTTCTTTGCCAGGTAAACTAAAATTAAAAACAGATGTTTATTATGAGAATTAAACAACAGATAACAAATACAAATCCACTGAGAAACAAAATTGTTGCTTAAAAGGATCTTGTTAAAGATTGTGTATTAGGTTTTAAATTGAACAACGTATTGAAAGTTTAATGTATACATAAATAAAAAAATACAAGTAAATGCAAAACAACTGTTACATTACTTAAAACTGGCATTAGTCAGTATTCAGGGTATGCAAAAACCAGTTTAAATTTCAGTAATTGTTTTGTTGAAATAGAACCATATTAGTTTTCTGGAACAAGGACTCTCTATATCTGTCTATATCTGACAATATAAAATCTGCATTTTAATTCTGATTTTAAGTAATTGATGAATATATAGCTTTTAGTACCATATTGGCATTGGGTCTCTGTATTCTTGTATATTCTTATTCTGAGTGTGCGTTAATTTTGTGGTTTTTAGAAGTGATTTCCTGAGCCTGCCTTTCCAAGCCATTGAATGCAGTCTTGCAGGGGTTCGACCTGAAGGTAAATAAAAAAAACAAAAACAAGTGATGTTTATCTGTACGGTTTTATCAAGAGCATAAAAATTTGTTTTTGTTTCAGGAGACGTTTGGACTGAAGCAGCCCTGGATGACTTTGAACGCATGACATTCTGTGCTGAATGGAAACCTTTACTGGCTAAACTCTACAGCTACTCTCATTCTGAGATCTCATCCTGGCCTAGTGTCAAACTCTATGACAACAGCCAGGGAAAGGTCAGAGGTCAACAGCACAACTCACTTTAGTCGATCCGTTTGTTGGTTAAATAATAAAAACCTGCTGTTCTGAAAGGATTTGGTAATGCA
Source organism: Danio choprae (assembly GCA_903798125.1). Classification (NCBI taxonomy): domain Eukaryota; kingdom Metazoa; phylum Chordata; class Actinopteri; order Cypriniformes; family Danionidae; genus Danio; species Danio choprae. Next base: position 1,276,966 of record CAIGQW010052810.1, read on the forward strand.
TTCTGCCAAAATCACATTCTGAAAAATAATTATGAGAAAAGAAAAGTTCGTAGACAACACAATTGTAATTCATTTTCAGGTATTAATTAAAATGTGACTCAATAGAAACAGGACAAGTTTGACAAAATATCATAAAAGGAAAAAACATACATTTGATTCAGCACTTGTGCTAAAAATGTGGAAAAAAAAAATCTTAGAATAAAAAAGGATTACAGTATAAACGATGCCTCTCAAAATTAAAATATTTTGTATAAAATAGATAGATAGATGTGTATTGCTGACATCATTAGTACCATACTCTGTTTTGTAGCTATAGTCAAGCAAGTGCAACTTGTTGGTTGCCTCTTCTGAAACAGTGTTTTAATATATATTTCTTTTAAATGTTCATTAAATTCATTATTCATTGGTAAGTAAAATAACCTACATTATTTTCAAATTCATTTGTAATAAGTTTTTCTTTTTTTAAATGTATATATTTTTTTCTCCTCCAATGCATAGAAAAAGTTATTTTTCTTCTGTCTCAGGCTGTGGATCTCGGTATAGAATTGATTCGCCTTGGTCATGCTGTGAGCTGTGAGGATGAAGGAAATGGGCTGAGGGGAGACTGGGATGAGTCCAGATCACTGCAGAAGATGCTGGTATGATACGTGTAAATTGTTATACAGCGTAATGCAGTGTCAAGCAGCAGTAAGGGAAACTTGGCTTGAATTTTAACAGGACGACATGACGGGAGCCACATCAGAACTCAGTATGTCCTGCATCAGTTTGTCAGGTATGTTTGCTCAAAATGAAATGAGAGAAATGTGTTGAGATGATTATTGTTATTATGATTATATATATGTATATACAGATGTAGACAAAATTGTTGGTACCCTTCCATTGAAGAAAGAAAACCAACGGCATGGTCACTGAAATACCTTGAAACCAAAAAAAGTAATAATTAATTAACAATTACTGAAAATAAATTAAGAAAAAAATAATCATATATTGCTTTCGAATTGTGGTTCAAACAAGGCTTTAAAATGGGTAAACTAACGAAACTGGATAAGTTGGCGGTTCATTCCGCTTTGGTGACCCCTTATTAATAAAGGGACTATGGCGAAAAGAAAATGAATGAATGAATTATAAGGTCACGTGTCACTAAAGTTGCTAAAAATGCTACGCCAATGATGGTAAATAAATGTATCTTTGCCATCCCAAGAATAAATTGTTTTACAATGCAGTTACAAGAAATTTTTTTTATTATAGATAGATAGATAGATAGATTTTCAAAAATATATATTTTTTATTATAATAAATAAATATTTTTTTAGGTATGACAAGTGACACTAATGGGTTGCCTCTTCTGCAACAGTGTTTTAATATATATTTTTAAAATGTTCATTATTTTGTATAGCTTTTATAGATAACAATAAATATAATGTTTCTTGAGCACTAAATTAGTAATTATATAAGGTCATGTGCATATTCTCCCCGTGTTGGCGTTGGTTTCCTCCGGGTGCTTCGGTTTCCCTCACAAGTCCAAAGACTTGCGGTACAGGTGAATTGGGTAGGCTAAATTGTCCGTAGTGTATGTGTGTGAATGAGTGTGTGTGGATGTTTCCCAGTGATGGGTTGCAGCTGGAAGGGCATCCGCTGCATAAAACATATGCTGGATAAGTTGGTGGTTCATTCCGCTGTGGCGACCCCAGATTAATAAAGGGACTAAGCCGAAAAGAAAATTAATGAATGAATAAGGTCATGTGTCACTGAAGATGCTAATGATGGTAAATAAATGTATCTTTGCCATCCCAAGAATAAATTGTCACAAGAAAATTTTTATTATAATAAATTCTAATTCTATTTCACAATTTTATTGTTTTTACTCTATTTCTGCTGCCGCTAATGCAACTAATTACAGACTTCTTTTTAAAAATTACAGTGTTATTTATTTTTTAAGTTTTGAACAGTAGTGTATTTGAGTTGAGGGTTTAACCAGTTGTTGCGGTGGCGTATGTGAAGGTTCACCATGGGTAAACAATCAGCTGGAAGGCTCTTCACGTCTCTTGAGCTCTATAGAGTTGGAGCGAGCCGATGTGGATCAGACCAGACCAGAACTCATGTCTTCCTACTCCCTGATCCACTCCACTCCATCTCAAAACCTGAGTGACCTGGTCAGCCAAATCCTCGAGACGTCTTCATCCATGCAAGACCCTCCAGTCCAATCCAACAGCTTAACTCCAGCATCGCCATTACATCTGCAGGAAATCTCATCTTCATTTTCTTCTCCGTTCTATGTGGAGACTGTGACATCAGCACTGGATTCATTCACTCTCAATGATGAGGTTTTCCTCGGATCGCATTATTACAGCAGGAACGAGAAGACTGCGTCCAGCGCGTCAGAAGAGACTGGTTCGTCTTATACGCTGGAGAGTCACAGTGACCATACAAAGAGCAGCAACAGCAGTGACGGTATTAGAGGAGTGTGGTATTACCTCACTTCCTCTAGAGACTCGTCTGACGCTTCTCTCAGCACCACCATGCCTCATTCGTCCACCACATCTTCATCCTATTCCACTAAATCCAGTGAGGAGAGCACTGCGTCCTCCGGGTCTGTGATTGAGTTGAGTTCAGACTCCTGCAGGGGTGTTGAAGATGCTCTCAGAACAGATAATCAGACTCCAGATACAGAGATTATCACATTGAGCGACAGTAGCAGCTCTGGGAGTGAATTCATTAACATTTCTGAGGAGCGGGAACTTGAGTCTGGTACGGGAGAACATTTAGAGGAATCAGATCCGCTAAAATGTGATGCGAGATGTCAGACGGCAGGCTTTAATGAGGATGTGCTGTATAATAAAGCTGAAAGTGGAAGAAGAGGAAGTGGACCAAAAAACATGGGTTTAAAAAGTGATACGGGAGCAAATGGTGGAGACGAGTCAACAAGAGGTGGACATTTAATACATAACTTGGTGATATAGTTGGATTTATTTGGGATGTGACTGGTTTTTCACTGACACCTTGGTAATGTTGAATGTGACTGAGCACAACTGGGACTTTATTTACACATCACATAGCTCTGGGCTTCTATGTGGGCTTCAAAATGCTTTCGTTTTAGCAAACATGGCTAACAAAATGCTAATTATTGCAGGGTATTTTAACTTTGTAAACATGTTAAAGAGATAATTCACACGATTTAAATTAGCTGATTTACTTAACCCAGGCTTGCACAAGATATACATGATATATGTTTTTTTCTTTAGTAGAACATTAAAAACTGTAATCGTGCAAGTGCAAGTCAGTAGCCATGTGTTCACCCACCAGTTTTTATGTATATTTTGGACTATTGCATAAAAATGCTTAATGGAAACACCAAGATGTGCCTACATTTAATAACCTTTTTGCACAAAAAGGCTTGTGCGCACAACTGAGTGGGATAAACCTTATCAAGTTAAAATGCACTTGAACTATGATTTAAACACATGGCCTGAAGTTAAGTAAATTAATTTATTTTGGGGTGAACTATCCCTTTAAGTGTTGATTTAAAGGTGCTGTAAGCCAAGGACGTTTTTAATTCAAGTCAAAAATGTTAGGAACATTGTGTGTATGTAACTTGTGAATTGTACACTCACATTCACACACAAATCTTTTGTCGTTTATATATTTTTTTCCTTTTCTGATTTTTCTTAATTTTTTCATTATTTTTTTCACCACTTTTAGGATAGATGCAGTACAAAAAAATGATTATTTGAATTGCCAATTACTTCTGTAGTTATTTGTATGCCTTAATATTTTAAATCAGCTTTTATTTCAGTTTTAAGATTGAATCTAATTTAGTCATTTTAGTGCTTAAAAGTAAAATGAGAAATATAAATTTAAGATGAACACTTCAACTTTACATCTCATTTACAGTCTAAAGGCAAAGTTTAGCCCATTGCACTTCAAATTGGCTTGAAAATGTCCAGTGCCTTTTGAATTAATAAGTTATATATAGTCAAATTATGGGCTTTACTCTGTAGCTTTTTCTTTAATCTTTTCTTTCCTGCTGTTCTCTCAGAAGTTGCCTCTATTTCCGGAAGTGTGGATGACACTATAGATGAGGAGTTCAACTGACAGAAGACCAAAGACGTGTATGCCTTGATATCTGTAAGTGAACATCAGTAGAATCTCACAGATATTGTTTTGATGCTTGTGTATAACATTCTGTTTAAGAGCAGATGATTGATCTAATGATGTCACCGTTTCTCCAGCGACCAGTTCTTCTCCTCATTCAGCACATGCTTCCCGTCTCTGAGAAAGAGCCTTACTTGACGACGTCACTCGCTCAGGCTGCCTGTATTTACTGCATTCGTTCTTATATGAACAATGGGTTTTATAGTTTGTAACGTTTTGGTACATCTGTTTTTTTTGTTGTTGTTTTTTTTTTACAGTTTACACTTATGTTCTCATTGTGTTCACCTCAGTTACATATAAAACTGTTTTCATTGAGTGTCACAGGATAGAAGATCGAAGAGCAGAGCTCAGGGAACTCAAGATTGAGTTGGTGAAACTCAGTATTGTTGCATTGTAGCACCAAAGTTTCTTTGGTTTTCTTTGGTAATGTGATGGTTTTGTTTATGGGTTATATTTTTGTTCTCTCATTTTCTGTAACAATATTATTTATGTTGTGCATTGAGATTTAATACATTAAATGCTATGGTATATATGTGTATACAATTAAATAAAGACTATTATTATACTTCATATTCTACTTTTTGTTTTGTGCAGGTTTCTTTTGTTTAGATTTTTTTTCTTTGTGTTGCTATAAAAGGATTGGGGGAAAATGGATATGTTTCAATTCTGTTTTGAAATAAAAGTACAGTAATATAAAAGCTGTTTTGTTTAATCATAGATAGATGGATAGATAGATGGATAGGTAGATACTAAGATTAGAGATAGTGTGTGTACAATGAAAAATGTGCAGTGATATTTAGTTATAATTTATAGGGATATACATACATACAGGGATAACTAGAATATTTATGGTGTCCTTATGTGTACAGAAAATTGCAGGCTTAAACTTTTTGGGGGATGATTGTTATGCGTTTTAAAATTTCATAAGATGTATTTGGGCTTGCTGAGTTTAAATATTTTACGTAATATACCCTAATCCACTGCTTTACTGTGTATTACTTTATTTAAATCCTTTGCATAGTAACAGCATTTGCAATGTTAGAATAGAAATACATATGAGGGCCATGATGTCTATGGGACGTTCTACCAGAAACGTACATTTTCACTTATAAAAATGTGACAGGGCCTGACTTAAGCTTTTCGTCCTCAAAGAAATCATACAAAAACAAGTATAAAATCATACAACGCAATGATAGAACGCATCCTGGATCACTGTCAGCTTCTCCTCCATCAAATGATGTCACGTCCGAGTCATAGCCTTAAACATGTATTGCATGCATTTTATGTTAATGCAAATGTGACAGGACTGACCGAAACATAAATTTATTACAATTTTACGTTTAATTTGTTCATTACAAAATTTTATTATGTATTTGTAGTATTTATTTGTAGAATGTATGTATAATTTCATGTTTTTAATCAATTGATGTGAATGATAACAACTTAAACTTGCAAAGTCCCCCCCCCCCCCCCCCCCTAAATAACAGTGTTTAGCATAACAAAACTATTAATGCTGTAGGTTCAATTGGGCTGAGAACAATGACAGGGTTTGTACATTTGTAAAGTGTTTTTAATAAAGAAAAACAATCTGAGAACTAAATGAATGACATTCCTTTACAAAACAACTCACAGAAATCAACTATCAGTCCATTTTAGACATTTTTGAAATGAAATACTTTTTATTCACTGTATTTATGTTTTTATTTCAGGGACAGATAATGTACACTTCTGGTAGAATGTCCCCTATAAGAAAGCAAAACCATGAATTTTACATCCTACAGGAGTCCTATCACTTCTGTAGAATTGAACACATATCTATTTACATTTATCGTCGCGACCACCATTACAGCCTGTTAAATTATATTACCGTTAAGCTATGACCGTAAAGATTCTATTTTAAAGTTAGGGTCAATAAATCTGCTATTCCCACCACTAAATCCGATTTTATTTGATCTGTAATTATTCACCCTCACTCAAACATTTCCTATGACCATATATGGGGTAAAGGTGCCGATGACGTGAACGGTGATTGGCTAAAACATATGTCAATCATTGTGGCTGCGCACGCGCACTCTCGAGCCATGACAATTGTTGATAATCAACTGGAGTTATTTTTTGCTTTAGAGTAAAATTATTTCAAGCCAGGCCCTTTCCCTCCGGGGGGCTGTCGGATCATACCACAACGAACGTAAGATACCGACTTGCATGAAGGGCTAATGGAAAACCCACGGGATATGGTAAGGAAGAGTTTATTTGAGCCCGCTTCCTTGATTTAGCTCAGTTAGCGGCTAGCAGTGTTAGCCGTCCTCTTTGTTTTGGTTGTCAGAAACAGATCCTGCTCGTCACACAAACTACAGCGTTTACCTCATTTAAATCACTCGTAATTCTTTCTATGCCATATAACATTTCATTCAAATTAGCTGTCTTATTAAATGGTGCTAATACAGTTGGTAATGTATATGTTTTGTGTTGCTGCAATAGACCCGCAGGCCAATAAATGTGAAAATGTTTGTGTTTGTTTCTCAACACACAGTTTTTACGAGGCTCATAAATGCGTTAAAAACGTTTTCACGAACTGTTATGTACAAGCAGGCAGCTTACTAGGGCTTGAGATAAGCGTATGTGCCTGTTTGTGTTGTGATGGCTTGTAATGTGACCTAAAATCATTAATGTGTGGTCAATAGGGATATTAAATGCATTAATTTGTGGTGAAATTGAACGTTAAGAGACGAGAATTAAAACTGTATTCTTTCAGGTAAAGAAGAGGTCCCAAAATCCTTCTTCAGTCTAGTGTTTTGGTATTGATGAATATAAATATGTAATTTCTGAAAATGCAGCAAGTTTCATTGAAATGATTAAGTTTCTTTAGCTTTTTTAATAATCTGGCTGTGGGGAATCTTTGGTGCTGATGATGTTGATCCTTTGTACGTAATATTTTCTTTTTTGTGACCCTTGGAAGTCTTTAATTTTATTAATGTGACTTGATCTGCCTCCTAATTCCCTTGTTTAAAGATTACGGTTATTGCTAGTTGTAATATTAATCATGCCGTATTATGTCAAAGGTTGTCATTTATTAAAGTATTATGGTTGTGCAAGTGAGCTGTAATCCTTGTCTTTCTTTGCCCTTTCTTAAATTTAACCATTGCTCCTCTCTTCTCTCTTGGTTTTTGTTTTTTTCAATATCCTCCACATTTTTTGTCTCACCTCGTTACATGTAGGCTGAGCACACTCCCCGCTCAGAGCGTAAGAGGAGAGATTCGTTCGGAATGTTTGACGGGTATGACAGCTGCAGTGAAGACAGCAGTAGCAGCTCCAGCTCAGAGGACAGTGAAGATGAAGTTCCCAGCATCCCTGCCAGTTTGCCTATCATCAAAAACAATGGCCAGGTGTACACCTATCCTGACGGAAAAGCAGGAATGGGTTAGTCATGTGGATCTAAAAGTCAAAAAACATACCTAAATATCGTTTCAATTATGGCTGGGCGATATTACAATCTTGTATCATGATAAAAGTCATCACATATCCTTATGAAGATATATATCAAGATATAGTATGATAGTTTATATACATTCATTACATGGGAAGGAATTCTTTTTTCTTCATATTTTAAGGGATATACTCTTTTTAAAATGTAATTCATTGTTATGTACATGTTATGTCATGTTACAAAACATGTTCATGTCTGCTTCCCTATAATGCAGTGTAAAATTGCGCTCAAATAAATTATAAGTATTACTGTAGTGACACCTCGAAATAAACGAATGAAATGAAACATTATACTTTTTATTTTGTCCATATATTGTCATATTGCACAGCCCTAATTTAAGTCATAACACAAACAATGTTATAAAAAGAAATCATGTATTTTTCTTATGGGTACAGTATTGTTTATAATGAGAAATTGTATTTGGTGCCCCATTTACTAGTTTACTGGTTTGCTTTTGAGAATAAATGTGTTCAGTGGTATAAATATGACTTTTTTCCTTTCTCTCTCATGCAGCAACATGTGAGATGTGTGGTATGGTTGGTGTACGAGATGCTTTCTATTCTAAAACGAAGCGATTCTGCAGCGTGTCCTGTTCCAGAAGCTATTCCTCCAATTCTAAAAAGGCCAGTATACTGGCAAGACTTCAGGTAACATGGGTGTTAACATTGAGACACATTGTAGTTTCCAGCTGGTTGTAGTATGTGTGTTGTGTTAGGATTTCATCAAGACACCTCTGGCTTAATTTGTCTTGTTTTTGGGAGCTTTCAGGTGGTTCATATTAGGGCTGCACAATATTGGAAAAAATTGACATTGCAGGATTTTGTTTTTCAGCGCTATGCATTGTGATATGAAACATATTTCACCAGATGGATTGAATAACTGTTTTTGTGAAGAATTCAGTATTTCAGAATGTTTGGGGTGATTTTATAGTGGAGAGCATGTGCATACATTATTAAAATGACCTTTAAATTAGATTAGAAAAACATACAAATGAGAGAAAAAAGTGTTTCATATTTGTTTGGTAAGTCTTAATGGCAGTCGGACACAAATATTTAAAAAATCTAATGTAAAATAACACTTGGCAGTCTTCACTGTAAAAATATTATTTAATTAGTCTTTGTTTAAACAAAATCGTTTCTTTTGATATGTTTAATAGAAAAAACCCCAAATGCAATTAATAACTGTAAATCCACAATAGTTAAACTTTGCCATTAATCTACAAGCTCCTCATCAACAATAAGCCATACTTGACATTGCAGATCCTGCGATGTGACTATTGTGGATGCACACATTGCCATATCTATGCTGAAACGATATATTGTGCAACCCTAGTTCTTTCAGGTAAAGATGAGGTCCCAAAATCCTTCTTCAGTCTAGTGTTTTAGTATTGATGAATATAAATATGTAATTTCTAAAAATGCAGCAAATTTAATTGAAATGATTAAGATTCTTTTGCTTTTTTAATAATCTGGCTGTGGGGAATCTTTGGTGCTGATGAGGTTGACCTTTTGTAGATGATATTTGCTTTTTTGTGACCCTTGGAAGTCTTTAATTTTATTAATGTGACTTGATCTGCCTCCTAATTCCCTTGTTTAAAGATTACGGTTATTACTAGTTGTAATATTAACCATGCCGTATTATGTCAAAGGTTGTCATTTATTAAAGTATTATGGATATATTGTGCAGCCCTAGTTCAAATATATATATCTCAAACACACACACACACACATTAAAATTAAGAGAAATTATTTGTAAAACTTAAAAAATGTCTTTACTATCGATTGATGATTGATACTACGATCAATGCTTTTTATTGTATGTAAAAATATATCATGGTATCTACAAAAAAATATTACAACTGTTTAAATACAAGTACTATTTAGTGAATTAAATTTTTTCATGGCTTACCAGTGAGAGGAAAAGAATGTAAATGACAGTGTGTGATGTTTTACAGAATTTACACTATTACATTTGCTCACTAGATTATCAAATATGTTTAGATGTTATTGAAAGCTTCAAACGTTTTAGATTTAGAGCCAAGGTCAGAAGAATCATAATCAAAACATGTGCTGTTGTTCCTTTTTCTCTCTCTCTGTATCTTTAAGATTGTGCGCATTCTTCTTGTTTCTTTTCAAGGGTAAACCACCAACAAAAAAGGCAAAAGTCTTACAGAAACAGCCGTTAATGGCAAAGTTGGCAGCTTATGCACAGTATCAAGCAAATCAACAGAACCAAGCTAAATCAAAATCAGGTAAAATGGCTTATTTTAGAGTGTTATTATGTAATTAAATGCATCAATGATCTGTTCTCACAATCAAATACCACAACATCATTTGTTCTTTTCCTCATGAAGTGGTTCCTGTTGAAGGCTTTGACTGGGGCCAGTACATTTGTAGCAATAATTTAGTTGGGGCACCAGTCAGCTGTTTCAAACATGTGAGTTGAAATTGGCTGAACATTATTATTTTTTTATCACTGTAATTGTGTTTCTTAAAATCATATGTTATAAATATTCTGTTTGTGATTCGATAACTCTTTCAGGTGCCCATGGGTATGTGCTGGGGTGACATAGCTGAGGGGGTGAGGGTGGAGGTCTTCAATTCTGACACAAACCTCTCCACTAAAGTTTACTGGGTAGCAGAGATTGTCAAACTGGCAGGTACTGTTGATTTCAGTCTCTACTTCAGTATCTACATTTTTTTTAATGGTTTGTTATAAATGAGAAAGGTATATGATTTATTTTTATCGCCTCTCAGGTTTTAAAGCTCTTTTGCGCTATGAGGGTTTTGATAATGACTCGAGCAGAGATTTCTGGTGTAATCTGTGCATCCCAGAAATCCACCCTGTTGGATGGTGCGCTTCTAGTGGAAAGCCACTGGTGCCTCCTAAATGTATGTATAACACAGCAATTTAAAAGTATGTAATAAGTTTTTTTTTTCCTTACTATTAAACTAGTAGAAGTTATTGATGAATAATTATGAATGTTAACATATTTTTTACTTTGTCCCCATAGCCATTCAGCATAAGTATTCTAACTGGAAAGCATTTCTTGTGAAAAGACTCACTGGAGCCAAAACTCTTCCGCCAGAGTTTGCCACAAAGGTAAGACACCGTATCCCAGCAGTGATCATAAAACTGTTCTGAGACTCTGGAAAAACCTGTAGAGCAGCCTGCTATGAGCAGTTATCATACACCAGGAAATAGCTTCTCACAAAACATGTTTACAAGTATGATAAAGATGTCAGACTGACTTAGTGTATGAAAGAAGCAAACCTCATTGGCCATGCTTTCATGCCCATTAGTGTCATCACTGAGACAAAAGTGAAAATCTTTGTCAATCTTTGTTTACCTTTTGCAGATAGCATCGATATTATTTATATTTGTAAATGTGCAGATATAATAATAATAGTAATAATAATAATAATAATAATAATAATAATAATAATTAGTTCATTTTATTTTCTTTATTTGAAATAAATTAATACTTTTATTTGGCAATGTATTTTTTAAAATTGACTAATCTTTTAAAGGTCATGTGAAGTGCTTTGAAATGTGCATTTCTTTTATTCGATGTTTGAAGTAATCTCAACTGAAAAATGAAGAGAGGGTGGGACATAGAGTAGCTCCTCCCCTTTGAAAAACAGCCAATAGAGTTTAATTTTTATTACTTTTATATCAATAGTATAACATTTTAATTGTTTTTTTTATAACATTTTTACTGCCCGTGAGAGTTGTTGAGCTCAAGTGCAGCAAATGAAAAGTGTTTTAATGGGGGCGGGGCATGTCAGATGCTAGAGAGCATTTGATTTAATTTAATTTAATAATATTTAATGAGAAACTGAAGTATGAAGTGATGCGAAAACAATGATTGATCCATTCAGGCGGAAGTGACAAACTACAAGCTTTGGATGTTTATATCAGTTTTATATTTTCCAAACGCAAATTGTCTCTGTTTTGGAGAACACTAGATTATAGATATCCTTTAAACGAAGGCTGAAACTAAAATCTGAAATTTATTTTAGTTCCATAGGACCTTTAAAAAATTGTCTTTGGAAATGTTTTTGTAAAAATATGTAATGGTTTATACAAATTTCTACAATAATAATAATAATACATGTTTGAGCACCAAATAAGCATATTAATATTACTGAAAGATCACATGACACTGAAGAGAGAAAGACAAAGTATTAAAAAAAATAAAGCAGTCATATTTTAAATCTATTTTACATTTAGGATTTGAATGTATTATTTATTATGCAACTTTGGTGAGCACAAAACACTTTTTTAAAAGAGCACACACACAATGCTAGACCTCTGAACGCTAGACTGCATCTGTTAAAAACTGTTTGTTTAAATGTGTAACCTGCAGGTTCAGGAGAACATGCAGTACCCATTTAAGAAACTGATGCGTGTGGAAGTAGTGGACAAGACGCACCTGTGCCGCACTCGTGTGGCTCTAGTGGAACAGGTGATCGGTGGTCGTTTACGCCTGGTGTACGAGGAGAGCCAGGACGGCACAGATGACTTTTGGTGTCATATGTTAAGCCCACTCATCCATTCCATTGGCTGGTCACGAAGCATTGGACATCGCTTCAAAAGATCTGGTCAGTGCGGGAAATTTAGATTAACCTTCTTGAAGTCAATTCAGCAAAAATAACATTTGATGACCTTGTTGTGGCTTATGGATGTAAACGTCTCTTATGTTGCACTCTGCAGAGGTGTCGAAGAAGATTGAGGGTCAGATGGATGCTCCATCACAGCTGTTTCTTAAGGTGCTTTTATAATTGCTTTTTTATTCAACAATTTGTATACACTCCACTTGCTCACATGTATCATCTTTTAAATCCACAGATTAGAGATGTGGATCAGAGTGGGGATTGGTTTAAAGATGGAATGAAGCTGGAAGCAATAGACCCTCTAAATCTCTCTGCTATATGTGTTGCTACTGTAAGAAAGGTAAGATTTGTCATCATGGTTCCCACAGGTCATTAAAAAGTCAGAAATCGGAATTTCCCTATTTTAAAATATACAATGTTTATTTTATTTTACTTTTAAAATGTTTTATTAAAATATGTTTATTTGATTGTTAAGCATTCAGTTTTAAGGTGAAAATAAATCTGAGAAATATAACCATTTAGAAGGAAATTTTGTTACATTGTAACACTTTTGGCATTTGGTGAAAACTGTGTTTGATTATAAATGTCTGTGATGTGCAATCTTGTACTTTGTGCAGTAAACAAAAACCCTAAGAATGCATGGATTCACTGCTTGTTAGAATGCCTCACTCAATATTGACACTGCCATTTTGCCACATTTTATATCATAATATAATAGTATAGTATTATATAGTAATATCAAAAGGCTGTTGCAATATCATGCTTGCAAGTGTTATTGATTTTTATATATAGTTTGCAATTAAACCGTAATTTAACATTGGAAGTTAGATTTTGGATATGATATGTGGTCAGTAATGTTTCTTTATTTCACCCACAAAAAATTCCCAATGAATACAAAACAGAATGCTTTTGCTTTTCTAAGCAACAGTGCTGATTCTTAACTGAATAAATCTGCATTTTGAACGAATTGATTTGATTCAGTGACTGTTTAATAAAGATTACTCGCAAAATCTGGTAGCCCTAAGTCCCGGCTTTTTTTCGGGTGGGCTACCACTGTGCCCGCCTGGTGAGCTATCTAAATACTAGCACTTGTTTTGTTCATGAATCATTGAGCCCTCTGAATGAATCTATTAAATTGCTCGTTCATTAAGACAGTTATGTTAACATTTTGTTAAGGTGTTAATACTGGCGTACCACTTTTTTTTAGAATTAACAATTTTTATCTATAATAAAAAGGCATTTCTTATTAAATAGAAAAAAAGTATGCAGTATGTTAAAAATATGCAAAAATGCACAATATACTTTAATCCTTTTTTTCATCAAGTTTGATGAAGTCTTAAACTCAAATGCAAAAAATAAATTCACATTTAAAGGGATCCTTATTTGCCGATAAATAACTGCAAATGAGATAGATGGAGAAAGGATTTTAACTTTGATTTGATCTTGTGTTTTTCTCTCAGGTGTTGGCAGACGGGTACCTAATGATCGGGATTGATGGTTCCGAGGCGGCTGATGGCTCAGACTGGTTCTGCTACCACTCCACCTCTCCTTCCATCTTCCCAGTCGGCTTCTGTGAAATCAACAGCATTGAGCTTACACCCCCAAGAGGTGCGTTTCATTTCACTTTTTACATCCAGCACCTCTGAACAAAATCTGTCTGTTTTGTCTCATGAATAATGAATCTGAAACTTCTCTGCAGGGTGCACAAAACTCCCTTTCAAATGGTTTGACTACCTCAGAGAAATAGGTTCAATTGCAGCCCCTGTGAAGCTCTTTAACAAAGTAAGTTTTCATGCACGTTTTTCGGGAGGGTGTATTTTTTTTTGAATTGGTGTGAATTCAGGTCAATTGGAACATTTTTGCTATTGAGATGACCAAGAAAATTTGTCCCAATTGACCAGAATTCACCCTAAGCATTGTGGTGCATGGCCCCTCTTTCTCTCAGGATGTGCCGAATCATGGCTTCCGTGTAGGCATGAAGCTGGAGGCAGTGGACTTGATGGAGCCTCGTCTGGTGTGTGTCGCCACAGTGACCAGGATCGTCCACAGACTCCTGCGCATTCACTTTGACGGCTGGGAAGATGAGTATGATCAGTGGGTGGACTGTGAGTCTCCAGATCTCTACCCCATAGGCTGGTGCCAACTGACCGGCTATCAGCTGCAGCCGCCTGCCGCACAGAGTGAGTGAACAGCACTGAACATTCTGCTCCTTGAAGGTTCAGATTGTTTCTAAGCAACGCTCTAGTTTTTTTTTTTTTTTTTTTAAACAACAATTTTCTACTGTCTCAACTTTAGTTTTAAACTGTTAACCATATATAAACCTCTTTTGTTTAACAAATGATGCCTCTTTATATAAATTACATTTTTAGTTATTTTTAACTAATGTTGTATAAAGCCTCATTTTAATATTAAATATAAAAAAAATCTGCAGAGTTTAAACTATTGTCTTCTATTGCTATTTATTATTAGATAAAATACAGTAGTCAACATTCAAAGGGAATCAAATGTTTTTTTAAATTGTCCTAGGACATGAATGGGTGTTGTTCAGCTTTGATGAAAGGGGATGATCCACTTCAAATGTTGACTACTGTAGTTAAAAACATGAGCCAGTTTTTACATGAATAATTATAAAGTTCATTCTTTTTTTAAATAATGCTTATTTTTCACATTTGTGTTCCTGACATAATTAAACCAACCCATTAAGACATTGCTAATGGGTTATGTAAAATATACCGTCTAATAACATATAAATATTTCAATAAATTGTAATTTATCCAGTTCATTACTCAAGTCAACTAACAAACTCTATTGAAAGTGAGTGATTTTCCTAAGGTAAACGTAATGCTGTGTGGACTTTGTTTACACGTTGTTTTATTGACAACTTTTAATGACTAAAGGCTTGCGTGCATTTGTGCATGTGTGTATATATGTGTATATATATAT
>CAIGQW010052810.1:1292563-1320700 GCA_903798125.1 Danio choprae
CTGTGCTTTTTTTTTTTAATCAAAAATCTGTCATGCCACATCAAAGCATCTACCAGCATCTACTGTTTTGTTTTGATTAAAAAAAAAAAGCACAGGAGTTGAAAGATGACACCTTTTCATATCCTAAATAAGACTCCTAATGCTCTGCTGCAAATGTCTGTTTCCTCCTCAGCCACAAGAGAAGCACCGCCAAATGTCTCGAAACAGAAAAAGAAGGCAGCACAGTATAAAGGACAAAAGAAAAGTGAGTCCAGTCTCTCTATCTTTTCTCTCACTCTCTCTCACTCTCACTCTCTCTCTCTCTCTCTCTCTCTCACTGAACACTGAATTGTGGGTGCAAAACTCGTCCAGGAGTCTCCTCTGGTTTTCTGTCTGGTTTGGGTCTGGTCTGGTTCTGCTAGTCAGTGGCAGTTTTCATGATTCAGCGTGGTCATGGGTAAATACACACAACTGTAGCCATCATACCTGGGTGAGACAGGGTGAGAAAATCAGAGCTAATGTTTGGGACAGGTCAGATGCTGCCTTTTATTAGGGTTTTCAGTTTCTTATTTTAAATCTCAATCACCCTTCTATCATGTAGCACCCAAATTGAGTTATTGGGTTAGCGGGACAATGGCCTGCAGTGTTGAGGAGTGGAGCTCGGTAGCTTGGGTAAACTCAGTAACTTCGGTAACTTCAGTCTGGCTTGGTGTTTAGAGAGGAAGATTCCAGTTGGGAGAAGGCCGATCGGTTTGGGTGGGCCTCTGAGGAGGAGGAGCTTCTCGGGTGATGAAGAGCAGACTCCGCCCCATTACCTGTCCCACTTCTCTGGGTCCAGGCGACCTCCCGCCTCAGGTGTAGAGCGTGATCGCTCTCTCAACTCAGGTAACTCATTCTCCATCACTCAGGGAGAGGGCGCCACTCGGCTCATTCCTCTAGATCTTTTCAGGTCAGCCCGGCGTGGACAGTTGCACGCCATCAGGCATCCGAGTAACTTGTGCTGCAAACAACATTAACCACAGATGCATGATGAAGGCTACTTTCATATTTGAAGATTTTGGGGGGGGCTGTGTGCGTGTGTGTGTGCGTGTGTGGACAGTTTCATCCCATGATTGACTCACTGATTTTTTTTTTTTCCACTCAGGATGCTGTTAATTAATTGCTTTGGGTTTTTAAAGGAACAGGTCACCAAAAATGTAGGATCTTTTATTGACTCGTCCTCATGTTGTCATTTATCAACTTCTTTGGAGCTCAAAAGGTACATTTTAAAAAGAATCTATATCTGTTTAATGCAGAATAAAATGGGACTGGGTTTTTGAAGCTACCAAATGACCGCCCAATAAGGCTCCATAACAATTCAAAATGATATTTTGGTAGTACTTTAGTTTAGGTCACAATTCACGGTATTAACAAACCATTAACTAACACTACTAGCTTAATAAGGTGCTAGTTAGCTGCTTATTAATAGTTAGTAAGGTAGAAGTTGGGTTTAGGATTAGGGATGCAGAATAAAATCATACTTTATAACTGCTAATGAACAGTCAATATCTTAATAATAGGAAGTTAATAAGCCAGTATTTAATAGCATGAATTGTGACCTAAACTAAACTGTTGTCGATAATTCAAGTTTATTTGACTTCTAAGCTTTATTTTTTTTTAAGTTTAAGTTTTTGGTAAGTTATAGCTTATAGTTTTAGCTAAGACAAAGAAATATTTAAAACTATGATGAAAGTGTAAATATAATATTTTGCTAGATATTAACATTCAGCTTAGTGCATTTTAAAGGCTTATAGGTTAACTAGGCAACTTAGGTTTTCATTCTAAAATATCGTTTTTTAAAAGCGAAAATGTGCTAGTTGTAATCTGCACCTAAGTTTGTCTCCTGTCTACCACTTCCAGAGGTCGACATAAGCATTTAATCAGACCGCTTTTATAGTGTAAACGCACTCATGTGGCTGAACACTGCACAAAAAACACATGGATTGCAATTGAAAAGTTTAGTTGCCATTTACATCCTTTTCTTTGACCTAATTTCCCACTGGCTCCTGAGTTTATTCACTAGTACTTGAACATATGCAGTGGAAATGACGTACACCGTTAAACATACCCGTAAAATTTCCATATTTTGTGATTCATGTTTACATTTTTCCCCATTTATTTATGCTTTTGAATTCCTTTATGGGAGCTTGATCTTTCCTCCAACAGCTTTTATCCTTAAGTTAGAATAAGTGACTTTAATTAACACTTTTAATAGTTTAAAATGATATATTGTCTGGGTTGGTGTTGTATATTACACTACAAAAACTTTGATGTTTATTACATCTTCTGTTATTTTACAGACTTATTTCTCTCTATATTATTTGAAACTACTAAAATGTCAGTAAAAGTCACTTTGTTAAACTGCAGAGTTGAATTTTCAACACCAAAAGTCGACAGAGCAGAGATCAACATCCCATAATGCAATTCACAACCGAAAATAAACAGAAAACACTTCCGAAATCAGAAAATACAGAAGGTGTTAATTAACAGATATTTTGTGTAGAAATGTGTCAAAATTCTCACAACAGACTCACAAAAGACTTAAACCCATGTTAATAACAGGTGGAAACAACCTGTTAGTTGTAGATATGAATGTCATACATATACATATATGTATATATATAACTACGGGGCTGTAGTTTTTACAGAACTTAAACAAAATATATTTCCCTGAAAAGCAAAGCATTGATGGCATGAGGATGAGTAAATGATGACCGTTTTTATTTTGAGTAAACTGTCCTTTAAAACATTACAGGTAAGTTTATGAGACCACTAAAACATCTAAACTTTGCATATTGCTGTCTGCTTGTTATCATTATTAAAACTAAAACTTGCTTTAGTCTTTGGCAACTAAAAAAAAAAAGCTCTCTTCTTTCTGGAGTCTTCAGGTGCTGTTTTCTCTTTTATGTATTGGTATTCTTGTGTCTCCTTTTTTGCTTTCCCAGAGGCCTCGCTGCAGCTGAAAGAAGAGACTCCTGAGATCGACGAGTTCACCTTCTCTCAAGGCATCTCAGACCAGGAGAGCAACGGCTCTGGCAGTTATTACATCAGACAGGAGCCGTGAGCCGCTGCAGCCAATCACAGACTCTCACCTCACTGCCAACAGCACTGGAAAAAACCCCACACGCAGAGATGCACAGCTGACCTGGAGGAAGAAGAAGAGACTTCCCTCCAAACCAGGTCTTTCTCCTTTCCTTTTATGGTTCCTTTTCAGGTTTTAGGAGAAAAACTTCAGTCATTGATGCGAGACAGAAAAAGGGGGATTTTTGGTTCATATAATAAGGATAGCGTTGATTGTCCTGACTTTTTTCTTTCTTTTTTTTGTTCTCATTTACACAATTTGCCCGATGGACTTTTCCTCCTCAGTGTTTATTGTACTTGAAGTTTTCTTCGCTTTTTATACATATTTTAACTCTTTATTTCCCTCCTTTGGTGAAGAAAAACAAAAAAGACGACAAAAATTTGAATATTTCTTGGGGGTGGACATTTCAGTACCTTGTGTGTTGCGCTGTTTCACTTGTTTTGGATGGGTGTGCATTTGGTAATAGTAGAAATCTATATTGAGACAGTATATTCATATAGATATATATATATATATATATATATATATATGTATATATATATATGTATATGTATGACATTCATATTAAACGCATATTTAAACGTATAAATATAGTAGTGGATTGAGGGATGATGGTATTGAAATTAAACCTTACTGGTATGAAGAGTAGACTAATGGAAAACACTCACACTTTGCACTACAGGGATTTCAAAAGAAATATAGGACAAAACAAAAACAAAACGAACTGCAGCTTTATTGTGTTGTGATTAGCAAGCGTAACTTTAGCGGTGGGATGTGCTCAAGTCAAAGTGAAGATTACAATATGCAAAAAAAAAATGTAAAAAAAATTATTTTAGTTTTTCCGACATTTGACGCCAGTGTTTATAGTTTTGGATTGCATTAATACAGGCGGTCAAAGTGTTTCTGAGCCAGAGAATAAAACATAAGCAATCACCGCTGCCTGAACACTACCTTTCGCGAGTCTCCGATCAATCAATCAGTCAATCCAGCGCTAGCTTGTTTACTAGCCTCGGCTCCAACATCCCATCACATTCATTTCCTCAATTCCATTCCACATTTAGACTACCTCTAAGAGAAAATGCGTTGCAATAGGTAGTTTTTTCATGCTCCGTTGGAAAGCATATACTGTTCAATTTTATGCAAGAGATGAATATTTACACTTGGACACACATCACATGCTTCACCTTTTAAAAGTCTATACCATTTCTGTTTTCAAGCATGGAAAGGAAGAGAAGAAGGTTATGCAATAATAATATTTGTGTTGTTTTACAATGTCTTACTCTGAAATTCAGACATCACACAGCTCCTATATATATATATATATAGAGAGAGAGAGAGAGAGAGAGAGATTAAAATGAAAGATTCTTACAAGATATTGAGAAACTGTGACAATTTTCAAAGCTAGACTTGAGCTTTCCCTGTTCTGTAAATACATCCTCTATATCACATTCGCATAGTGGTTTATCTTAGTAGAACTATAAGCTCTGTTCAATACCAGTAAGGTTGTTGGAGAACTCTCAGGAAACGTATATATCTCATTGACTTCTGCTTTATTTGAAGGTTCACGGCTGAAGCGCTTCTAAAAGTCATTGGATTCGATCGCGGTTTCGTTGAAAAAACAAAAAGCGTCTTCTAAATCAACTTTGCTTGCGTTTGTTAAATGCTGACTCAATTTTTGTAAATGGTCATCCACGTCGTAGTTAGATCCATGTTAAATTATGGTTCGTTGTATAAAAAAAAAAAATTCAATGTATTTTTTTACGTTTTGTTTTCTCTCTCTTATTCTTTGAGTTTTAGCAGATGTTTGTAGTGAATCATTCTGGGTTTTTTATGTTATTGTTGTTGTTCGTGGTGGGTTTCTTTAGTAGCTGTTGTGTCGTTTGCATGTGTAGTTTTCCAAATGTAAGGCACTGTCGTGTGTATAAACTGGGACTTTATGGCCACATTTTCCCATCAGCTGCAGGAACCACGTCCCATTTTTTTCTCCATCTTTTCGTTATAAACCCAAACTCATAGCATCAGGATTTAGGTACACACTGGTTATGATCAGTCATGTCAGCTCAGTTGAATATCTTTAACGTATATACACACACACACACCTATAAGACCAAAATATCAATTGTTTCGGCAATTTAAGCGAAAAACAAACGACTGTTGAGGCAAATTTAGCTGCTACCCTCGAAAGAATTTCAACCCTAACGCACAACTTCACCTTCACCTGTTGTCAGCAGAATTGATGCCTTATCCTCTGTGTTGTGTTTTATCCACGTGAGTACAAGCTATCGAGTCGAAACGGAATATAAAAATATAAGGAAAAACAAAACAAAAATATGTCGTCCAGTAGAGTTCTTATCAGTGCATGCAGCAATGTGAGATGAATCTTATGAGGACCAGTTGTTGTTCTGGTCTTGATACTAACACGGGTTTTTGTGACGTTTCCCTCTGTCCTCAGTAATCACATCATGGTGCTATATTCATATATATATATATATGTGTATATATATATTTGATAACTCATTGGTTAGGTCTGTCATAGGAGAAATAAGTCTGTAATTATAAGTTGGAGAGCCGCTGATTATAACTTCAGATCTGTATTTTTGGATACAAATAGCCGAAATCATTTGTTATAACGATGTAAAGTGAAATAAAATAAATCAAATAAAAAAGAACTAACATTGACCCTCGTTGTACGAAGAGGTGAGGGTGGTGGATTTGTAACTTTTTTTGATAGCGTCTGTATCTGGTCTTTGCTTTATTTCTAATGACGAAGATGATTATGATGATGACGTGTGCTGTGACTATAGGGTTTGATAGAGCTTATATATGTATATAGTTCAAACTGTGGGGCGGGGGGGCTTTTGTTGGTCAAATTTTATGTTAATTTGTTTACAAGCATTTCAAACTGTTTCCGCATGGCTGTGAAAAATGTATCTGTTGAGTTTGGGGGAAAAAAAAGAAGAAATTTTTACACTGAATTAAAAGGTTACTAAACGTTTGTATGCCTTTTCCTTTTGAAAAATGTGTTTTTTTTTGGTACTTTTTCATGCAATCAAATTTTAAGTTAATTAATTAATTTTTCCATTTGTTGAAATGAAATGTCTGGATTTCACTGTGCCTCGAGGTTTAAAGGGAGAGTTCACGCTAACATTTTACATCTGTCATCATTCGCTTGTTTTGAAAGAGTTTCGTTCTTCTGTTGAACACAATTTTTCCTGTTATGGAAGTTGATGTGTCCCAGCAGCCAGCATTCTTCAAATTATCTTCTTTGTTCAACAGATAGTAGTTTAAAACCACTCGAGGGAGTTATTATTAGTAAAAATGTAATTAGTTAAAGGTGCTGTATGTAAGTTTTTGACTCTTCTAAAGCATAATAATACAACAATATGTTTGCAGATATTGAGGAAACATGCTTAGTGAACATTCTTGTTTATCTGAAAAACAATGCTGAAGTCGGGCAGCACAGTGGCGCAGTGGGTAGCACAATCGCCTCACAGCAAGAAGGTCGCTGGTTCGAGCCCCGGCTGGGTCAGTTGGCATTTCTGTGTGAAGTTTGCATGTTCTCCCTGTGTTTGCGTGGGTTTCCTCCGGCTGCTCCGGTTTCCCCACAATTTTCAAAGACATGCGGTACAGGTGAATTGGGTAAACTAAATTGTCCGTCGTGTATGTTGGCGGTTCATTCTGCTGTGGCAAACCCAGATTAATAAAGGCACTAAGCCGAAAAGAAAATGAATGAACAATGCTAATGTCAGTTATTCTGCTTTGAAAATGTCTGTTACGTGCCCGAACGCTGTCTTTGTTTTGGTTCTTTTAACCCGCCCAATGCCACTTTAGCTAATTATATTTCAGCACCCTGAGTAGCCTTGGTGGAAAACCACGCATTTCATTCATTCATTCAGAAAGGCTCTCAAAGCATGCGCTCGTGATCGAAATGCGACCTCCGCTGGACAGTAGCAGACTCCGCAATGAGACGCAGATTCAGAGTTCCACATGAGGTTATTAATTAGCAAATAATATAAAAATTACAAATGTAAACATTAGGTGTGCAGGTTACATTGTAACCCTGTGTCCTAACAACACGCTATGTGAGGAGAGTGATAAGCAGTGATAAGCAGTTTGGCTGTTTGCACCAGATGAACTTACATACTGCACTTTTAATTATTAGTAATAAAATTTTTTGGGGTGCGCTATCGCTTTAATGCCAAATTAGACAAATCAAATCGATTATTCGACGTTTGCATATGTCAACAGCAGGTTTAATATGAACAGTAAATCAACATTATTATTTTGGTAAAACTATTCTTTGTTTGGATGAACAAATATGGTCGTCAAAGCACTTCAAATAAAACTCAGCCTTAAAGAAATGTAAATATATATATATATATATTTGTTTTTGCACACTGAATTATCATTTATATAGCCACAGTTTTACAACTGCTACTGCTGATAAACTATAGCATAGGGAAAAAAAATTAATCCTGGTTAATTTAGTATTTTTTTTTTTCTTCTTCAAAGATTCAGGTTGGCGCTTACAGTCAAGGTCTGCATATTGATCGGGAATAATTGTGATATATATATATATAAATATACACACACGTGTATATACGTTTTTATTTTACACTGCTTTACATTTCATTCTGCTGACACAAACTCTTAAAAGTTATTTAGTCAAATGTATGTGTGTGTATATATATATATATATATATATATATATTTAACAAGAGTATTGAGACACTTTTCTAGAATCTGTATACTCAGTCATAAGACAGTCATAACAGACAGACTTTTTATAATATTTAATAACAAAAATGATTTCGCTGTGAAACAGAGACTTTAACAGCAGGTATATTTCAGTATTTGAATGAAAAATGTACCATCTTAAAGTCGCGTGGAATGAAGCGAAGATACTACAACAGGCCTACTGTGCAAGATGTACAAGTAAACTCACACCACACATTTGTTTGAAAGCCACTCCTCGCTCACATTCTTCCCACGTGCTGTTCAAAAAGCACTTTAAATAAAACCTTTATCAGCTAAAACATTCAGTCAGACAGTGGTTATTGGGTCCCGAAGCGTACGGTTCACATTTACAACATTATAAAGCTGTAGTTTCTACATTCGACGTTATGAACTGATCATAACCATAAAGGATTCAAATCTGGATCTGTGCTGCTGGAAATCACCCAAACTCAGATCATACAGAGCGCTCTGGAAGGGTCACCAATACTGCATCAATATTACTGTAAGCGAAGCAAGAAAATATACAGACGTCATTTAAGCTTTCTGTTTTAAAACAAAACAATTATATTCTAGACTGTACATTATACAGTAACATTAAATCGTGTGTATATATATATATATATATAGCTCATCATATATCAGTTACACAGAGGGAAATCAGCTGGTCAGACTTCAAAAAAAGAACAGAAAATCAACAGATTAAGAAAATCACGAGCAGAATAACACTGGTTTAAAAATGTACACGTGAAGGGTTTTCTAATCATGTGCAAGTGGATTTAAAAGACTGACGACGACGGAGAAGAGAGGCATGATGGGATGGAGGAGAAGTGAAGAAACCAAACAGAGAGACAGAGGCACGCGGGCTCAGAGGTTGCTGAAGAGCTCGTTTCTTTTGCTCCAGTCCATCTGCGGGGCTCTCTTGTTGGAGCGCTTCTGATGAGCGAGCTCTTTAGCCTGCTGAAGAGACATGTTCAGAGCCAGGCCTGGGTCTGCGCTGGAAGCTTTCTCTTTCGCCTTCTCCTGCACATACAGTCGGTACACTACAGTCAGCACTCTCTGTATATATACACTGGAGATATACTCAAACTGATTCAATTCTGATTGGTTGAGTCATGTTCAAAAGGTATTGTAAAATACTTTTTTAAAATTATTATTATTATTATTAACATGAACCAGCCTGTACAGAGTTTCACTATACAACAAAATCACTTCACACCGAAGCATTAAATGAGGAAAAAAATGCAATGAAAGAAAAATCATTAAATAAAAAGGAGGGTACATAATTTACATACAAATATATATTTTCCATATTTAGTTATTTCGTAAAAAAAAGTTATTAAATGCAGTTTTAGTACAGAAAATACATGTAAAATACCTCAAGCAACCATTCTGCTATCAGTATCGCCTTGTGAAACTGCTTTCCTTATTTGGTGAAGCCTCGCCACATATGTGAAATAAGCTCTTTCTAAAAGACCTGAAGGCTGCTTTTCAAGACCTGCCATCACTCAACATTTTACGAATCTTTTGTTTTGAATCAGTGGTTTTGAAGAGCGCAACAAATTGTCAAGGTCACATGACTACAGTAAACGGGGCTTCGTTATGTCATCATCACTGGTTTGGAACGTTAGGAAACATTCAGTGGTTCAGAGGTTTCATTAAAACGAACAACAGTAAACAAAGTAAATGATCATTATTATTTTGGTACACTTGTTTGAATTAACTAGATGTTCAAAGGTTTCAAAAGCACTCAAAATAAAACTCAACCTCTTATAAACCTGATCCATGGATTTATAGTAAATATATTTATTTATATATTTTGCACACTGGTTACCATTTAAATAGCCACAGTTACAAACACCACTGTTAACCTGTGTATAGTACAGAAAACCCTGGTTATTTTTTACATTAACAGGAAAAGATATTTGCCTACAGACAAGCTCTGCATATTGATCAGGAATATTTGTGATTATGATCATATATATTACAGGTTTCTTACTGTAATGACATCGTGAAAAACAGGTATTTGAACTTTGTATATCCCAATGTAAAACCTGATCGCTTATGCTAACATAATCTTAAACACAGCGATTTCATTGGCTGTTCTGCTTTGGGTGGGGAATTGCTGAATAGATTTACCTGACCTCGGATCAGTTTTACGAGTCTGTAGATGTTTTAATGAGACATTTTGAAAAAGTCTTAATAAAGATTAATGTTGTCCTGTTTAGCAGAGCCCAAAGCCTAGAACAAACAATATATAAGCCTTAAAAATTGATAAAAGAGCACATTTTATGCACACATTAGCATTTAACGATATTAGATGCTAAGCTAAGTGCATTTGATAGGCTATACTTTCAATTTAATATTTGAGGAGTGTATGAAAAAGTCCATTTTAATGCAAGCTTTAAGTTTTTGTTACATTTACACAGTTGAGCATCAAGATGTGGTGCTTCAAATGTTTCGAATCAGTGAACAGAGCTATTGGTTCAATTATTTCGAAGCTTTCTCTACCTTTACTACTGTGAAACCTTTGGTTTACAGTGAATTTATAATAGCTCCGCATTTTCCTAACAACGCCTGTCTCTAGCTGTTCTAAAATGACTGTAAGCCACAGCTTGATTGATGCTTCAGCATGGAGATGTGGAGGGTATATGGAGACACACCTGTGGTGCAGCGGCCATAGCTGGAGCAAGAGCTGGAGCTGGAGCCGGAGCTGAAGCCGAAGCCGGAGCCGGAGATGCAGAGGTGGAGGTGTTGGAGGAGGTGCTGGAGCTCGACAGACTCATTGCTACTTTAGGCTTTTCCTCCTGGACAACTTTCCCATTCACCTGAAACAAAGAATTGAAGGAAGTGTAAAGATGTGTACATTTGGTCCAAATGTACACAAACAAAACAAAAAAAAAACCCCCCACTGATATAATGACACGTTTAGGCGGGTTTAAAAGACGAAACCAAAGGAGTAGAGAGGCATGATGGGATGGAAAATTATTGATCATTTCAAGACAGAAGCAAGAGATAAAACATTATTAATGTAATGAATATAATGAAATGACTTAACATGCTCTGTGAACTTGTGTGATAGTTTTGTCACTTAAAGACGCACACATAAAGGAAGAACTGCTGCAAGGAGATGAGTTTCTCCAGTTACGAATAATTGAATTTACTTTTGTATTGCCAATGGATTTGACCAATAAAGGCAAACCTTCCATTAACTAGGAAATGGAGCATTTATAAAGCTAAACGACTGCTTTAATGATTTATTATTGCTTTTTTATTAGTTGCTTTCAGGACGTCAAAGGATTTACAATTTTTCATTACTTATGAAAGTCAGTCTAGAAATCTCACTCTCACACAGACAGACAGACACAGACAGACAGACACACACATACACACGTCATCAAGCCTTTATAACAAACATTAACATTTTAATCAAACTCTCCCCTATTCAATCCAGAGTTTAGGCTGTCTATTCATGTTTTCCATAGTTCTCTCTCTCTCTCTCTCTCTCTCTCTCTCTCTCTCTCTCTCTCTATATATATATATATATATATATACACACACAATGCACGTTTTATTGAAATAACATCAAAGATTAACAGCTTAATTGATAGTTTTCTTCAAAATTTTAAATGATGATAACTGTAATGCAAAAGCTTTAGTACTGTCCTCTAGATGGACCCTGAGCTCTGTTTACTTGCAGCTGACTCCGGATGTGATCTTGGCCACTTCAGAGCATGTGCACGAGACAGGAAGAAAGTCTGCAGAACTGTCCCGGTCTGATCAAATCCAGCAGTATCTGAGGTTAACCGTCTCCCATTATTGCTCATTTACAGGATCTCATGTGCTCAGAAATCAGCAGATCTCAAGGCAACTTTACAGTTTAATGTAAATTGGACATTACATATAATGAATATAATTCTTAACAAACTATTTATTTTTGAATGTATTGTAAAGAACATTTAATAAGGCTAAACACCAGACGCAGGTAAACAGCAGTTATTATATCATCACAACTTTGGCTCCATCTAGGGGTTTGAAATTCCTATGGATTTCAAGCCATTTGTAAAAACGAAAATACAATACAATAAAAGTCATTCATTCATTTTCTTTTCGGCTTAGTCCCTTTATTAATCTGGGGTCACCACAGCAGAATGAACCGTCAACTTATCCAGCATATGTTTTACGCAGCGGATTCCCTTCCAGCTGCAACCCATCACTGGGAAACATCCATACACACACATTCACACTCATACACTACGGACAATTTTAGCTTAACCAATTCACCTATAGCGCATGTCTTTGGACTTGTGGGGGAAACCGGAGCACCCGGAGGAAACCCATGCAAACACGGGGGAACATGCAAACTCCACACAGAAACGCCAACTGACCCAGCTGAGGCTCGAACCAGCGACCTTCTTGCCCACAATAAAAGTCATTTAAAAACAAACTAAAATAATGATACATTTATACATTAGTCTGATTTGTTTGGATTTGTTTTGGTTTTACATTAATACAGAGATCAATATCTAACCAATGAAATATTTTAGAGCTGAGCCTGAAGGCATTTATACTTACAAAATAGCTCTAAAAATCTGACTTGTTTTATCTCACTGACCCTTTCAGGTTTTCAGGTTATTGTGAAATCTTATATATCACGCTGACTTGTGAAAATCCAAAATAGCTTAGTAAAAAAAAAAGTTTGTTGCACTCGATGAGAAACTAATTTTGATTGTAACTTTGATTGTAAAAAATGTCCTCTCAATACACGGTTCAAACGTCTGCAATATAACTGCAATATGAGACTTTATAACTCCAGAAAACCCCAAATGTTTTTAAAATATGGCATCCCTTTAAACAATTTCTGAAGGAAGCTGATATGAATCTTTTGTCCATATATTTTTGTCCATTTGTATCACCTGCTATTAATTGACCATTGTTTTGATACCTTTATATTGTATGTGTATGTACATGCATTTATATACTTGTAAGTGTACTTTTTCTTATTCTTTATTATTTGTTCTAATTCTGTATATTTTGTTTTAGTTAGTACATGTTAAGTTTCTCAAAAAGTAATAAAAGACAGTGCTTAAAGAAAAAGGCCTCTCAGTTAGCTTTTCAAATGTGACTGAAAATACAGAGACTGAAAATGTAATACAGTAAATCATAAATATGGTGGCGCAGTGGCTCAGTGGTTAGCACTGACGCCTCACAGCAAGAAGGGCGCTGGTTCGAGCCCCAGCTAGGCCAGTAGGCATTTCTGTGTGGAGTTTGCATGTTCTCCCCGTGTTTGCGTGGGTTTCCTCCGGGTGCTCCGGTTTCCCCCACAGTCCAAAGACATGCGGTGCAGGTGAACTGATTAAGCTAAACTGGCCATAGTGTATTAGTGTGAATATGAGAGTGTATGGGTGTTTCCCAGCACTGGGTTGCGGCTGGAAGGGCATCCGCTGTGTAAAACATATGCTGGAATAGTTGGCGGTTCATTCCGCTGTGGCGAACCCTGATAAATAAGGAACTAAGCCAAAGGAAAATGAATAAATACATCAATCAATAATAGACACATTTACACTTAATATAAAAAAATCTACAGATATTTTTAAATTCAAAATTTCTAAATCAACAGGACACTTTTATATTTCAAATCAATCAGTTTTCATATACTTGAAAGCCAAGAAAAGTTATTCAAAGTAAAGCATTCATGAAAAGAGGTTTTGTTACTCCAGATGTACTGGAAGAATGTAGAATTCTGCATTTTCCCCAGATGATATCATTTAGTGAAAGGAAAAAGTTGGTTTATGCTTATAGTGAGCTTTTCAGTAATATTTCAAATGTTCCGCATGAGCAAGTATGACACACACAAATATTTTTGACATAGTTCTCACATTAACTCCGTCATCTTCTGAGAACTGACTGATGTAAAGCACATGATCCACAAATCTCAGATAGATTAACAGCACTCCGCCAGAAAGCCTTTATCAGAGCCAGAGAAACGTCTGAGGATGAAGAAAAGGCCAACGGAGCCAGCTTTAGTGCTGGATAACCTTACAGATTTATTTACGAGCAGATAGCTGGTCCGAGAGCTGGTCCGAGAGCTAGCTTTAGCGGTTATCTGCTTCAGGTTATCCTTCTGTCTCAGCGGGAGTAACACTGATAAAGGAGAGCTGCTGGAGAGGAGATTCAGGACTATGCAGTAAAAGTGGCCTGAAATCTGGTTATCAGACAGCGCAGATTTACTGTCATCCGCTTAATCCCATCACTGACGCTCAGACTGTTTATCAGCCAATCAGACCTGATTATGTACATTTAGCACATTCACAAAAATAAAGCACATCACACACCCAGTTTATGAGAAGTGTAGAGGTTTGCTTGAGAGGTATGAAGATATGTGCGCTGGATAATTTTAGAAAGAGCAGAATGTGTGTCAGATGTTTCTCACCTGCTCTTCTGCTTCCCGTCTGGGAACAGGCTCTGGAAGTGGACCTGAGGAAACAGAGAAACATCTCATCATCTGACACATAAAAACAAGTCTACAGTTGAAGTCAGACATTATTAGCCCTCCTGAATGATTAGCCCCCCCATATATATTTTCCCCCTCAATTTCCGTTTAACAGATCGAAGATTTTTTTACAACACATTTCTAAACATAATAGTTTTAATAACTCATTTATTTGATCTTTGCAATGATGACAGTACATAATACGCTACTAGATATATTTAAAGATACTAGTATTAAGCTTACAGTGACATTTAAAGGCTTAACTAGGGTAATTAGGCAAATCATTGTACAACAGTGGTTTGTTCTGTAGACAATCGGAACAAAAATATTGCTTAAGAGGACTAATAATAGTAGAATGGTCTTAAATGGTTTTTAAAAAATTAAAAACTGCTTTTATTATTGCTGAAATAAAACAAATAACGGCAGCACGGTGGCGCAGTGAGTAGCACAATCGCCTCACAACAAGAAGGTCGCTGGTTCGAGCCCCGGCTGGGTCAGCTGGCGTTTCTGTGTGGAGTTTGCATGTTCTCCCAGTGTTTGCGTGGGTTTCCTCCGGGTGCTCCGGTTTCCCCCACAAGTCTAAAGACATGCGGTATAGGTGAATTGGGTAAGCTAAATTGTCCGTAGTGTATGTGTGTGAATGAGTGTGTATGGATGTTTCCCAGTGATGGGTTGCAGCTGGAAGGGCATCTGCTGCGTAAAACATATGCTGGATAAGTTGGCGGTTCATTCTGCTGTGGCGACCCCAGATTAATAAAGGGACTAAGCCGAAAAGAAAATGAATGAATGAATAAAACAAATAACACTTTCTCAGGAATAAAAAATATTATAAGAAATACTGTGAAAAATTTCTTGCTCTGTTAAACATCCTTTGGGAAATATAAAAAAAAAAAAAGGCAAATAATTTTGACTTCAACTGTATCTGTACATTCATTTTACTTTAGTTTGTTCACACACAGCTTTTGGCTATTTTGGTTCAGACCACAGAAAAATGGTCACGCTCATCTTTAAAACCCAACCTAAAGATGCACAACATGGTTTTACGACCTATATTTGTGACTGACTGACTGCTGTGTGCTGAGCGGAACGAATGCATTTGTTGTGTATTAATGTGATGGTATTTGAATCATTTGTGAGGAGCTTGTAGAACAAGTCAAAACAGCCATCAGGAATTAACGTCACATGCGCATGCACACACGCACATGAATACAAAAACATTTTATGGCCACCTCAGCGACATCATATGCTGTTGTTGTTTATTCAACTGTCTTTGGTCAATGTAATTAATCAGCAAAAAATATATTTCTTGAATCAACATCATTTGTTAAGTTCCTATCTGTAATTTCACTTTACACTTGAAGACAATTGCCATTTTAATTTGACATTTTTACCACAATTTTGAGAAAAAGAGCTCCTCACTTCCTAATTTGAGATCCTCTACATGTTTAAAGTTCAAAAGAAATCAAATATATAATATAGAAATTAACTCTGGTGTGATTAGTTTTTAATATTTCATTTATTATTTCTCCTACATCTAAAAGCATTTATGAAACAACTGAAACGCAAAGCATGAACAAAGTTTTTTATTTATTAATTCATTTTCCTTCAGCTTAGTCCCTTATTTATCAGGGGTAGCCACAGCGGTATGAACCCGACAACTATTCCGGCATATGTTTTTCGCAGCGGATGCCCTTCCAGCTGCAACCCAGTACTGTGAAGTGCCCTGAACAAAAGTTTTACACACACCAATTTTGCATGTACAGTTCAAGGCAAAACTATTCCTGTGTTCCTGTGAATATTTTCATAAAATTAAATATTCACAAGGGATGTTTAACAGAGAGAAGATTTTATTTCAACACATTTATGAACATAATATATCTAATAATTCATTTTTTTGTCTTTCCTTTCCATGATGACAATACATCATTTTTATAGTCATTTTAAAAGCAGCTTAAAGTGAAATTATTCTAGAAAGCTTAACTAGAATAATTAGGTTAAATAGGCAAGTTGGGTTAATATGGTAAGTAACTGGACAACAATAATAGGTTCTGTAGCCAATAAAAAAAATATTTCTTAAGGAGGCTAATAATATTAACCTTAATAAAAAAAACGAAAAAAAACTAACATTATTCCTGCCAAACTAAAATAAATAAGACTTTCTCCAGAAGAAAAATGTAATAGGAAATAATGTGAAAATGTGTTAAATGTCACCTTGAAAATGTTTATTCATTTTCCTCATTCCTTATTCCCTTTATTCATCAGGGGTCGCCACAGTGAAATGAACCGCCAAGTTATCCAGCATATGTTTTACACAGCGGACGCCCTTCCAGCTGCAACCCAGTACTGGGAAACATCCATACACTCTCATTCACACACATACACTACAGCCAATTTAATTTATTCAATTCACCTATAGCGCATGTCTTTGGACTGTGGGGGAAACCGGAGCACCCTGGAGGAAACCCACGCAAACACGGGGAGAACATGCAAACTCCACACAGAAATACCAACTGACCCAGTCAGAGCTCGAACCAGCGACCTTCTTGCTGTGAGGTGACAGTGCTAACCACTGAGCCACTGTGTCACCATGTTGGAAATGTTTGAAAAATAAATACATTTCACATAAGAGCTAATAACTGCCTCCATCTGTTGAAAATTGACATCAATATGTGTGAATAAAGGGAACAGTATGACTTTTCCATTGGCTCCTACTGTATAATGTGATAAACAGTTCTGCATGCTTTGATGTGAGATCCAGTCATTCTGCCAATCACCGCTATTAAGTAAAAAAGCCACTGCCCAAAGGGTTTAGAATCACAGCACAATGGCTGGACAGAGTTGCCTTCCAGGAAAAACAGGAAACAGGCAAAAGGCCTTTTCATAATTGAATGAGAGTTGGGAAACATGGCTGTTGTGGCAGAAATTATGAATAAAAGATGTGTGTGGGAGCAGCGGTCAACATCCTTTCACTCAAACTCCAACAGCCTCCAGACAAGCTTCTTAGAACTTCGCCATTTGCCAATCGTTTTCTAATAAATCATACTCTTTCATCTTTTCATTTTTATTTTTCTTCTTCACCTGTTGCTCTGCTTACTCCAAAAAGCATCCAGGTCAGAGGTGTCAAACTAAATGGTCCCACTTTATAATAAGTGGCCTTAACTATTATGTACTTACATCAAAATACTATTATGTACTTACATCTTCTGGTGCTATGGAGGTGGGATGTGTGTAGATTTAGGAAAAGGTCTGGTGGTATGGGTAGGTTTAAGGGTGGGTTAAAGTGTAAGGCAACATTGTAATTATATGTAATTGCAGAAATTAATTACAAATGTAATTACGTGCAGGTATTTAGTCAAGCATATATTTACACAATAAGTACATTGTAATGAATTATTAGTTTCAGTGTTGGTACATATTAGTTGAGGTCACTTAATATAAAGTGGGACAAACTAACCTAATAAATAAATATAAATAAATAAAAATAAAGGTGCCAGGAAGAACCAAAATCATTTTACAGTAAAGCCATTGAAGAATCCTTTTTAGTCCCCTAAAAACCTTCTAGTAAAAAGTTCTTCAAAGTTTTTTTTCATATGTTTTAAAGAATCTTTTGTCGAGTCCATAAGCATTAAAGGGATAGTTCACCCTTGACTTGTTCCAAACCTGTTTGAGTTTGTTTGTTAAACACAAAAGCAGAAATTTTGAAGAATGTTGGAAACAGGTAACCATTAACATCCATAGTAAGAAAAAGGGAAGTCAATGATTACTGCTTTCCAGCATTCTTCAAAATATCTTCTTTTAAAATATCCCTTCAAGTCAGTGTTTCTCAACCACGTTCCTGGAGGACCACCAACACTGCATATTTTGGATGTCTTCTTTGTCTGTCACACCCATTACAGGTCTTTCGCTCTCTGCTAATGAGCTGATGATCTGAATTAGGTGTGTTTGGTGAAGGATTCATGGGTATTGTGCAGAGCTGGTGGTCCTCCAGGAATGTGGTTGAGAAACACTGCTTTAACTGATGCTTAAATATCCATTTTAATGCTTTTTAAGACCATTATGAATGAAATATAAGACCTATATTACAACTCGTTTTTGGATGAAGTTATTTATGTACTACCGACAGAAGGAATAAATTATAATAATAAATAAAATAATAAAATCTAATAAATCTTTGCAGAAAAATTAAAGATCCATTTAGAGTTATTCATGACCTTGAACACAACACTTTAGTGAAGTTAAGAATTTTAATTTAGAAATCTTTGCCTTTTTTTGTCTCCTGTAGAAATAGCATCTTATTTTATTTGACTTTTTGTAAATTATGTTGTGGTTAGTATGATTAATAATGAATTTTATGATTACACTAATGTCATTTGTCCCTGCAAAAGGGTTATTTTTTCCCCTGATCTGGCCCTCAACTTATGTTGTGTTGGACACTCTTGCTGTATTAAATATGCTGTTATTCTGGCTCATATCTCAGTGGTGTGACTGCACTGCCAGCATGTGCTGTTTTCCCGTCTAGCTCAATTTGGGGTGGGGGGTGATTGACTTTCCCCATTCCTCATACTGTTGCCGTGGTCATTATCACCATGACGACCCACTGGCAGTGAGTGTTGACTTTGGCTGATGCTCTCTTGTACAGACAGTGGCCTTAGGTTGATGTTTAACTAGCAGTCTGTTACTATGTGTCAAATCATTTGACAAAGTGAACAGGAGTTGCTCTTGATCAGCAAAAGCGCACTAAAGGTCAATGATGAGATGATGCAGATGAAAAGCAGGTTAAAGGGATAGTTCACCCAAA
The DNA here is from genome assembly GCA_903798125.1 of Danio choprae. Lineage (NCBI taxonomy): Eukaryota > Metazoa > Chordata > Actinopteri > Cypriniformes > Danionidae > Danio > Danio choprae. The sequence goes on from CAIGQW010052810.1 coordinate 1,311,689, forward strand.
AATGATAAGTTCTGTCATCATTTACTCTCTTCACTTGTTCAATAACCTAGTTGCATTTCTTTCCTCTGTTGAACACAAAAGGAGATATTCTGAAAAATGCTGGTAGCTGGCACGCATTGACTTTAATAGTAACGTTTTTCCTACTATGGAAGTCAATGCTGTGTCCTAATTCGCATACTATCCATCCCTAAAAGTATTAAAAAATAAAATTAGTGTGTCCCAAATCATAGTATGTTGAAATGAGAATTTCAAAGTTACCTGGATGGTTCATGTGTACTCTAACGGCTAATACTGCCCACAATACATAGCAAATTGGACATGAATTTAACTTGTTTTAGAACTATAAACGAGGGTAAAAAGTATTAACAAACTAAAAACATGGTGGACACAAGACTAGGCCTGTCACGATATCTATATGTCGTTGTTCGATATATTGCACCAAAATATATTGCGATAAGCGATATTGTTGTCATTTTAAGACCATTTTATGCCACTCGTTATATAATTCCAGAATGACAATATAATATCATCACAATGCAAGTACACTCCTCCAAAGAACACATAATATTTTATTCTTAGTTTTTTTAATTATAGTCATTTTAACAATTTAATAATAAGGCATTGGCATCAGAATGTGAAAACGCATATCCTAAATAAATAATAATAAATGTTAACCAAAAATGTGCAAGATAAAAGGTAACAGGCTACAATATCTGCTACCAGATCTATTTTAAGTAGTCAGACACCCACATGAAAATATACTATAGTAATTTATAGTAAATACTATAGTGTTTTTTTAACCATACTGACACTGACACCTCCAATAGAGACAGAGATGTTGCACAATCAGCTAAAATGTTGCTAGAATTTTTATGTATGGTTGATATATATTGCATCACCAAAAATGACTGAGGTCATGTCCATGTGTTGTGCGATAAGTGAGTCGATATATGGATTATTGTGACAGGCCTGCACGAGACCAACACTGCATGCCAAATGGCATAGTATACACTATGCACTATGCACTTATACACTCAACAGCATAGTATAAGATTTTAGTGTCATCCCAAATGGAACACTAACTTTTCTTTTACTTACCGGAAATTCAAACTGTTTCCCTAATGATGTCTGACGGTTGCAAAATTAGTGTATTAAATGACCAAACTACAAAATGTCATGAGTATAAGGTGGCATGATCCCCCATGTAGACAAATTTTGCTTGTACAATTCAAAATAAATAAAGTAATCCAACGTTAGTGCTCAATTGCTCCACTCTTTCCGCTAAGTGTCCAACAATCCACACTTATTTTGAACATTTGAATAAGTGAATCATGCAGGTATTTAAAGTGCACTTATTCTTTTTAGAGTGAATGCACTACTTTCAGTGTGAATGCACTACTTGCACTATTTATGCTGCCGTAGAATAGTATGCGATCTGGGAGCACCTGAAATGTTAAGTGGAGAGGCTTCAGTAAAAATATTCAAATGACTTAATACCTGACCTACTGGAAATGATTTAATTGCACATTTTCCATGTTATTTAATCTACAAGAACAATGTGAAGAGGTGTTTGGCCATTAACTTCTTAATGCATAATTATGCAAATACCTGAGAAGATTTCTCAAAGGTTTAAAACCACATGAGAGAGAGTAAATGATGAGGTATTTTTAATTTTTGGGCGAACTGTCCATTTAAATTGCCCCTCTGTACCTGTGAGATGCTCCTCGGTCGGCAGGATTTCACAGCTCATGAAGAAAGCGTCTGCTTCTGGATCCACCACTAGCAGTTTGGTCTCGTCTCCTCCTGCTTTAATGGCCGCCACCACTTCTGAATGCTGCATGATGTGCACAGAAATGCCATTCACCTGTGAAAACAATACAATGTTAATTCATGCCTTTTAAAACTGGGAGAGAGCCTTCCATGATGATAAGAGGTGCTGTGAAACTTGTGTGGAAGAAACGTAGGAAGTCTCCATTTATTTTGAGTTTATTAATTCACATGATCTGTGTTTCTTTGATGAGCTACATTAAAAACTAGTTCTATTTTCTAATCATCTAAGAAATTGTTAGGTAAAATAATCTGTGTTAGTATAGGAGGGTTTACTTTATTCTAGAAAATGGTTTAGTTATTGTATGTTATTCAAATGTATTAGTAATTCATTAGTCATTTTTTCTCATTCCTTAAAAAGCAATGAATTAATCTTAATGTATTATAAATGCAATTAAGCATGCGTGCATTTATTTATAAACTGCAATCACATCAACAAAATGTTATGGTGTAAAAATAAAAATTCACTATTATGTGTTATGTAGTTCATGTTTTAAAATTAGTTGGTAATTCATTAGTTAATTGAAATAAATTGCATAAATAATAAACATAAAATCAAAGAAATAAATTCAATTTAGGTTTTATTAATTGCAAATTGGCGGCATGGTGGCGCAGTGTTTAGCACCGTCGCCTCACAGCAAGAAGGTCGCTGGTTCGAGTCCTGGCTGTGTTACTGTGTGGAGTTTGCATGTTCTCCCAGTGCTCGTGTGAGTGCTCCGGTTACCTCCATAGTCCAAAGACATGCGCTATAGGTGAATTGAATAAGCTAAATTGGCTGTAGTGTATGTGTGAATGAGAATTTAAGGATGTTTCCAAGTACTGGGTTGCAGCTGGAAGGGCATCCGCTGTGTAAAACATATGCTGGATAAGTTGGTGGTTCATTCATCTGTGCCGACCCCTTATGAATAAAGGGACTAAGCCGAAGGAAAATTAATGAATGAATAATTGCAAAGTGATTAGCTTCATGAAGCTGATGTTTATCAGTAACTCCGTAGTCAGTTTAAACAACTTGACATAATAATAAACATAGTTTAAAGCAATTTAATGTATTTTATTTTATTGATTTATAAAAAAAATAAAAATTCATTGAAATTAAAAACAAAAATAAATAAATTCTGTTCCACTATTTAAATTTGTTGTTTTAAAATTACCCAGTAATGGTTTTTAATGGGTTTTGATGTAATTCAATTTAATTGCATTTGATTTAAATATATCTAAATTAATTATAATTAAATAAATAAAATTTAAATGTAGATACAAAATTACAATTAATAGTGAATTTATTTACATTTAAAAATAATAATTTTTGTATTCTTTTCTCTTTTATTTGTAGATTAGTAATCACATTTTTAACTACATTAAAAGTTTGCTAATAATTTATTAAATGCATTAACATTTATTTAAAAATCAACTAGAAAATGTTTTTATTACCATTTAACTTATAAAAGTTATATTTTCTGATTTATCTGCACTATTTTTTTTCTTTCTGTCATTTCTTAATTACTATTATTACTTAATTACTTATTTTTTACATCAGTTCAGCTCGAATAACAACTGACAATGCAAAAGAGAATTTATGACAAACCATACACATTACAGCACAGAATTTATCAGCAAGACAAAGCAAATTTCCTTTCGCCAACCCTGCTCACTTGAAGTACTAATGGTTCAACAGAAAGACTAATCCCATGACCTTTGTTCCCAAAGAGGAGACACCTGGGAAAAGACTGATCTTCTGTTGGTCAATCCCATAATGCCCGAGCCTGAGGAATCTGTGTGGGAGATTCAGGGCAGGAGTGGGTATTCAGGAATGCAGATCCCACACTCCCGTTCAGCAGGCAATTAAAACACAGCCGGCAAACAACAGCCCTCTTATGAGTGCCTTAAACACAGCGCGCACACACACACGCACACACACACGCACACACACACGCACGCACACACGCGCGCACACACGCGCGCACACACGCGCGCACACACACACGCGCACACACACGCGCGCACACACACACGCGCGCACACATGCGCGCACACACTAAGAGGCCATACTCAAAAATCAGGCCAAGCAAAAAAAATAAATAAATAAATAAAATAATAATAAAAAAAGAGAATTTACTTCATTGAGCATGGCATGATTTAATCGTTATATAGGTAAATTCATGTGCCTGACATTTAAGGTGAGACACTGCAGGTAGAAACAGTATTTTCATGCACCTGATTTAGGGCTTTTTGGCTTTTCATAAAGTGATACTTTACAAAAAGAAAACATCCAAAATACACTTTTGAGAACTTCTTTGCTCACTTTATTAATTTGCGTCTGTAGATTTCAACTATAATATATAAACATGTTTTTTATGTCGTTTTCTCAAATTAGTTTTTCTCCTTCATTGTGCCATAAATCTGTACTTCAGTAGCACTTACATAAACCACATTTGTAATCATATCTTTATTCTAAATTCTTTTATAGAGTGATATGTTGATACTGTATATAATCTGACTAATTATATACATTTTATTCCACAAAAAACTTTGAAAACTTTCTTTCTACTTGTTATTTGACTACTAATCACATACTCATACTAATGAACTAATGTTATTTTCTGAATAATTAACAGGTAAAAAATAAAAAATAAAAATCTCACTAAAAACATTTGACTGATATGTAAAAAAAACAAAAAAACATTTGTACCTGACTTCATCCAATGTTCAGATAGAAACGTATTGTCATACAGTATTTAATTAAATAATTTCTCATTTGCATATTTAGATATAACATATTAGAAAATGTAATATCAAAAAAATTAAATGAATACATTTTAAAGCCTCACAGTGGCGCAGTGGGTAGCACGTTCGCCTCACAGCAAGAAGGTCGCTGGTTCGAGCCTCAGCTGGGTCAGTTGGCATTTCTGTGTGGAGTTTGCATGTTCTCCCTGTGTTGGCGTGGGTTTCCTCCGGGTGCTCCGGTTTCCCCCACAAGTCCAAAGACATGCGGTATAGGTGAATTGGGTAGACTAAATTGTCCGTAGTGTATGAGTGTGAATGGGTGTGTATGGATGTTTCCAAGAGATGGGTTGCAGCTGGAAGGGCATCCGCTGCGTAAAACATATGCTGGATAAGTTGGCGGTTCATTCTGCTGTGGCGACCCCAGATTAATAAAGGGACTAAGCCGAAATGAAATGAAATGAAACATTTTAAAGCAATAGTTCAGCCAGATGTGAAAATTCTGTCACCATTTGCTCACTTGTTTCAAACCTCTGTGTTTCTTTCTTCTGTTGGACACAAAAGAAAATATTCTGGAGATTGCCATTGACATCTAAAGTTCTAGACATCTAACATTCTTCAGAATATCTTGTATTACATATTATAACAGAAGAAACAAAGTCATAAAAGTTAAGAACATCTTGAATCTGAGTAAACAGTGAGGAGATTTTCTTTTTTTTGTTTGAACTGTGCCTTTAAATGTAATCAATCACCTAGGGGAGTATGGTGACAACTATTAGTTGCTGTTTTTTACCCTATTGAGCTACAGTGTCTTGCATTAAACGCCTCAGCTCTCCGCAATCTGAGATGAGATACGGAAATTGGACTGAAACTAAAAACAAGGATTCTGAGAGCGTGAAAACACTCAGGTCTTTCAAGCACAGCCGCTGAATGAAGCCAGCGCTCAGAGAAAGGCCATTCTGAAGGAAATGAGACGTCGCTTTAAGACAAAAAAAAAAGCCCCTTCTCAGTCAGGCCAAAGAGGACCAGATCTACACTCTGAGTAAACAACTATGCCAGTCTTTATGCAGTGACAGAGCAGGATTTTTTCAAATATGTGAAAACCACATGCCCACAGACTGTTACAAAACATCTATACTGACATACACTATACAACAGAGCCTCCTTCAGTGCTTTTAATGCAAATTAGCCTGCTTAAAAAGTCACTAGATGATGTCACGTGCTAATTAGAATATTCATGACCCCATCGTGTTCTATTAGGCCTTAAGATTTGTTGAATATTTATAAGATGTGCAGGTATTCGATAATGGAATATAATGTGAAAATGACATGGTTATTGTGAGCACTTTAAAATATATTTAATCTTTTAGGCTTTTACTCATATTTAGATTTTAGTTTTATTTACAGTGGTGTTCATCACATTACCAAATGCTTCACATGGTCAACATTTTCACATGTTAATCTGGCATATGAAATGTTAGAGATGCTGACTGAAAATGTTCTGATTCTTTATAGGTCTATTTTTTGTTAACACTTTAAAACTAGCCTCCATTGGTTAACATTAGTTCATTAAACTATATTGACTAGGGAAACTACTTGCAGCCTAAGTATACATTAAACTTAGGTAATGTTAATGTAAACTCATCAAAATCAAATGTTGCAGTTGTTCTTTTTGTTTTCTTTTGTTTTTTAACCAACATTAACATAGCTAAAAATTTGATTTCTCATTGCTGATGTGATGCTAATTTATGCATTTAACTAACATCTAATGAGGATGTATTGTACAGCATTACCTGTTTTTAGGTACATTTTTAATTTCTTACATTTGAAACATTTGTTTACCTTAAACAGTCATGTAACAAAGCAAACAAACATGAAATGTAGAGTTCTTTCTGTGCATGTAGGGTTGTCACGATACTGGAATTCGATACCAATCGATACTGAAATTTAAAAAACGTCCAGTTCCCGCTAACATTTGAGTGCTGTTGAGCACATTCTTAAATGCCGCTGATTTGCCATTGTGTTTATGTGCTCAACAGAAATGACTGTGATTGGCTGTGAAGGTCATCAGTTCACCAAACTCACCGCTGTTTACTGAGTGTAACCACAGATACAGGGACACTGGAGCGTTTCAAAGTCACGTCGATCAGCTGGTTTGTCTATAGGCTGACATAAGAGCAATCCGCTGATGAATTGCAGCTCAACATCGCTCAAATGTTAGCTGGAAATGGACGTTTTTAAAACTTCAGTATCGATTGGTACTGAATTCCAGTATAGTGACAACCCTAGCATGTACCTGTTAAAGAGACTCTTTTTGAAGCTTTTGTCAATATCATGAAAATATACGCATGTTATACAGTGCATTTAAAAAACAATTCCATCCAAAGCATGAAAAAGTATATTTTATTATAAATAATTATCATATACTTTTTAATTTTCAAATAATCTTTTATTTTAAACATTAATTCCACCAAAATATATAATCAATTAATAATTAATAAGCAACAATTACATGAAAATAATATACTTAAATAATTTTTCACTTTTTTTTTATCGTTACAACCTAGTTATAATGATTAAATGCAGCAAAAAAGGGACTTGTTTTTCCCTATCAGTCTTTCTAGAAACTTCTTCAGTGTCTGTGAGAGTAATAAGTGTATTGAGCGTGTGCTGATATCAGCAGTGAGAGGTGGTGTGATAACATCCGTGTTTCTGGACTCTCCTCCGCCGCTCACTAATCCAGTCATTACACTGAACACTCCTTCACTCTCAGATAATGAGATTACCACGCTGCTCAGCCATTTAGCTTCAACATTCTGAGTCAATGTAAAAATATATGTGCAAAATAATACTGTACAATAAAGTACAATACTTGATTCTGATAGTCCACGATTAATTAGGAATTTTAATGATTTATTTTGCCTTTATTATGACAGGACAGTATACTGGAGTATATAACAAAGTTGGAGATGGGGGGATGGGGGAGGGACTGGTATGGGATCAGGAAAGGTTTGGGACTCAAACTCAGGATGCCCGGAGCACAGTTGCAAAAAATAAAAAATAAAAAACATTTCTTGTATAGAAGACTAAGGTGCAAGTCATGAAAGCACCAAAACTGTACAATACATTTACGGTAAAAGGCTGTCAGTGAGAGTCAAAATAGACAAAATAACTAATTAATGAATAATTATAAATGACATTTTTCCACACAAAGGCAGCATTTACTTTATCAAAAATATATTACAGCATTAATATTATACATAAAATTCACATTTTACAATTAAAAAAGGAAAACAGTTCTGGTCATACTTTATTTTAAAATATAATTCTTGCTATTAGCTAAAACCTTTAGTTCAATAAACTACTAATTAGCTGCTTTATTAATAGTTAGTTCACAGCAAGAAGGTCGCTGGTTCGAGCCTCGGCTGGGTCAGTTGGCATTTCTGTGTGGAGTTTGTATGTTCTCTCCGTGTTTGTGTGGGTTTCCTCCGGGTGCTCTGGTTTCCCCCACAAGTCCAAAGACATGCGGTACAGGTGAATTGGGTAAGCTAAATTGTCCGTAGTGTATGTGTGTGAATGAGTGTGTGTGGATGTTTCCCAGAGATGGGTTGCAGCTGGAAGGGCATCCGCTGCGTAAAACATATGCTGGATAGGTTGGCGGTTCATTCCACTGTGGCGACCCCAGATTAATAAAGGGACTAAGCCGAAAAGAAAATGAATGAATGAATTAATAGTTAATTAGGCAGTAGTAGGGCTTAGGTGTTTGGTAGGATTAGGGATGTTGAATAAGATCATACTTTTAAAAGTACAAATAAACAGCCAGTATCTTAATAACAGGCAGGTAATAAGCTAGTAGTTAACAGTTGGAATTGGTACATCCAATATAAATATATAAACTGTTATAAACTGTTATCAGTTGTAACAATGTTATTTTGTATTATGATCAGTGTTGAAAAGTGTTATACAACAAAAACAGTGCTTTACTGCTTAATGTTTTTGCGTAATTATTTCTTCATCATTCTTTAATGAATAGAATGTTCAAATAATGCATTTTACTGAAACAAATATTGTGAAACATTGCAGTTTTTGTCACTTGTGCTTTTATGTATCCTATATTAATAAAATATAGTAAAATTATTCTAGAATCTATATTTTTAAAAACACTTTTTTAGTTAGTTATTTAAAAACAAAAACTTTTTTATTGTCAATGGTGCAGTTTTCCCCATGAGCATGAATATGAATATAAGGATGATTGCAAATTTTCAACAAACAAGAAGTTACATTCTATAGAAGTAGGGCTGAGCAATATGACAAAAGTCTCATTTCATATCCTGATAATGATATATATCACAACATAGTGAAATTCAATCAGTTAATAGTAATATAATAAAGTACATATACATATACATATACATATATACACATATATATATATACACATATATATATATATATATATACATA
>CAIGQW010052810.1:1325700-1351110 GCA_903798125.1 Danio choprae
GTTTCCAGCATTCTTCAAATTATCTTCTTTTATGATGAAAGGATGAGTAAACTGTCAAGGTTGTTGTAGGAGTAAAGTAAGCGTAAGGTAAATGCTATGCGGTGTTACTATGTGGTTTATGATGCTTTGCTGGTTGTTTACAGCCCTCTATGATATTTTTGTCATTAGTGGTCAGTCAAAGTAGCATGTTATGTTTTCCATGTTAATCTGAGTTTTTGTGCTAACCAACCACAATGACGAGATACACGTGTATATAGTGACGGAGGATACTAGTTTAGAAATGGTTCCTATTTTTGCATTCAAGGTTTGAACAGAGAACACAGAAACTATGACAATGAAACTCTTGCTGAATATGTGCTTTATTTAACGTTTAAAGGCTTTGAAGATCATCTTTATCTACATAAAGCAACAATCGATAAAGCGATAGTTCACCTAAAAACACTTTAGGTGTTTTTCTCATTCTCTACTTGCTCAAAACCTGCTTGAGTTTCTTTCTTCTGTTGAACACAAAGGAAGATATACTGAATTGACTTCCATAGTTTTTGGTCCCTACTAGATGTCAATGGCTGCTTTTTTGCAACATTCTTCAGAACATCTTGTTTTTAAATTCATAAAATAAATTCATCAATGTTTAGAACCGTGTGAGTGAGTAAAATGTACCTCAGATCTTGAAAATACATTAAAATCATGCACTCTATGTGAATAAGCAAATACATTAAGAAACACAAATATCGATGATCAGTGGAGGACTATATGCCAGAATACTCTCATTTCCCTTTTCAATAACAGAATAGTTGAACAAAACTATACATTTATGCACAGGATGCATCTGACCCCACTTCATTTGGGCAAAATGTAACCCAATGTATCATCCAGGTGTCACAGATGTAAAACCTATACAGGACCAATCATGCATATTTTTGGGGACTGCAAAATGACATTTTTTCTGGAAAGCAGTACAAGACTTCACAGCCAAAGCTTTGCAAACTTCATTAAACAACACACCAATGCTACACCTCTTTGGTACAGAACTGAACAAGACACTTGATCCTACTTCTATAAAGAGACTTGGCAATATTTTCTATCTAGCAAATGCATTTTGCTCAATTGGAACCAACAAAATCCTTCAACATTTGAACTGTTCAAACAACTTTTGAATGAAACAATGCTATTAGAACAATATACAAACTACTTAAGAAACAAGGGGGATGTCTTTCAAATAATATGGATGCCTCTTATAAACCTCTGACCACCTCAGATGTATTTTATATACATAAAAGGTGTGACTTTACTCAATCACAGCAGGTTCTTGTTGTTACCGTTTACTCTGATTTTTGTATTCTCTGCTTTTTTATTATTTGTTTTTTATGACTGGTACCTTTGTTTTGTTTTTTTGTTGTTGTTTTTACATTTATTAAAACCAATAAACAAAGAATAAAAAAAAAAAGAAACACAAATATCTTTTATTCAGTGAGTATGTATTTTTAATGTTGGCAAAATCACTTAATATTTAGGAAGTAGATTATGAACTTTTTTGTTTCACAACGAATGAAGTGTGCTTTCTGATCTCCTTTGCCTGGGTGTGATAAATCTATTTATTATTTTGATGAATTTAGTCAATAGCACATCTGGTGTGAACAGAAATTTCTTTACTTGAACTGTATGGCATATGCTGGTTAGGACACACTGTTATGGAGGTAAAAGTTAGGGAAATAAACATTTGGGCAACAAGTCTTAGTTGATACAATGGTATCTTGACAAAGGCAAGCTTCTGAAGGTTTGGCAAAAACAAACAAGTACGAGTGAGGGTGAAATTATATTCTTCTTTACAAAATTATTCACTTTTGTATCACAAAGTTGAAGGATAGGTCAACAAGTTTCTTAACTATAAGCACTGACAAAACTGGCAAGAGACTAAGTTTAGTTCTTATTTCATCCTGCAAAACTGTAGCTTTCCTGCCAACACACTCCAGCCATGGTTGATTGAGTCTAACAGAAGGTTCACAATGTCCTGAGAGGACTAAACATGGAAATTATACAGTCAGGAAAATTATACAACAGTATCCCTCTTTAGGTGAGTTTTTAGTGCAATACTGGCAGTCAAAATCATTTTACATGGAGACAAGCAGATATGCAGTGTGTACTAAAATACACACCAACACCCTGAGATAAGATATACAAAGTCATAGGCTGTTATTACTATCAATATGGGGTGGATATGATGAACGGAGAATACAAGATCTTATAGTGTGATAAGGAAATCTTGCTTTCTTTGTCACTGTAAGAAAAGCAAAAGGTACCCATGTAGAGAACCTGGTGTTTGGGTGCGAGTAAGGAGTAGAGGTCATATTTTGACCCGCCAACTTATCCAGCATGTTTTACGCAGCAGAAACATCCATACACAGTAATTCACACATATACACTATGGCCAATTTAGTTTATTCAATTCACTTATAGCACATGTCTTTGGACTGTGGGTGAAACCTGAGCACCCACACGGGGTGAACATGCAAACTCCACACATAAAAATGTATGTATAAAAATGTATGTATATAAATGTGTATATATATATATGTAAATTCTCAATACTTAATATTTTTTATATATACATAAGGTAGTGTTTAAAATATTAATACTTTTTTTACATTTTGCTTTAGATTGCTGATGAAAAAGATGCAATGTCAATTTTTTTTATTGGGTCACTGCTTTTATATGCAAAATATGTTCTCTATTTGTGTGTGTGTGTGTGCGTGCGTGCGTGCGTGTGTATAAAAATGTGGTACAAATGTGACATGGTTATGTTTTTGTGAAATTCACTAATTAATTCTCATTAATACTTCAAGGGTTACTTACAAAATATCTAAAAAGGAGAATAAAAAAATGGTGCAACCGACTGACCCAATAGCATGTTATTGACATACATATGGTGAATAGTTTATTCCACAAATGTCCAAAGTATGGTTTATCTAACCATATTTAGATCAAAGAAAATAATTTCGGGACTTGGCTGGATATACATTCACAATAGATTTGGAATTAATAGAGACCTCAACCAAATCTGAAATTACATGAGAGGAGGCCTTTTCTTTATATTTCATAAAGCATTAGAACAAATAAAACACCAGCAATAAAACATTTGTTTTAATGCAGTCTTGTAAAACCAGTTCTTGCTGTTATGCCAAACAATTTCTTTATGGAATATCATGTTTGAAAGAAAATACGATTACTAGAGGATCTCCCTCTGGGCCTCCATTTGCCTTTGGTTTATTCAATGTAGGAAGCTAAATTCAAAAGAGGAAATCATTTCCACAGAAGTGTGGGGGGGGGGGGGGGGGGGGGTGAGTTCATTGCCAGAGACTCTCTTTGTGTCATAACATGAACCGAAGGCTCTGTTTACACCTGGTATTAAGATGCATTTTTATCAATACAATCACAAGTGGACAACAATGAATGCAAATGTAAATTTAAATATATAAAATAAAGTGAGCTTTTCCACTTTCAACCCCTGCCTGACGTAGTATTAATGCAAATGGGAGTTGTTTCTCTGTGCATATGGATAGCAATTAGAATCGTATTTGCCATGCACATGCTCTAATTTTCTTACTGTTTTTATGCAGCAGACGGCTTTCCAGTCGCAAACATAGGTTTATTCATTCAATAGCACTTGTGTGCAATGGCGGAAATTTTGTCTAACAGTTGAGTGGGACTGTCTGACAAAGGTCGTGTCTGGTACATCTTACTATCCGTCAAGCATAATAGTTTTATTGCCAACATACAGCATATAGCTTCATCTGTATTAAAGAGAAAAGAATCACTTTGTCCCAAGTGAATAAAACAGCCTTAACAGCAGGTCTTATTTACTGGAGTTCCACAATTATTGATTTTGTGCAAGCATTTTTGTCTAATAAACATCTAATAGTCATTAAAACAGACATACTAGCTAAAGGCTAAATTGGGTCTGTCAGTGAAAATCTAATAAACGTTTTAACAAGTCCAAAAATAGACAGGAATGAATGACTACACATGAAGTCTGTCTAATCGCTCTGTTTGATGATTATTCTATTTTGGGACTATTGATAAACATTTATTAGATTTTCAATTCAAATACAGCTCAAACTTAGCTTTTTATTAGCCAAGGCGTCAACTTTTAGATGTACATGTAAATAGAAAATTGCTTTGTGGTGAGTTTGTAAAATTCAAATGCATTTTTGACACATTTGTGTTTATGTTGTTTTTCCAATTACACAATTATTTAACAGTATAAAACATTGTTATTTAAAACACACAGTTTTTTGTGTTTTTAATCTTTTTTTAAGGGGGGACAACCCTCAAATTGGTTGGGGTCCTGCACTGAGCATTCCTGTAAAAAGTGATTAAATAAATGTCTTAACAAAATCTGAACACAAGTGATCACAAAAGATGCATTTGAACGCATGTTTATAACAAGTGGAAATAGTAATGCATCTCAGCAATGTCCATCTTGCCAATTATGCCAATTTGAATAAAGATCAATCACTTATTACAAGGAAAATTATAAATAGAGTAGTAACTTTTATGAGACTTCTATGGAAACCTATACACTGCTTTTTCAGCCATTTACAACAAATAGGAACTAAAGACTCCAAAAGTTGTATAAAAGTATCTCTAAAGCAGCCTGTATAATTTGTGCATCGTTTTCTAAATAATATAATGCTACCCGATGAATGCTGTGAGGAACTGAAATTTTAAGTCATTACGGCATAAATGACAGAATGCAAACTCATTATGACACTGCTCCAACTATTTGTTACCACAATGTGGACAAACTCACAAACAAGCAGCACACATAATTAAGTATTTAACAAAATCCATTTTTACAGCAACATAAACAAGGTCATTGATGCACATAAAGGGGATGTAGAAAAGCATGTGTTTGCAGATATGCTTTCAGACCAGTTATGCTCATAATCTAACTTTACTCACCATAGTGTTATTCCAACAATTTTGTAGAACACAAGGAGACTTTTTAACAGTTTTTGCCCATTCAATAGACAATACAAAGCCAGCGTTGCTTAAAATAGCACTAGACTTCATGTGACTTCCAAAAAAACACAGACAAATTTTCTTTTGTGTTTCACAGTGAAAACGTCATACAGGTTAGCAATGGCATGTGGGTGAGTAAATGACGATGAAGGGCTTTTTTTTATTTTTAAGGGAACTGTTGCATACCGGTAAGTAAGGAAACCTGTTTGTCATTAGCTGAGTGTGGAAATGCCCTAACCTCATCATCATCATCAGGCATCAGTAAACCCTCCAGCAGCCCTGTGAAGATACTGCAGTTCAATAATACAAAGGTTAATGACTTTATAGATCACTTTAGTAACTCATAATCTTGTCCTTGGTTTGCTCAACTCGTGAAGGACTGGGGTTGGGTTGGTGAAACATGAACTGATGACTAAAAACAATAATTATCCCCAACCATAACCTGAGTTTTCCAAGTAAACAAGCTCAATTATTATGTGATATACTGGCCTACTGGTTAGGCAACTTGTAAAAAAAGAAAAAAAGAAAAAAGAAACTATGATGGAATACTTACTGTATGAATGTGAAGTTGAGCAAAAATATCATACATATATTTACAGGCCATAGGCTTTGGATCAAAGATGTGCACTTGCAAAACTCAAAAGCTAATAATTAATCACAAGGGATTTAAAAAACTGCCGGCTGACAGCAAAACGCACAGACAGGTATCAAGAGCAGCGAGATGTGGACTGATATGATTGGTGTAACTGCTCGTGTCATCTCAAAATGCAACAGACCACAGCAGGAAAATGTCAACCTTGTAACCAAGGAAGTGGTTTATTCAAATGTGTGACATCCCTCCCTGTCACTCCGAGTTACACATTTAGCTCAAGAGTTTATGTGAACGTTTCATCTAGATACTGTGTGGCTGCCAAACACACCTTAGAAGGTCTATTGTGTCTGCTGAAATGCATTGTTTTCAATGTTTGCATGGTTTGTCTTTATTTTTAAATAATTTAATTCCTATATTTTATTTGATAAAATGTGAAGTGTGCTTGGCCATCCTTTAATGTTACGAGGGTGTGGCTGGTTTTCAATGTAATGTGGTTGTTATGGCATTCAGAAGGTGCACAATATATCATTTGAGCATCGATATCGCAATGTGTGTATCCGCAATAGTCACATCGCAGGATTAGATTATTTAGTACAGATTAAAGATATTAATTATTCATATTTTTTAATTATTTATACAATGATGACCATGCTATTTTACATTAGATTTTTCAATTTCTGTACTTCAATACTGTTAAACTTCCCAGAAAAACGTTTATTTTTGCTCTGTTGTATTTATATATGCTTGTAATTTACTATAATTTATGCAGATGCACTGCACAGAAAAAATCCCAGTCGAATAAAATTAATGAAATCTTTCCAATTGGAGCTATTCAAAGCATCTGGTAAAATTATATTCATATCGTAATGTACATCACAGCAAATCAAAATATTGCAATGTCAGATTTTTCCAATATTGTGCAGCCCTAGCATGCAATTTTTATTCCTCAAAGTTAAAATTTTGTAACTTTAATTATATTTAAAGTATTAAATATTATAGGATTTTCTTTCAACTGGCCTACTAAGCAACCACATCATGAATTAACCCTAGCAACTACATAGCTACTACTGCTGCTACTACTACTACTACTGCTGCTACTACTACTGCTTCTACTACTACTACTACTGCTGCTACTACTGCTGCTACTACTACTACTACTACTACTACTACTAATAATAATAATAATAATAATAATAATAATACTTCTACTACTACTGCAGCTACTACTACTACTACTACTAATGCTACTACTAATAACACTAATACTACTACTTCTACTAATCCTACTACTATTAATACTACTACTGCTGCTACTACTACTACTACTACTAATAATAATAATAATAATTTTACTACTACTATTATTAATACTAATACTACTAATACTTCTACTAATACTACTACTACTACTAATATTAATAATAATAATACTTCTACTAATACTTCTATTAATACTACTACTATACTACTACTTCTACTAATACTACTACTACAGTACTACTATTACTACTAATAATAATTTACTTCAGGGCAGCACGGTGGCGCAGTGGGTAGCGATCTCGCCTCACAGCAAGAAGGTCGCTGGTTCGAGCCTCGGCTGGGTCAGTTGGCATTTCTGTGTGGAGTTTGCATGTTCTCCCCGTGTTCGCGTGGGTTTCCTCCGGGTGCTCCGGTTTCCCCCACAAGTCCAAAGACATGCGGTACAGGTGAATTGGGTAAGCTAAATTGTCCGTATGTGTGTGAATGGAAGTGTATGGGTGTTTCCCAGTGATGGGTTGCAGCTGGAAGGGCATCCGCTGCGTAAAACATATGCTGGATAAGTTGGCGGTTCTGGGTCTGTGGCAACCCCAGATTAATAAAGGGACAAAGCCGAAAAGAAAATGAATGAATGAATGAATGAATAATTTACTTATTTTTTATAATAAAATTTTTTAATAACAGACGAAACCCACGTGAACACGGGGACAACATGCAAACTCCACACAGAAATACCAACTGACCCAGCCGGGGCTCGAACCAGCAACCTTCTTGCTGTGAGGCGATTGTGCTACCCACTGCGGCACCGTGCTGCCATTTTTACATTTTTAATATTTAACTTATTTATTGTTTGGGCCGTTTAATATTCACAAACATAAATCCATCTCCAATTTAATTAGATGTTCAGTGCTACATCTGATTTATTCATTTCAAATTTGTGTTTTTATCACTGGATCCTGCAATTCCCTCCACAGTTGTGCAAATACCCTAAACAATAAAATACTGAATGAACAGCATTTAGTTTCTTCTCTGCAACCACATAGAATTAAGATGTCAATGATAAGCATACAATGTACTGAATATTATATCAACATCACATGATGTGACTTAATATGAGCAGAATTAAAGCAATATATCCCAGATTGTTTTGGTAGACACACACCCTCTCTTTTCTCAGAAACACACCTGAATTCCTAAAGAATTATCCGCCAGAATTATCTGCCAGAAAATGATTAAGATGTCAAAAAAAAATCAGATTCTTACACTGATCTAAGTGTCGTAAATCATCTGCGCTGCCTCTTTTCCATCACAGTGAACAAGCTGCCTGTGGGTAATCTGCTCTGAAAACTCATCTCAGTAAGTAAACGGTGTCCCGCAGGGCACTGCCATCAAGAACAAAGCCCAGTCTGGGTTAAACTGACAGCAGATGCAAAGATGTTCCCTTCAGCGGCATTTTACTTCTGAATGATCACAGACAGGAGGATGGGATGCAGGAGAGCGAGGGGAAAACGACACAACAGAAGAGCCATTCATGCTGGAGCGAGGGAAACACTTTGATAATTGCTGGAAAGAAATGTGATTACAATCCATATTGTTCCCAGAGACTCTAAATAACTGTTATTGAGAAGAGGAGGACCTCGTTGTGCTCTGAGGGTTATGATGAATAAAGTTATTTCTGGCTCATAACACATAATCAGACAAAAAAGGCTGATAAACACTGACGTGTGCTATTATGTAAAAGAGTAACTAGCATCAAAACGGCACACTTGACATTTGCTGTTTGCTGTGCATGCACTTTTGAAAACTTTACTGACGTTCCTCCCTGTACAGTAACTTTTATAAGAAACTAATAACTCAGTGGAAATTCTCTAAAAAATAAAAATAAATAAAATCCATTTTATTTGACCAATCATTGACATTTAAGTTGCTTTTTATTTCTGTTGATCACAAAATAATATATTTTGCATAATACTGAAAACCAGTAGCTTTAACTTCATTCATTTTCATTTCGGCTTAGTCCCTTAATTAATCTGGGGTCGCCACAGCGGAATGAACCGCCAACTTATCCAGCATATGTTTTAAGCAGCGGATGCCCCTCCAGCTGCAACCCATCTCTGGGAAACATCCATACACACCCATTTACACTCATACACTACGGACAATTTAGCTTACCCAATTCCCCTACAGCGCATGTCTTTGGACTTGTGGGGAAAACCGGAGCACCCGGAGGAAACCCACGCCAACACGGGGAGAACATGCAAACTCCACACAGAAACGCCAACTGACCCAGCCGAGGCTCGAACCAGCGACCTTCTTGCTGTGAGGCGAACGTGCTACCCACTGCGCCACCGTGAGGCCCTGCTTTAACTTCCATAGTTTAATTTTCCTACTATGGAAGTCAATGTCTGTCTAAAATCGCATACTTCCATACTTTATAGTAGGTTAAAAACAGTGTGCGAGCAGAGTAGTATGCCCAAATTCATAGTATTCGAAAAACAGTAGGCAAGAAGTATGAAGGATGATCTACTACTTCTGGCGAGATTTTGAAGTGCGCAATCGACTAAACTATTCCATGATGCCATCTGAGAGAGTTAATGAATGCGAGTGAAGCGACGCAACTGATGCAGGTAAGTCACATGATCATGACAACACTCAAAAAATATTTAAGCATTGCATATAAAATTTCCATCAATTTGGATTACATACTTTTTACATAATTGAACTAATAAACTTTGTTATATGTTCCATTCATACTACTCTCATTCATACTATAGAGAACATTAGAACAATATGTTCTAAATCATACTTTCAAATTCAAATGTAGTACTCATTACTCAAGTAGTTTAGGCGATTTCAGACGAAGTTATGTCTACCGGTTTCCAGCTTTTTTCTAAATATCTTACTTATAGCAAACTCTCCTTTAAAGATAAAGAATATTTTTTGGGATATTGTATTGATTCATTTTCCTTTGGCTTAGTCTCTATTTCAGACGTCACCACAGCGGAATGAACCACCAACTATTCCAGCATATGTTTTATACAGCGAATGCCCTTTCAGCCGCAATCCAGTATAGGGAAACACCCATACATTCATGCACACACACACACACACACACACTCATACACTACAGCCAATTTAGTTTGGGGAGAAATGCAATCTCCACACAGAAATGCCATCTGGCCCAGCCGGACTCGAACCAGCAACTTTCTTGCTGTGAGGCGACAGTACAAACCATGGAGCCACCATGCCACCCTGGGTTAAAATTATTCTTTTTATTTTATGATCAAAATTTATCCGAATATTAAGTAAAGATAATGTTCCATGAGCTTATTTTGTTAATTAACTTCCGTAAATATATCAATAACTACATTATTTTAATTAGTGGTGTGCATTGCTATACACTTTACTGTAATAGACAATGATTTTCTCAATATTCTGATGATTTTGAACCCACAGATTCCACATTTTTAGATTGTATATCAGCCAGATATTATCTGATCCTAACAAACCAATTGAAAGCCTATTTATTCATGCATAAATCCCCCCAAAAAAATGGACACATGACTGGTTTTGTGGTCCAGGGTGACAATTATTACATTTGTGCTGAAATAACACACAAACACTTTCTAATTCCAGACTTTTTTTTCCACCATCAAGAGCGCTTGTACTTTATGAAACTGCATTCAGAAGCAGGATATCTTAAAAAGAAAATCATAAAGGTTTGGAACACAACAAGGAAACTTTGCATCTTTTGTGAACTGTCACTTTAACTGAAACCTGCAGTATCAGCAATAATAAGAGGGTTTGACCTTCAGTAACGTCTCAGAGCATGATAATACATCAAAATCTCTAATGTAGGATAAAAAGATCTCAATCCTATTCCGTGGGCTCCTTTCTCTCTAATCTTATGTCTGCACCCAAACAAAGAATAGCTTTCCACAATAACCCCCTTCCCTGCTCAAGGATCTCCAAGGCAAGGGATTGAGACTTTATTGGGGTCAAGCTTACCCTGCTGGCTTTTGTCATCAACTCGAACAATTAAAACTCAAGAAAAGCATGAAATATATCTGCCACACTGACTCTATTATTTTCTAACTGATAGAGCTCCACTGAAAAACAGTCAGTGACTCTGATTGATTTGTTGTTATTTACACTGCAGTGTTCAGTCAATGAAAACTAAATAAATGAGGATGATCTGGCATCCTCTTAAAGGGATACACACTACCCAAAACTTCTGTCACAATTTATTTAGTCTTGTTTTATAATAGAAGATATTTTAAGAAATGTCTCAGAGTTGTTGTTTTTAGCATTCACGCAATAGGAACCAAAGTTTGGTTTCTCAAGTCTTATTTTAATAAAGACAGATATGGGCCAAGGATAAACGGGGGTTTCATAACCCAAAAATCCTGATGTTTGGGGTATTTGGAAGACAAATCATTTCATGACATATTAAAAGGCTCGTTCACAGCACAAGCTCAAAATAACTTATTGTTGCTATACTTCAAACCACTATAGGTTTTACACATTTTTTAGCAAGAAGCTTAAAATACAGTAACATTTTCGAGTGATCACATATCATCTTAAGTACAGGTCAGATAATTTATTTTGTTCATTTTTACACTAAACATCTGGTATGCTGAATGATGATCAAACATTAATTTATCCATATTTGGACTTTATTTTTTATTTCTGTTATTGTAAACATTAAAATGTATTTTTTTACATTTAATATGTGTATGAATTCACTTTTGTAAATTTAATGTGACCCAGACAACAAAATTGGATGTCATCTTTGGCATGAATACATGTTTGGAACAACACTGGAGAAAAATTGACAGCATTTTCGGTTTTAGGGTGAAGTATCCCTTTAAATGCAAGATAACATATTCGTCTTATGCAAGAGAATGAATATTTGGCCACAGAAATGGCTTCAGATTAACATCAAGAATGAAGATAAAGCTTTTTATATTCTTACTGCACCATTGGTGCAAATCACTTGCAGACCTTGTACTGCATTACATAAAAATGTTGTATCACTTTAGAGCCATGCACATGACCTATACACTGCAGTAATCAGTAAATAATCAGAGTTATTATGAGATGTAAAATGGATCCATGGGAAGATCTTGTCCTTTCATTTCTTATATATGAGTTTTGCCAGAAGCCCATCAGTTATAATTTCCTGCCAATTAACAATACAGCCTAACAAAACCAAAATATTAGTATTGCACATGTACAATGCCTGTCAATGTCAATAACAAGTCTTTCATGCATGACGTAACTGCATTTTAAAGCTGAAGCTCATGACAGATACTAAAAGCCGGAAAACATGTCTGACTGGAAAGGATGTGAAAAGCTGTGCATCTTCTGACGTAATCTGTATATCTGATTTAAGGTAAATGTTCACAAGGGCCACACCAGCTGATTTCCCCATCAAACAGTGTATTGTTATGAACACATTCACAACAATGGCTCAGTCAGCAAATAATGCACACTGAAACTTTAGAAGGCCATGTAAATGCATTTGAAGGAAAATGAGCTTTTCTCAGCACAGCAACTCCTCTTATTCTCTAATTGGAATATAATACTAGTAATTGAATTTAATTGCCTATGGCAATATTTTTTAGGCTAAAAATTTAATTTATACAACAAAATGACTTAACCTTTGCTATAATGGACGTTTTTAATATCTTTTTATATTATTGATTTTCTTTGTGGGGCTGAAAGTCAAATACTACATTTTTCAAAGATTATGAAAATATTTAATCAAAAGGATAAAACTGTTATTTTCTGTCCACTAAACTGTATTTAAATGTGTAAACAAAGTAGCCCATTTTAATAATGGTTGTACCACTTGACATTCTGAGTGTTGCCAAATCAGAATAACACTGAAAAAAAATGCTGGGTGCAAAGCAATTTCTTCATGTTGTTCCAACACAAATTGATTAAGTAACTTAGTTGTTTTCGCATTTAAGTTTATTGAACATAAATAAGTTGTTGCAAAACAAAACTCAAGAACTGTGTTGGTTCAGCTTATTTTAAATAAGTAGTTTGAACAACCAGCAAAAATTATGGTTGTACCACTTGACATTTTGAGTGTTAGCAAATCAGAATATGCACCGTAAAAAAAGCTAGGTTCTACACAAATCCTTCATGTTATCCCAACACCAATCAATAAAGTTAATGTAATCATTTTCACCAATTTAAGTAGACTGAACATAAAACAATTAAGCTGTCCCCCAAAAAATTAAGAATTATGTTGTTTCAACTGATTTTAAATGGGTAGTTTGAACAAGCAACAGAAGTCCTTTTTTTGAGTGTGTGTGTGGGATAACCTTAAGCCTATTATTATTTTGGAAAATGTATGAAAGCAACATAAACGTATAGATAAAAATGTTTCTAAAAGCTTGAAAAATATATCTTCAACTATATTCTTTTTATAAACTTTGTCAAACTGCCTTATCCCAAATCATTTATTAAATCCTTAATTAGAACATAATTATTCAAATGAATCATCTTTCTGTCAGTCCTATAGAAGTTATGAAATATATCCCCTTAGGCACACTGGAAAACCTGTCAAACAAGGACTTACCTGCTGCAGCTGATGATCCTAAGTCACTTTTTAAGTACTGCAAATGACTAAATATATATCTGAACTCACCTTGGAGCTCACACTGAGTCTATCCATACGCATGTCCCCATTTGTCTCCGGGACTGGGGTGGATTCTCTGGACGTCCCGTTCTTCACTTCATCTTCAGGCTCGGATCCAGCAGGAATTGGTATCCCATCAGTCACATACTCTTTCTGGCACTTCAAATTGTGCTTCTGCAGCAGTTCTGCGGTCTCTGTGTTCAACACCACGAGCTCCAGTTTGCCCGCGGTGTCTCGTATGCGGGACACCACCTGTTGATGCTTCTCGTCCTCCACATTTTCCCCGTTGACTAGCGCCAGTTTGTCCCCGGCCATCAGACCGGCGGCGGCGGCCGGAGAGTCGGGCTCCACATGACGGATGAACTGACCGGGCTTGTTCTTCTCGCCGTGGAGATGAAACCCGTATCCGTTGTCCCCTTTTTCTAAGACGCACAGCTTTGGCCTGAGGTCGTTGGACATTTTGAAAGTTTAAGACTTTGAGGCAGCCTATTCAGCACCAGCAGTCCGGGTAAACTTGACGTTGAAGGCAAACAAGAAAAGTGTATTCGTGAAGTGAAAACTGGGCCGCGCACTCCGCCTCTTCACTGTGTTGCAACTCCGTAAGTCAAATCGCAGTTTTCTTTGAAGTGTGGCCAGTCAGCGCTTCACGGCCCCGCCCCCGTCTGAAACTCTCGCTGATTGGAACTTTCACCTGTCAATCACAAGAACGTCACTGCGCGAGATCTGGCTTAGTTTTCAAGCGTTTGTGCGTGGCATCTGTTTGTTTAACTCGCGATTAAAAATGCTTTAGGTTTCTGAAACTATATGAAACATTCATTTCTACAATCTATGACTGTTTGGCAAGCTTTCTTTCATTACTTGTACGTCTTTTCCTCTTTATGTATATTATTCTTAAGCTTTGTTTTTACATTTGAAGCTAGTCAATGGAAAAAACACATAATAGGGCTATTGTTGAATACCACATGCAAGCAAAATGGGATAATGAAACTATTGTGTATTTATTATTAAATATAGCCTTATAATGATAATTAGGTAAAGTAACAGTTATTTTTGTATCATTTAAATATTTGCACAATTTATTAAGTACATAATTAAATAACAGTAAACCAAAGACGGTATAAAATATTTAAGATGTTGCTATCATTTTTAAACATTTATTATTTGACCTGAATTGTTTCAGGGTAATATGAATAGTGGACACTTATTATGTATTATGTAAAATATTTCAATATATTTTAAATAATCCTTTTTATTAATTTATGTTAATTATGTAAAAACAATTGTATAAATGTTAAATGTACAAAATGTTATTTTATATATATTCACTAACGGTCAAAGGTTTGGGGTCAGATTTTTTTTAAAGAAAATTCTGTTCATCAAGGCTGCGCTTATTAAATGTAAAACAAAATTGTTAAATATTTATTACAGTTTTAAATAACGGCTTTCTTATTGTATGTAGTTTCAAATGAAATTATTACTCCAGTCATTATTGCTTTTATTACTTTTACAATTAATAATAATTAATATTAGAGTGATTTCTGAAGGATCATGTGAGTAATGAAGCTGAAAATTCATCTTTAAAATCACTGGAATAAATTACTAAATTAAATTATAAACTACTTTTGAACAGTTATTTTATAGTGCAATAACATTTCATAATGGGCAGCATGGTGGTGCAGTGGATAGCACAATCGCCTCACAGCAAGAAGGTCGCTGGTTCGAGCCTCGGCTGGGTCAGTTGATGTTTCTTTGTGGAGTTTGCATGTTCTCCCCGTGTTTGCGTGGGTTTCCTCTGGGTGCTCCGGTTTCCCCCACAAGTCCAAAGACATGCAATATAGGTGAATTGGGTAAGCTAAATTGTCCGTAGTGTATGAGTGTGAATGGGTGTGTATGGATGTTTCCCAGTGATGGGTTGCAGCTGGAAGGGCATCCGCTGCGTAAAACATATGCTGGATAAGTTGGTGGTTCCAACTTCCGCTGTGGCGACCCCAGAATAATAAAGGGACTAAGCCGAAAAGAAAATGAATAAATGAACATTTCATAATTTTACAATTTGTACTGTATTTTTTATTAAATAAATGCAGCCTTGGTGAGCAGGAGAAGCTTATTTTAAAACATTTATAAATCGTACTGACCCCAAACTTTTGACCGGTAGTGTCAGTGCTCAGCATATATGAATGAGTACACCCCCCACAAATCTCTCATTTAAATGAATATTTTCTATAGGAAGCTTTACAATATTATATTTGTGCATATACATTAGTTTAGTCAGTACTGAAGCCAAATCTGGAGCTCATCTAACAACATAACTTACAATAATGGTTCAAAAATTAGTAGCCTAAATTTATATGTTAGGGAAAAATATAAAATACAATTTTCAGAAATAGCAAAAATCAAGAGAAACAAAAAATATATAAACTTTTGTTGAAATGTTGTAGCTTGTAAATTATTTTTGCAATATTTATCATGAATTTAAATGTATTATCTTTCCATTTCTAAAGATGTTCTGCAACTAAAATATTGATTGAATTGAAATATCTGTTCAATAAATGTGTTTTGTTCAAATGCACTAATATATATTACCCATATTCACTGAGAAATGGAGAAAAATATTCATTTTCAAAATGGGGTTTACTCATATATGCTGAGCACTGTATATATATATATATATATAATTAATTAATTAATTAAATTTTTTTTTTTACATATAAACTGAATGTAAGAGATGGCCTCTATTATGTATGTCTGGACAGTCCAAAATGTTATTTAAATCATTAAGCTACATTATGATGATCTGATTCTTGCATTTTACTAGCTAATAAATACTTATTCATGTACTGAAAAGTGGGAGTAACTTAATCTTGTTACTGTGGCAACCTTTTGCTTTCTTCCATCATAATCTGCGCAATAAAAAAAGATAAAGACTTGCTGATTTCCTTGAAAACTTTATCTGCCTGTCGACATACCTGAGCAAAGTTATGAGAATCACACCCTAGATATTGTTACTGTTTAATCCCAAATTGGATCCACTCCTTTAAATGTCAAACTTACAGATACAATTCACCTCAAAATCTTATCCTTCGCTCACATTTCAATGGTTCTACACCTAAAAGAGTTTCTTTCTTTTGTTGAACACACACAAAATGGTATTTAGAAGAATGTCAGAAACCAATAGCATTGACTTCCATATTATTTTCAGTACTCTTAATTTCAAGGCTACCGTCTTCCAACATTCTTCAAAGTATCTTTTTGTGTGCATTTTTAAATGTTAATTTGAGGGTGAACTATCCCTTTCAATAGACAAATAGCCCAAAGACAAATATCTGTCGCATGTGCTCTTTAAATTCTTGAGAAAAGCAAGAAATTTTGTAATATAGTCAAAATCACCATGCTCTTGTTCTTGGCTTTGCATGTCTAAAATGAATTGTTTAGCATTAAAGGATACGCATGTTGTGAAATAAGGCAAAATTGCTAAAAGTTAACTTTGGGTAATTGTAAACTCCGTGTAAACGGTATCCTCAGTTGCTTCACGTTTCACACTACTCATTTATTATGTGGGGTTAACAATTAAACCTGGGTATTCTAGGTAATCTACTGTAGCATCACACTAGTCCTCGTGTCAGCATATCAAGATAAAAATCACCTCGAGCACTATCTTTTATCACAATGACTGCCTTCAGTGATATTGCAAGTATATTGAACATTACGACAGAAAGATTGTGACAGAGTAGCTAAATGCAACACTAGCTGACACATTTGTAATCGTTCAATAAACAGGTTATTGCTTCAGTTGATACACACATACGGAACACAGCAAGGAAGTGAGAGATTTGAGGCAGTCATCGATTCGAGGCCACATCTTCCAGTTCCACCCAAATCCTGATGTGTTCTGCCATCTAGTGGCTTTTTACAAAACTGCACCATGAGAGGGCTATATGCGGAGCTAGTGTTTTTCAGCCACCGATAAACTTCCGGTGAAATGTTTATGGGACTTTTTTCAATTTCATAAGGCTCCTTTTACAGCATCGATGTTGTAATGTGATTACAATATAATCAGTTAAATAGACTTAAGCATTCATTTAGTTGTTCAAGCGTGTGAAAACACAAAAATGTGGTCAAATATATTTCCATATTTTAATGGACATAATGGACATGGCACGGAACACTGGAATTTAATTCAGTGCTTCTTGCTCGGTCTGAGACCCACTTTTTATCGTATCTCAGACAGGCAGTGAAAAATCACAGAATTTTAAAGGAATCAGATCTTAAACGCGGCAATTTTGTAATAGCTTGACAATTCACCGAAACGCTTGAGCGAGCTGGCTGAAACTAAAAAGTCTGTGTGCATATACCCCATTCAATACAGAAAATTTTGTTTTGATCAAAACAAAAGGAGATCTTTGGAATAGTTTACCAAAAAATTATAATAACCCAATAATTTATAACCCTCAATGTATACGACTTCATTTCTTCAGACAAACACGGTCAGAGCAGTTTTAAAATTTATCCTGGCTCTGTATAATGGTTTTGGGTAGTGGCCATTTTTTGAAGTTTCCAAAAGTGCATAAATCATCTTCCAAAAGGGTATAACATGTCTTATGACGAGGATTGATGTGGTTTTTTTATTTAAGCCATTTTTGCCTTATGACAGGAAAGTATGTAGCCAGGAAGCGAATATGGAGAGAGGAGGGAGGTGGGGAAATCGAGAAAAGTTCTCAAGCCACAACTGGAACTCCGGACGATCGATGTGCAATGACACTACTGGCACAGACAGCATTGATGTGCTTTCATTACAAAAAATATTTTAAATTACAAACTCAAAAACCACTGACTTCCAGCGGCAGCTGAATGAGCATTTGATGTCGATTGATGCATGATGATGTACTCCAGCAAAAATAAACTCAAGCTCTTCTCTCAGTGAAATCTTCTGGGTTATTCTTGTTCATCTCCTCTCACAGGAGCTTCCTCTTCAACTGTGTCTTGTGTCATACGTTAAGTCAGAGTTGAGCCAGGCTGTCGAGCGCCAGAAGTCAATGATTTGAGTTATGTTTTACAGCAATAAATTAAGCTTCATGGTAGACGGTTATTCTTTAATTGATTCATAGCACCAATATGTACAAGTTAGCACTTTTTTTACAGCAGTAATCAAACACAAATCATCTCCAGTGCATATCAACAGGGCCAGTAATCAATTTTAATAGTTAATAGTCAGTTTTTTGCCTTGTGATATTGCTTTTGAAAACACTTTAGCATCTGTGTAATGGCTGGTTGCCCATCCATGCATGACATCTTTTAGGTGCAATGGGAATAAAAGTTCCAGAAACTAGTGAACGAAAGCAAGTATTCTTATTAATAAAGCACAGTCTGATTCAATGCATAGAGCAAGAAGCCTTTCTTTGGTCCTCCGTTCAGCTTTTCTTTCACTGCAGACACAGTGCAGGCTGTATGAACTCAAGATGGCATTAAACTTTCAGTCTTGATTGATGCTGTTAATGCAATGTTTGGTTTCATATATGTGGAAATCACCATTGAATGTCAGGGTTTGTTATGTGAGCTGGCAGGTGTGTGTGGTCTTTGTACTGAGTGTGGAGGCTCTGCTGTACATGTGGAGAGTCATGGCCATCCAACCAGTCCTGGTAGAGGCGCTGGACCTCGGGGTTGGTTTCTGGCAGTCGGACAGGTAAACTGCTGTAATGTTCTTCCATTTGCTGGACTAAAGTCCGGTCTGGTCGACCTCCCTCTCCTTCAGCTTGTCCTCGCCCACTTAAACAGCCTGAGACAAGAAAGGAGGAGAGATAAAGGAATGAAAAAGTAATTATTATTGAGAATCATACATTAATCATTGTATTAGTTAATGCATTTAGTAACATGAACAAACAACGAACAATACATTATAGTATGTGTTCATGTTAGTAAACAGTTATTCTTTTATTTTTAATTTTACAAGTGTAAACGTAGTATTATTGTTATTTTTGATTAAATTATTATCATCATTAATTATTTATATATCCATGTCCATCTGATAGTTATGTCACTAATGTGGAAGCAAAACCTATTACATTTAAAATAAATAAATAAAAAAAGACTTTATAAACATTTCTAGGACCATGCAAATACATAAATAATACATGTTTGCTAAATAAACGCATGTTAAGCATAAGAAACATTTTTTTGTAGCAAAAAGATAAGTATGACCTCAAACTATATTCCATAACTTTTCCATGCCTTGCAATCTTAAACTGTCCTGGTTTTTCCAGCCTTCCTATGATCATGCAAACCTTTTAATGTGTTCAAGCATATTTTACAAATGACAATTTAAAATTGCTTAATAAATGCAGCTTTGGTGATCAGAAAATACATGCTGAAAATACATATAAATGCAACCTCAGATGTTTACCATTTCCACAATGTTTCCAGCCCTCACAAAAAATACTGCAATATCTAGAGGTATCCTTTGACGATGCAAACTCATTTGTAATATGCCAGCATATTTTATACATTTCAAATAATATTTCAAAGGAGAAATTATTTTTAAAAATTGTAATAATAGCTTAATATGAAAAAGAAAATCCATTGTATTTATGGACAAATAATGCAGAGATCTGTAAAATGAGAATTAAGGACTGCGTTTAAAACATATCAATTAATAACTGTATTTATTAATAATTAACTGTTTTATGACCATGCAAGGCTTGTAATAAGATATTTAGTATTGTTCTTATATGAGCCCTTTATGATGAGCCCTTAAAGTTAAATAACATTCAAAATGAAATGAATCTAATATTTGTTAATATATGCATTTCATACCTCCGGGACAGGAAAGCACCTCTATTAGCTGATAGGGAACTTTGCCTTTCCTCATTCTGTGCACTAAAGTCTGAATGTTCCGGAAACCATAAACTGCAGCAAACTGCAGGAGTGTCTCTCCATCTCGCTCAAGCGCCACCTCCTGGAAGTCTCGATTCCTGACAGGAAACAAAACAGGCAATGCAAGGATTATTGGCCATGAGTGATTTTAACTAATACAGATGACTCATATACAGCTATGGAGGAAAATTAAGATGCTTAAAATGAAAAATTAAACACTTGGAAATTCTCATCTTCACTGCAATTGCAGGTTTAGTCATGCATTTGTGTAAAATATATATTTTTTTGTATTGTTTGTCAAACTACATTTACATTTATTCAGTTAGCAGATGATTTGGTCCAGACCGACTTACAATTGAGGAAACATTCAGCGATTCAAAAGGAGAGGCAATACACACAAGTGTTGATTATACAATCTGTTAGTGCTCAGAGAATTAAGTGCTAGAGTAAGAAAGGGGAAGGGGTTTCTTTTTAATAGAGAGAGAAGAGTGTTTCTACAGGTGGTTTGTCAAGCCCACTCACCTGTGTGAAGAACACTTCATTAATGCACAATGTGTGTTTTTTTTTTTTTTTTACTACTGATGGAATTTCCACTAAATAAAAAACTAGCACATTCGCCAAATAACAAAAAGCCTTTTCCACCAACAATGCTTGTATTTATTACAATACAAGTGTTTAAACTTAAGAAAGCAAGCAACATTTGAGATTAAGAAGGCAAAATTTGGTGGAATAACCAAATGATGGAAATACCTGCTACTCCGACCACTTGCCATTTTCTGAAAAAAGTTCTAAATTACTAGATTTTTTTACTTGAAATTTAAATCACATCTCTATAGAATAAAACTATATGTAACTTTTTACTCAAACTCCCACAGATACCTAATAAATTCAGTACAACCACAGAATCTGAGAATATGCAAGGAGTTTCTTTATTTTATCTGTAGCTGACGGAGATGCCAACTAAAATGAACTGGTCCGTCTCTCACCTGAGTGTCTTGTACACAATTTCTTGGACGTCTAGGCCAAAAATCTCTTTGGCGGCATGTTTGAAAATGTGTTCCAGGAAGCCTTCAGATCCGCGCCCTTCATGTCTGGTCAAACCAGAGTCACTGATCTCAGCAATTCTAAACACACACACACAAAATAATTCTCTCATCACTGCCTCTTATTGTAAAGTCTAAGGTTATTTTCAGTACTACTGGGGCCTGTAAGCTGGATTAGCTGGCTAGCCATTTATGTTTCAGTTTAGTTTGCAAGTAACATGAATAGTTTTAGAAGTCACCATTTGTTGCCATGGCATTATGGAATAGCTCCTAAATCCCAGGATATCTAAACCAAAACTGAAATTTGAAACTGAAACTTAACTGGCTATCCAGCTAATCTGGCTTCATGGTACAGCCCCCTGAAGATCTAGTGTTGTTGTTTTTTTCTATAAACTGAACTTACACATGATCCAAAGGAGCAGAGTCCACTTCCTCAACAGTGACTTTGCTTTGTTCCATCAGGTGGAGAATCTCTCCTAAAACAAAAAAATCATTTAAGTGCCGTTTCAGGAGTTCAAAGATCATACAAACACCCTCCACTCAAACCTGCTTCTGTACTGGAACACACAACAGATACTGCTGTTTATTTCCAGGAAGGAAAGACCCACTGGGGAATATTATGAATGCCCAACCATTAAAAACCTTTTTTTATTTGCACACTTTAACAGTTTTACATCATTGTAGCCTTGAAATAAGAGTGAAAAAAATACATATTTGGATAAATAAATTCAAATGATTTTATCTAATACAGTTGTCCGGTTAAAAAGTAATCTGACAAGGTAACAGGAGGAGGCCAGTATCCCTTTACAATCATACCCGACGTGAGCACGCAATCCACGTCTCTGCTCTCCAAGATGCTGTTGTAGAATTCATCTCTCACAGCTTCAAGCTTCTTATCAAAGCAGGGAGCCACAACCACATGGAAAACCTGCTCTGGGGTCAGTTTCTACATACAAAATAGATACAGTGCATCACTAACAAGAAAATGAGCAGTTTACATGATTGTGGTACATATGATAAAATCAACACAAATGTCTACCTGTAGAAGACAAACCTTTGAATTAATGAAAATTAACACACACACCAAACTTTGGGTGTGTGCTTTTATTTTATAAATTATATTCCACTTATACTACCCCATGTAAATGTCATTTGATATTTTAATTCAAGATGTGTCAGGTTGTCTATAAAAGGCAAAACCTTAATAGTAAAAAAAATGCTTTCCATAAAATATAAAAAGGTAACTGAGCAAAAAACATGGTAACATCATGAAATTTTGTCCTATGGTGTAACGTATTTATTTGCTTGGTCAATGGATTTTGGTTCTTTTGCCATTATAAGCTCTAAGGACTTTGCAAACTGATTTGGAATTGCAATCTGGGACTACTTTAGCTGTGTGCTTTCTTGAAAATAACCGCACACTTTACTACATTCGTCAGCCAATCAGAAGCATTCAGCAGCCCTGATTATTTCTTTTAACATAATACATCATTTCACTGAAAATGATCAACCACTTTTTGCAATAAGACTACATTCATTGGTGTAAGTTTGCTTAATTTTTTCCAGGTAATCCAGGGCAAGTTTTTATCTCACCTGCTGTCTGGCAAAAAAGTTCTTCACCAAGGAACCCATGATCTGTTGAGGTGATCTGGCGGTGCAGATGTGTGGTGTGACCAGGCTGCCAAGAACACGCTCTGCATAGCGAATCCATCCTGCACACAAACACAAAATCCCAAAACCACAAGTTTCTTCAGAAACTTCCAACACCAAAGTTTTACAAAACATGAAGGTACCATAAACCAATTCAAAACTGTAAAAAAAAAAAGCACAAAACCGTGAATCATGGTACACAGAAAACAAGTTAATTACAATGTAAACAATATATGTTCTACTATTCTCAAAATGGGGGCGACACAGTGGCTCAGTGGTTAGCACTGTCACCTCACAGCAAGAAGGTCACTGGCTCGAGTCCCGGCTGGGTCAGTTGGCATTTCTGTGTGTTTGCATGTTCTCCCCGTGTTGGTGTGGGTTTTCTGCTCCAGTTTCCCCTACAGTCCAAAGACATGCTGTATAGGTGAACTGAATAAACTAATTTGACTGTAGTGTAGGTGTGTGAATGAGTGTGTATGGATGTTTCCCAATACTGGGTTGCAGCTAGAAGGGCATCCGCTGCGTAAAACATATGCTGGATAAGTTGGCGGTTCATTTCGCTGTGGTTACCCCTGATGAATAAAGGGACTAAGCCAAAGGAAAATGAATGAATTCTCAAAATTATATGAGAGTGCATTGATACTCATTGTCATGTATCCTTTTTCGATCAAACTGAACGCTTTCATGAACAGAAAATTCAAGGACTTTCAGGGACATTTTAAAGCACCATTTGTTTAAAATCAAGCATGTTTGTGATTCATACCCAAGCATAAATAGCACCAAAGTCCTTACTGTACTTAACATTTCACTTACGCTTAATATTTACATTTTAAAAAAATGTCAGTAAATTTGTAATTTTTAGATTTAATATTTTTAACTTAAGAATTTCTTCGTTTTTTTTGTTCTGTTTTTGACAAGTACAAGTGCTGAAATAGAACCATAAACACATTTCATTTAAATTTTATTTAAGCACTTTCAAGGACTTATTTAACTGCAATTACTTTCCAGGCATGTCTACAACTCAAGTACTTTCAAGAAGCGTGGGAGCCCTGTCAGAACATTAAAATAACTTAACAACATCCTAAAAAAAACAAAAAAAAAACAAGAGAAAAACCCCCAAACAAATTGTATTTTGAACCCATATATTAATTTATAATCATAAGACATTTAAAGGTTTTTAAAAGAGGAGTTGTGCTGATTTGAGATTTTACATAATTTTTCATTTTGATGTTTTAATAAATAAAATTTATTGTTTTATAATTCTCTTTTCTCCTTTTAATGCATCTTAAAAGCACAAATTTCCTAACAAAAAGTTAATGGTTGTGTCCATCAACAAAATACTGCATCAACAGGTCTCCCCCGCAGATATGTCTAAATTAAATATACTGTAAATGGCATCTGGTAAACACATCAGGTTGATGAGTTAATAGTCATTCATGATTTAAAAAATAAATAAAATAAATAAATTGAAAAAAATAAAACACCACTCTGGGGGTAAAGAGGAAAGCTATAAAGCGAACAAGAAGGGTGTGTGAAGTGGCGTACGCTCACCTATCTCACAGCTGCAGAATGCTATGGCTATCTAACCCAGTCCCACCCATTCACACACACACACAACAGCATTGCATTCAGCTTTTATCCAAGAGATGAAATGTTTGAGAAAACACAAAGCCTTGAGGTTCAGACCGAAAGTGAAGAGATGCTTATTTTGGCTTGCAGGTTGCACATCAGCCCAGATCCAAGCTGTAACTTTGTGGACATACTTTAAAAGGTGCAAAAGAGCTTATGCTAGTATCAGGATTGTCTTACCTGGACAGGAGGAGGTGAACATAGGCATGGCATTAGCATCATGATGTTTACGATGGTAACGCTGAACAAATTCTCTCTGGCTTTCCAAAATGCTAAAACTTGCAGCTATGGTAGTGTCAAAGACATAATGAACCCCTGAGGAGACAGATGAAAGAAACCTTCAAAATTGCATTAAATAAATCATGTACAACATGTATAATGGGTCTTATCATCAAGTAAAATTAAATATATTATTAGCATAAAATACAATTAAATAAATGTTAGATAAAAAAAATAAATAAATAAGAGAGAAATATTGCTCAGGGAATTAACTGACACAAGTCTAAAAAATCAATCAATCAATCAATCAATCAATCAAATAAAAAAAAAAAAAAAAACTGCAACTAAAATGAACAATAAATTGAGATATATTTTAGATTGACCTAAAATATATATATTAAAAAATAAATATAATAAATATATAATAAAAATAATAAATATAAATTTAATATAAAATAAATATTAAAAATAAAATAAAA
>CAIGQW010052810.1:1366110-1379141 GCA_903798125.1 Danio choprae
TATAGCTAAACTATATATTTATATATAAATATATAGTTTAGCTATAGTTATGCTTACCTTTAATATAAATTTTCTTCATTTTATTTCAAGTAATTGTAGTCTCAAAATTGTGGCCTCGTGAACTAATTAAAAAGTTTTTTCCATTAAATATTTATATTTCATGTTGCCTTTAATTCAATGAACTAAATAAAATAAAAATATTTAAAATGTCAAATTTTAGTCAACTATTACTAACTCACACTGACATGAACACTGTTCAATCTCCAGGGTATATTTACCGTTACGGATGCCAGACCGTGACGTCAGCACCAGTTTGCGAGCTCCTCTCTCAGTGAGCCACTGGGCCAGTTCCAGACCGAAGCCACCCAGGCCTCCAGTGATGATGTACGAGAGAGAAGCGGGATAGAAAGTTCGGCAGATTGCTGGGATAGAGAGGACAGAGGCTGCAGGAACGGAGCTGCTCGACTCCTCTGAACGCACCTGAGAGGTTACAAAGTCAAGAATTTTAAAATTCTAACAATATCGCATTTTCTAAGCAGACTTGTGAACATTACCCGTCTTTACCTGTAGCAGCACTTTTCCGATGTGTTTGCCTTGAGCCATGTAGCGGAAAGCTTCCTCCACCTGGTTTCTCTCAAAGACTGTGGTCCGCAATGGCTGAACAACTCCACTGGAGATTCCCTTCTTCAGCAGATCAGACACTTCTTCCCATTCCCTGTTCCCTTCTTCAAATAAAGCATCAAGCAGGATCCCATGGAAAGCCACGTTCTTCAGGAACAGAGCCATACCTGAAGCAGGAACGATTGAAATATTCCATTTTTAAATACTGAGGTGGAAAAGTACAAATAATAGACTGAAGAAGATCATTGATTGATTCTTCTACCTAGCGGCGTGTTGTTGGAAAGGTCATATTTGCCAATCTCCAGAAAGCGACCATGTCTGGCCAAACAACGCAAGCTGGCCTGCAGCTTTTCTTCAGCAAGAGAGTTTAGTACCAAGTCGACTCCTGAAGACAAATTTACAAACCGATTTATATTTCAATCCACAACAACGCTGCTCTGTATTCAGAGTCATTGTGATACAGTCAGTTCACCTTTGCCCTGAGTGTGGAGCATTATGTGCTGCTCAAATGAAGAATCTCTGGAATTGGCAAAGGATTCAGCTGTAAGTTGTGGGAATCTTTCCTGCAGGTACTGCTTCTTCTCTTTAGAGCCTGGGAATCAAAATGAGACAAATATTTTCATTTTGAATTATTTAACAAACTTGAAAAGTGATCTGGTGTACCAATTATAACATTTAATATAAGAAAAGAAGGACAGATATGGAAATTATGGCTGATACAGTTAACCAATATATAAGCCAATAAATACAATAAAAATATGTATCATCATCTTTATATATTAATTTTTCTGGGCCTGATTACAAACACAAACTAGAAACAAATACAATGGAAGGGATTTTATTTTAAAACTATAAATGCAGATAACAAGGACCTAGAAGGTCATCTAGATCTTTCCCTTTCCAAAATCATTACAAATTGTAATTTTAAAATCTACTTTTGTAAAGGTGAAAAACTCCCACACTGCCGACATTACGTTTAAACTAGGAGTAGAAGTGTGCCACTCACCCACAGTTGTGAAGACTCGACAGCGCATGCTAAGTGCAATAGCAATAGCGGCCTGTCCCACTCCTCCAGAGCCTGAATGGATCAGCACACTTTCTCCAGGCCTAAGTCGGCCTCGCACCACCAGAGAATAATATGCGGTGGCATACACCACTGGCACAGAGGCAGCCTGCTCCAACGTCCTGCACAAAAACAGAGCTTCACTTAGCATCAACGCATTTTAAAGCCAAAAAAAGAAGCTTTTATAAGTGCAGAGAGTCTCACCAGCTGGATGGAACATCCCAAAGGAAGCGTTTGTCTGCATCCACACAGGTGGCAAGGCCTTTAGCTGGCAGCAAACCCATTACGCGTCGCCCACTAGGGTCTCGCCCTGAAAACTCCATTCCCAGCATGCACTGCTGCAGCGCTATGTCTCCTGCATAGACAAAACAAGAGTCTCTTTAAGGTAAAGCTAACATGCAAGATCTTACTTATAGTCCAAAAAAGGATGGGGTACAAACCAGGGATGGCGTCTGGAGGCAGTTTCCCAGTGGCCAGCATGATGTCTCTGAAGTTGAGGGAGGAGTAGTAAACGCGGCAGAGCTGCACGTTGGGACTAGAAGCAACAAAATGACGCAGCGGGGAAGCGATCCAGCGCAGAGATGAGAGGTCACCACGAGTCAGGACATTCACGTAAGCCTGCTCCGTCAACTCCTCGCTGAGATCTAAACATGAATGCACAGTACAGAAAATGAAACCTTTGAGTCTAATTAGTGTAATGTAAAACTTTTAACAACAATTTGCATGTATCTCTAATTTGATCACAAGTTACGGTCCTAACACTTTTTTAAAAATATATAATTGTTTATCGAATTTTCACAATAATACAGACATCTTCAAAGGGAAAAAGAAAAAAAAGAAAGAAAACAAAAAAAAGCTTAGATTATATATAAAGGCCTCACAGTGGCGCAGTGGGTAGCACGTTCGCCTCACAGCAAGAAGGTCGCTGGTTCGAGCCTCGGCTGGGTCAGTTGGCGTTTCTGTGTGGAGTTTGCATGTTCTCCCTGTGTTGGCGTGGGTTTCCTCCGGGTGCTCCGGTTTCCCCCACAAGTCCAAAGTCATGCGCTATAGGTGAATTGGGTAGACTAAATTGTCCGTAGTGTATGTGTATGTGTGTGAATGGGTGTGTATGGATGTTTCCCAGAGATGGGTTGCAGCTGGAAGGGCATCCGCTGCGTAAAACATATGCTAGATAAGTTGGCGGTTCATTCTGCTGTGGCGACCCCAGATTAATAAAGGGACTAAGCCAAAATGAAAATGAATGAATTATATATAAAACAGGACTACTCCAAATAAAATAGATCAGGAAAGGGGATAAAAACATGGCCTTTTTTTCTAGATAATAATACAGTTACAATATTCCATTCAATATGATGTTCCAAATAATTTAAATATGGAGTCCAAAGTTTGAAAAAATGTTCTGATGTCCTAACACATTCTAACAACCTAAAGTATAATAATAATATTTAATATGTAACTTATTAAAATATATCAAATATTAATATCAAGTTATTATTATAAGTACATGTACATAAAACACACAATCCTTCCTCTTCAATAAGCCACTGAAAGTCTTCCCATTTTACCTTGTGGTAACAACTGGTGTCTAAAAACGCCCCAGAGTCCATCCCGGTACACATTCATAACCAGATCCTTCTTTAATAATGCCTTCATGACCTTTTCGTTAGGAAGAAGGGAGGGAACAGCAGCACCCTTACTTAGATTAGAAACAAATGTACACCTATTGAGAAAGGAGGAAAAAAAACATTTACATATATATTTACACACACACACACACACACACACACACACACACACACACACACACATATATTAAACGTGTATATACACATGCACATTTGCAGTAAATATTTAACAATTCTTAAGTCAAATGTTTAAGTCTTGTTTCAAAAATATAGCATTACAGTAGTTCATGGTATGTGGAAAAGTAAGTGGACGGACCTTATACGACTGCCTCCAGGCTCCTGTCTGAGGCAGTTAACCATTCCCACCACTCCATTATGGCCCTTGGTGGCAATGATCCAAACTGGGATATCAGATGGCTCAGCTAAAGTGCTCTAATTAGAAAGAGAGAGACAGAAAGGCTTAGAGGCATGCTTTAGGATTTGTTTTATGAGCCTGCTGTTTGGATTTAGCATGCAGCTAGGCGACTGCAGAGTATTATTGGTGGCTTTGACAACATCACTAATGAGTCTGCGTGATTAAATTTGTGATAAAACACAAGTAGAGACATCTTTACTACCATACTGTAACATACATCTGAGGCCTTGTTTATACCTAGTATTAAGATGTTTTTGCAAGTGGAGAACACTAAATATATGTGTATATGTATATATCTTTCGATCAAATACAAAATGCATTAGATAAGATTTTTCATAGTGTAGATTTTCAAGTGATTGTCTGAATAGCCACAAAAGGCATGGTCGTTATGGGACGTGTTGTGAGAAAACATCAAAAAGAAAATCATATTGTTTTGTATCAAAATACAAGTAATACGATCAAAACAGTTGCCACACACATATTTATCTGCTTTAACTTTGCTGTTCTCTTACTTGCTTGCAAGTAACTTGGGTTTGTTAATTCAATATGAGCAAACACTCCCGTGAAAATGATGTACATAAGATGTTATGAAATAAGACGGAAAAATCTCAATGAAATCCAATTAAGTGGTTGCAGAACACACATTAAAAAGATAGTTCAACCAAAACTGAAAATTCTGTCATCGTTTATGCACCATTTACTTTTCATAAACATTTCTGTTTTCTTTTGAAAAAGATGATATTTTGAGAAATGTTAAAAACTAGTAACAGTTGACATCCATAGTACTTTGGAAGTCAATGGTTACCAGTTTCCAACAAAACAAAATATCTTTTTTGGTTTCAGAGAAAAAAAGAAACTCAAAGGTTTGGAACAACAAAGGCGAGTAAATAAATAAATGTTCATTTTTGGGTGAGAATTTTTTTTATATAAAAATCACATGAGCTTTCTTTCAAAGGCCCCTTTCAAGTGGCCATTACAGACCACTTCAGTTTGAAAAGACCCTTCAAAATTCTGAAGTGCCCTTTGGATGGCATTTTTCTTCATTTAGAGCATTGTACACAATTGTAGATGGGGAGACTAAATGATTGGAGAAGCCCAGCACACGTCACTTGTCACTTTTTTTTTTTTAAAAGTTAGTTATGTCAACAATAATAGGTTAAAGTTTTTTTTTACATTTGTTTTGTAAGTAGTTACATTTTTATTTCATGCTGACCTAACACGTACCTTTAAAGTTTCAACCCATTTGTAGTCAGTAGGGTCCACGAAAATATGTATGGGCTGTTTTTGAGAGGATTGTTGGCTCCGGCGGCAGAGGAAGAGAGCAGAGCCATAGTAAGATTTTCTAAGCATGACCACATTTAAAGAGGCCTTCTGGAAAAGCTTCTCCCATTCAGTCTGAAAACAAAAAAACAACACAGTTTAGCATCTGAGGACACTGCAATGACGCAGACAAAATAAAATAAAAGAACAGACAAAACAATGCCTAATGTTGCTTAATGTAATTACTTAAATATTGCACAGTTTTTCAAACATATCACTTTCATGAGCATTTTAAAACATTGCAATTTTGCTAAATATAAACGTCTTTAAGTTAAAAACACTAAAGAAAATTCATGAACCAGTTTAAAATCTGCTCAAAGGTAGTAGGACAGCCTCTTGAATAATTATCTTGTCTTTCTTATCATAAGAACCTCACAAGACTGGCTTAGAATATTGTTTCGAACAAAAGCCATGTGTTGAATCATGAATTTGCACCATTACAGTTTAAACGTTAATTTAAAGTCCAAAGATTTAATAGAGTGAAATTAAAACGGAGTTAAATACAGTCAGAGTAAAATGAATTTCTTTTCTGTTTTTGTCTCTATATAGGTGTGTATTATGTCTTGTATGTTTGTAAAGAGTGTAAAATTACAGATCCAGGTCTTACAGTAAAGCCATATCATATTAATATTGGGAGACTGATTTCTCTTTTAAAGTACTCACCTGAGTCAACAAACCCTCCCTGTTGTTTTGAGTTGTGAGGAAGGCTACAGTCTCCCCCAAAGTGTCTCCTCTGAGTAAAGTGTGGAGTAAAATAAAGCCGCCTTCCCTCGCAGCTGAGGTCAGATTCTCAATCAGAGGTGCTGGATTGGTTGTCGACCCTACTGCACAGTTGCACACAACCAGATCGGCCCCGTCCAGTCCGCCTGTTACTGGCCCCTGAAGAGGGTCCCACTGAGCAGTTGAGATGCCCTGCTCCTCCAGGGAGCTCTGGTGAGCAAAAAGCTGATCAGCAGAGACGTCTGAAGCAGTATAGTCAAGATGCAACATCGGCTGGATATTGAGGAGACCGACAGCCTGAGAAAACACACGGCCATCTGCTGCAAGAGCCTGATGGAGAAGAAAAATATGGAAAGCTTTATTCATGTCTTCCATCTCTAAACACATTAGATCCTAAATAATCCAATGTACCTCCAGGACTTTGAGTTTTCCAGGAGTGCTGTTTTCAAGTGCAGTGTCCAAGCAGTGGCGTAAGGCCTGGGAGTCCAGCAGGCCGTTGAGCAGCGGGTCTTGCAGCAAACAGTCTCTCTCCTTCTGCACTGTCTGTTCCAGCTCTGAGCGCAGGTTCCCATTGAGTTCCAGTCCACACAGAACCGAGAGCAGACGCAAAAGACCTTTTTCTGCCTCCGCTCCAATCAGCTGGCCCTCTGTTGCACCTTCTAACCCAGGGATGGAAATTTTCACACCCTGATTCGCCAGCTTTCTCTGCAGACGCTGCACTAGACCTGTGCATACAAAATGCAGAAAGTAAGTACAATGACAATTGACAAAGAGGAGAATTCAATATTTTCAGCAGGCATGTTTAATTAGGTAAATATTATTCAAATAACATATTGCTTTAGTGACTAATATTCGTGAGATATGTTTTATATCAGTGGTTTAATATTTTAATACCATTTAAGGCGACTTGAATTTGTAACTTTTATTCAGAAAGGATCAAAAAGACCAAAGACATTTATAATAGTACAAAAAAAAAAAGAAATTTCTTTCA
Source organism: Danio choprae (assembly GCA_903798125.1). Lineage (NCBI taxonomy): Eukaryota > Metazoa > Chordata > Actinopteri > Cypriniformes > Danionidae > Danio > Danio choprae. The sequence continues at coordinate 1,372,866 of CAIGQW010052810.1, forward strand.
ACTTTTAGTAAAAATGGTACAAATAAACATTTCCAATAAATAAATAAATAAAAATAGGCAGCTGTTCTCAACATTAAAGTCAATGTGAACGGGAAGTTGCTGAGACTTTTCTTTCAGTATGTTAATCTACTTCCAACTGAATAGAATATTGAGAAAGGGGCAAGGCTTTCTTTCTGTGCATCATTCCCTTGCAACAAACTAACAGCAAAGAGGCGTGGTTAAGAATATTGTGGCTGAAGCAGTCAAACTGACATCATCAGAAAAGGACTGCCACTCCAAACGCAGAAGCAAATGGTCAGAGTTGATTGAAGATTACCAAAACAAACTGTTTTTTCCTCTCCCAATAGATTAACTTACACTGATTAATTGTTCACAAAAAGAATAACAATGTGCTCTAGCAAAATAAACATAATAAATTTAGATTTCAGAGTTTGAGTTATTTTAAATTGTAGCAAAATTCCACCACTCTACTGTTTATTTAAATCAAATAATTGCAACCTTGTTGAGAATCAAAGGCTACGTTAACACTGCAGCCAAATGTGGCCCAAATCAGTTTTTTTTTTGCCCACATGTGACTCAGGTAATGACAATGTGAACAGCCCAAACTGCATGGAATCTGATCTTTTCAGTTCTGATTTGTGCCACTTTCATATGTAGTATTAAATCAGACACAGATCTGATGTTTTGCAATGCAACTGCAGTGTGAACAATTATGTAGGATTTCATGTGACTTTTACATAATCTTTGAGTGACATGCGTCAACATTCTGTGCTGCAAACATCATCTACTCCTCAGCAGCATAGTACGTAGCATGGCACACAGGGCAATAACTTTACCACAGAGAGTTGGTTGTTCATTTTGAAAAACATTTTTTAAGGCAAAACTGGTGCTTGTTAACCAATCTGGTTAACGTTTGGGACACAGGTTGATCGTGAAGCTGAAGAGCGTCAGGGGGTGTTGCGGATAGGGCATCCGTGTGCAAAGGAGAGGCACTTTCATTTTAAGGATGAACATTCTCTCAGAGAGAAAAAAAAGGGCAGGTGTTCAAGCACCCAAACCCCCCTTCTGCAAGTGCCTGTAAAATGAAATAACTCTGCAAACGGAGAAAACCAACTCCACCTTCACAGTTCAGTCTGCGGCTGCCCATTAACCCTTGATGAGTTTACTACACTGGTGGTCAGAAAGACGTGCACCGCGATTGTCATAAAATCACAAATGATCAGTGTTTTTAATCACAAGTGACTTATTTTAGGTTTCAAATGCCGAAATACACATTAGTAGTAGCAGAACAACCCTTTACAGTTCATGAAATACACCACGGGTGTCTGTGTAAAGGGCAATAATCATTTTAAGCATAATCTGACAACGTGCTTACTTCATACAGTACACACATTGTGTGCATAATTAGACATGTTGTACTGTCCGTAACTACTTTTGCGCAGGCGGGTCAGTTTAGGACCATGATCTGTTTACACTGCAAATCTGATATTGGCCACATTTATAACAACAGTGTGAACAGCTATGCAAAATCAGATTTGAGCACTGAGCCTCGCAGTGTAGTCAAATACATGCCTTTGCAATGCCTCAGCTGGTCAGCAAGCTTCTCATTGGTTCTCAGGCAGTCAGAGTCTTCATAGGGAACAAAGACAAACTCTTCCAAAGTAGGCGGCGTTTGCTGCTGCTGCCGACGGGGTGCTGCGGTAGCATGAAGCCCACAGATCTGAACTCCTCCAGCGGTTATGTTGTCCAGACAGCGGTTAACAAACACATTGACAGCTGAAGAGAAGAAATTTTGATCAGAAGCATTTCAGATTAGGTCAGATTAAGTCCATTATTTGGTGGGACTGATACCTTTCTGGTCTCTTTCGTATTCGTTTACCCTCTCCTCATGAAGTTTGGGGTCCACACACACAGAGCGGATGCGTGTGGGCAGTCTCAAGCTGCGGCCAGGCAGCCCAACCACAATCATCTGCAGCATGGTGTCTAAAAAGGTCACCCAGTTACCCATCCAGTGAAGTTTTCCCCTATCACCTGTCAGAAACAGAATATAAAGTTCAGGATGGATCACATACAGTTGAAGTCAAAATTATTAGCCCTCCTGTGAATTGTTTCTTTGCTTTTCCAAATATTTCCCAAATTATGTTTAACAGAGCAAGGAATTTTTCTACAGTATTTCCTATAATATTTTTTCTTCTGGAGAAAGCCTTATTTGTTTTATTTTGGCTAGAATAAAATCTGTTTTAATTTTTTTTTTAAACCATTTTAAGGTCAATATTATTAGCCCCCTTAAGCGATATTTTTTCAATTGTCTACAGAACAAACCATCATTAAACAACGATTTGACTAATTACCCTAACTTGCTTAATTAACCTAATTAACCAAGTTAAGCCTTTAAAATGTCACTTTAGGCTGAATTCTAGTGTCTTGAAAAATATCTAGTAAAATATTATGTACTGTCATCATGGCAAAGATAAAAGAAATCAGTTATTAGTTATTAAAACTATTATGTTTAGAAATCTGTTGAAGAAAATCTTCTTTCCGTTAAACAGAAATTGGGGAAAAAAATATACAGGGGGTTAATAATTTAGGAGGGCTAATAATTCTAACTGTATATATTTTAGTCTCCACAATGCAAGATTGTCATTATTTATTCATTCTCTACTTGTCCCAAACCCGTTTGTCTATCTCTTTTGTTGAACATTACAGAAAATATTTTGAAGAATGTTAAAAACCTGTAACCATTGACTTCCATAGTAGATAAAACTAATAGAATGGCAGTCTGTTTTTTTTACTGGTTTTTAACATTCTTCAAAATATTGTCTTTTGAGTAATTCAAACAATTTTAAAACCACTTGAGGATAAGTAAATTTTCATTATTGGGTGAACTATCCCTTTAAGATCTATTGTAGTTGATTTACCAGCATTGTTAGATTCGAGGATTCCCTGGAAGGTTTTGCCATAGTCGTATCCACGCAGACGCAGCTCTTTATAGATGTCTCCAGATTTTAAATACAGTTTGGGATCTTCGTTGTCTGCGACCATTGGTTTATTCAGCTCAGCATGGAAAGCATCAAGTCCAGAGTCCTCCAAGACACTCACCTTACCTGGAAGCACAAAAGGTACAATCAGAGTGTCAAAACAGAGTTCTTTCAATACACAAAGATATGATTTAATTAAAAACCTCAAATGCAGTCTTATGTTGACATGTAGAAACTCACCACTGACTGCCAGATTTCCATTTTCTGAAACCTCAAAGCGGTTAGTAGCGGGCATGAGTCGCACTTCCAACTGGACAGACCCTGATATGCAATATACATAAATATTAGTTAGCACTTCATATGAAATAGTTAACTACAAGTGTGTGTTTCATTTAATTTAAAATGTACTACAAAGTATAGAAGTACACTATAGTTAAATTTTTTTTTTTTTTGAAACAGACTTGTTTCTGACTTCTCATAATGATGCAATGCAAGTAATTTTCTGTTACCATGCTACTTCTGCATTAATTGATGCATTAATTGATGAATAATAAAAATAAAAATAATAAAATTTACCTCTGAAAATAAATGTATTTTATTTGCAAGCTATTAATGTTAATGTCAAAATTCAGTCCCAAAAGTATTTTATTTTACGTGTTTTGACACTAACCTCACGTCATGTATAATTTAATAAAAAATAATTTTTATATTTTTAATTGTAACCTATACACCCCTAGTTACAAACCCCTAGTGCTAAAGAAAGTGTGTAACCATTTTTAAATAGGTAAAAACAATCATGATAAATATATAAACATGTATTCTGATGGTCTTAAAGCATTTTTGTTTTTGGCTCTAAACAGACTGAAAGGCTTTGTGGGTTTCTAGATTTTTTTTAGAGTCAAATTTATTAGCCCTCCTGTACATTTTATTTATTCTTTTTCAAATATTTCCCAAATTATGTTTAACAGAGCAAGGAATTTTTCACAGTATTTCCTATATTTTTTTTTGTAGAGAAAGTCTTATGTTTTATTTAGAATAAAAGCAGTTTTAAATAATAAAAAAAACAAAAACAAAACAAAAAACATTTTAAGGTCAAAATTATTATCCCCCTTAAGAATTTTTTTATCGTCTAGAGAACAAACCATCATTACACAATGAATTGCCTATTTTCACTAACTTGCTAATTAACCTCATTAACCCTTTAAACTGCACTTTTAGCTGAATACTAGTATTTTGCAAAATATTTAGTAAATTATTGTGTACTGTCATCATGGCAAAGATAAAAGAAATCAGTTATTAGAAATTAGTTATTAAAATTATTATGTTTAGAAATGTGTTGAAAATTTTTTCTTTCCGTTAAACAGAAATTGGGGAAAAATATACAGGGGGTTAATAATTCAGAAGTGCTAATAATTCTGACTTCAACTGTATATAGAGCACAAAGAATCTTTAAGAAGGCTTTAACTCCAATAAACTCCAGATTTACAGTACAAAGCAAACAAATCTTTTACCTGTCTTGGGCAGGATGGTGGCTCTATGGATTGTGACGTCTTCAAAAGTAACAGGTGTGTGGTCCATGACCGTGCCCAGGGATCTCATCAGAGTCCTCCAGGCCAGAACCAGGTATCCTGTGGCTGGGTAAAGCACTCGGCCATCAATGCAATGACCAATCATGTAGTAATCAGGAGACTCTGGGTTCATGTCTGCACAAAACACAGTAATACAGTAATACAGTTACTCAAAAAGCATCATAAAAAACACAGCAAACACTAATTCCAGCTTCACAAATACCCACCAATATTGTACACAGTGGCAGAAGTGGATCCCCCTGAGCCAGCAGGGAAATCTTCCACTTTTGGGACGTCCCAGCTCTGGGAATGATCCCACTGAATGTAAGGGGAGATGAGGGGGGTTCCTCTGGGAACAGGGTATTTCACAGCTGGATACAACTTATTACTGTCCACATTAATTCTGCAAATGCGAGAAAGTTTGCATAGCGTCAAATGCTGATAACTTCTGGTTAATACGGTGAGGGTGTGAAGACTTTAATACCAACCCATTCATGTAGACCTTGCCCACATGAGAGAGGAAGAACTCCAGATTGTTGGCATGTCCTCTTTTCATCAGGGGGAGGATGGCGCAGGTGGGTTTTAGGCTCCGCTTTAGGATGGCCTGAAAGTCAATTAAAGGAATGTTTGTAATTTGAATGTAGCCTTTGTAATGCAAAAATTCTGTGCAAAAAAACATGACAAATGTATTACTAGAATTTACTTTAAAATTTTAAATGTGGACTAGCAGCAGCTGTATAGATATCGACTTTCCTTTCACATCCATTATAGGTACTTTGGGTTTTGTTCGTTAATTTTTTCTTTAGAAATATTTTCTAAACATTTTATAAACTAGTGATAATGTGTTTTCAAAATAAACATGCATGTGTGTGTATGTATAATATGTAAAGTCAAGCCAAACATGATTCATACCCTTAGCAAATTCTGACTTAGCTTTTATTTTAATTGGAAAAAAAATATTTTTTAGGGAGAAATATTTTTTTTTTACACAATGATGCCTCTTGGACATGGTCTTATTATCTTTTGGGAGAAGCCCGTGTCATTTCCAGTCCAAAAAAAAAAATAAATCTTTCTGGTTGAATTAAAAGTAATAATTAAAAAGTAAATAAGCAAAGGTCAGAATTTGCCAGGGGTATGAAAAATGTTGGGCTTGATTGAATTTATACACATTTTTCCCCCCAAATATTAAAAGGTCTACAAACACGTAACTGTATTGTAACTTTTACAAAAAGCTGTCTTACACACTACATTAAAGGGAATACATGAAAAAGCATAATAGGGGCTATTTACAATCAAATCATTTAGGAAGAAATGCATCATAAGTTTCCTTTTGCATTTAAACATTAGTTCAATTCAATTCAAGTTTACTTGTATATCGCTTTTCACAATATTCAATCAAAGCAGCTCTAAAAAAGGTGCACATTACAATCAAATTACATAACTTTATTGGTTACTAATAACTTTAACTGTTAAAAGCTATTAGTTAAACCATGCAAGACCACTTTTACATGTTCTTTCATAGGTTCTTTACCCTGCTGTTTTTGTTCAATATTTATGTTTTATTTAATCATTTTTTTAATTTATTTATTTTTTCTCTCATTCTTAAATGTTATTGTAAACTCTTGGATATTGTAAGTTACAGTATTATATTTTGTATTTAATAATATATAGTAAAAAAATATATTATTAAATATATATTATTAAATATATATTATTAAATATATATTATT
>CAIGQW010052810.1:1404761-1434673 GCA_903798125.1 Danio choprae
TAAAACTTTTATGTATAAAATTTTAAATAGTTCAAAATGTAAATATATTTGGATAAAAATACTATTGTAACCAAGTAGTAAAAGCACTACCAACCGTCCAGGCCTGCTTCTATGAGCTGAGCCCGCAGCCTGTTGCCCATTTCAATAAGTTGCTGTTTGTCCTGACTGAGGCCAGAGATCATACGTGCAGCCTGTTTGAGCTTTGACTGAAGCATAGAAACATCCCCCACGCCGCTCCCTCTGGATGAGCTGTGCAGAAGCAGCAGCTGCTTCCTGAGGGACAAGTTCTCCTCCTGAAGCTGCTTTACCATCTCACTCTTAAATAACAGATAAAAAGTAGTAAACATAAAACATAATTTTTATAAAAATACTTAATAATAATTAATGTCAGAAGTAGTTTAAAAAATATTTAATTCTAATATTTATCTCTAAAAATATATAAACATCTGGAAACCATGACATTTATATTTATTTTTTCATTGCGCTCTCTCTCTCCCTTTATAATGGTGCACTAAATAATTCAATGCAGTGTTGTACCTGATTAAGGACAATGGGCTCTCTTCTGCTTGCAAGGTCAACCTTCAGTGCTGACACCTGGCCACAAATATAATTGTAATTTAATAAAAACAAATTGTAATTAAGAAATATATTAATCATTCTGTGTCTTTAAGGGAGAAATAATGCATGGTATTTTTGTATCTCTTATAAAATATTATTTACATTTAAATTCAGTATACTTAAAGATACTGTGCTTTGAAATGTGCATTTTTCTTCGATGTGTGACATAACTTCACCTAAAACATGAAGACAGGGTGGGACATAGAGTAGCTCCTCCCCTTTTTAAAAACAGCCAATGACATTTCTTTTTTTTTATGCCAGTGAGAGTGGTTGAGCTTAAGCGCATCAAATGAAACTCAAATGAGAAGGATCTTAAAGTGAGCAGAACGTGTCAGATACTAGAGAGCATTTGATTCGCTGTAAAAAGCTGGGTTCCACACAATCTATTTGTGTTGGGACAACATGAAGGAATTAAGTTAACTCATTATTTTTGCACAAATTGAAGTGGATTGAACATAAAACAATTAAGTTGTCTCCCAAAACACCTCAAGTGTTGTGTTGTTTCAGCTCATTTTAAATAGGTAGTTTGAACAAACAGCAAACATCATTTTGTGAGTGTTTGATGAAAAACTGAAGTATGGGGTTACATAAAAAATGTTGATCCATTAAAGTGGAAGTGACAAACTGCAAGCTTTATATGTTTATATCTTCTAAATGGGAATGTTGCCACGGTTTTGGAGAACACTAGCTCATAGATACAGTTTCCTATAATATTTTTTCTTCGGGAGAAAGATTTATTTGTTTTATTTCACACAGTATAAAAGCAGTTTGAAAAACCATTTTAAGGTCAATATTATTAGCCCCCTTAAGCAATATTTTTTCGATTGACTAATTACCCTAACTTGCCCAATTAACCTAAGCCTTTAAATTGCACTTTATGCTGAATACTAGTATCTTACAAACTATCTAGTAAAATATTATGCACTGCCAATAAATTAAATCAGTTATTAGAAATTAGTTATTAAAACTATTATGTTTAGAAATGTGTTGAAAAAAAACCTTCCAGAAATTGGGGGAAAAAATGTACAGGGGGGCTAATAATTCAGGAGGGCTAATAATTCTGATTTAAACTGTATCCTTAAGATGAACATACTAATACTAGCATCTAAACATTTTTTTTATTTTCACCTCAACACTTGCCTGGTTGCCGAGAGCAACATTCTCCAGGTTGTAAAGCAAACTGCCTTTCTGGAACTCTTCTGCCTCCCGCCTCACTTCATTCAGCTCCAGCTCAGCAGCCGCCGCTCTCTGTTTAAGCTTTACTTCTTCAGCTGCTGCTGCCCTCTTGTGATTGGCCAGCTCTAAACACAAACTCTCCTTCTCCACATGTTTTGAGTGACACTGGAGGAATGAGGAATAAAATCGCAGACCATATAGTCATGAAAACACAAAAACAAAGCTAAACTAAAGTTGCACATCATGTGTACGGCACACTAAGTGGTGAACTAAATGTTCAACTTTACCTGTTGGGTAAGCTGTTCCACAGTTGACTCCAAATGAGCCAGTCTCACTTCCTGTTTCTTTAGAGCAGCGGCATTGGCAACTTTCTCCACTCGCAGCCCACCTGCAAATAAACACTTCTTTAGGACACTGCGCTACTACAAAAATTTCACTCTATCTTTTCCTCATAAGCTCCAGCATTTTATTACAATTACCAAAAAACAGTCTAAGTGTGAGTGAGTCAAATGTTTGTGCAGTCACCTATGGTCTCATTAAGTGATCTAATGTGGTTCTGAAGGTAAGCATTGTCTGGAGAAACAGGAAACGCAGGGGTAGGATTGATGGAAGGGTTGACAGTCTTGGAAGACTCCTCTAAACGCTCCTCAAGATCTCGACATTTGGCCTTCAGCTCCTGAATCTCTTTCTCTAAAGCCTTAGTGTAGTCGGTAAACCCTGAAACTGTGACAAATCGCGGTCAAAAAACAGAATGGAGGTTTATTGTTCTAACAGAAATGAAAGTAATACAATTGCAGTATCCATGCAGTAATGGACATCCACTGTTTGTGCTTCACTGGAGTGCGATTTATGCTGGGGACAGATCTAATTTATTTCCTTTTATATTTAAAGTGGCTATTTGTAATTAATTTGTATTAATTTCCTTTTGTAATTCCAATGTGTGAACTACATGCAAAAAAGAAAAAGTCCTCAACTTCCAAGACTGCCTATGAAAGACTGTACACAATTTTTTATGTGAAGGACTATGGATGTTTCTGCCTGGAACCTGTAATGTACTGTAAAGTCGTAGTGTCTCATAAGGAAAATGGGTTTAATGAAAAGTATATTCTTATATAGCCAGATCTATATAGATTATAGTGTCAAAAATATATATTAAAGTGTCTTTTTAATTACATAATCTGTAGAAAAGTTTATGCTCTTAACTACTGTTTTCATTTTTGTGTTTATTTATTTTACACTGTTGTCGTTTGTGTTTATTATACTATTGAAAGGACAGGATTCAGCACATTTTAAATATTCTAATAATAACTATTATTTAATAGAACTTAATAGAAATTTAATTTAAATATTTGAATAATCTAAACATCACTTTCAGGAATGTGGATGGCTTCTGAATGTTAGTTAACAGCATATTGGTGCAAAGATATTTCTTTATATATATTTAAGATATTTTTTACTTCTTTTTTTGTGTGTCAACGTGTTACAATACAGAATTATGTATGAATTATATAATTATGAATAAGAAAAAATTATACATTTGACATTCTGAACAGTTCAAAATACAATTTTGTAACTTATAAAACCTAAAAGATTACATTAAAAGGATAAAAAAGGAAAGAAAAATAATAATTAAACAAAAACAGCAAAGTAAAGAACAATTTAAAGGTGAACTTACATAGTTACATTAACAGATACTGTCACAAAGTATACATTGATTTAAGCATAGAAAAGTCTTACAAAAATCCCAGAAATTATTGCTTTAATTCCATAAAATAGCCCCTTCATGCTTTTACAGTGTTAAAGAGAAAGAAATGGTTTCCATCTTTCAAATTTCTATAATAATTGCTTTCCATTCTTCTAAAATAGGAGGTTAGATTGAAGCATTTATGTGTAATAGCCTTTTTTTAATTCTAATCAATAAACATTTTTGGTTTGGCCTCTTTAGCTCAGAATGTCTTTAAAAAATACTAATCCTAACAATAATTTCCCAATAAGTACTGAATCTTTAGCACACCTCAAAACTAATCCATTTAAAAGTATGCATTACATTTGTGATGGATACATTTCACTTGTAGCATTTAATGAAGTATCGTATAGGGGAACAATTCCTGAAAGAAGGGAATATAAGCCATAAATAAGGTTTCCTCTGGGCTGGTTGTACCTGCAGTGCTGTTCTCTGGATTTGTGGTCTGTCTTGGAGCTGCAAGCCTCTGTTTGCTCAGGATCTCCATTTCTTTCCTCATTTCAGCCACCACTGCTTTTAGAGTGTTGTTCTGCTGCTGGAGTCTCCTGATCTCTTCTGATGGAAAACTGCTGCTGTCTATTACAGATGTCTGTTTGCAACAATGGCAAAATAATAAAATGATGGTACTGTATAAGCCAATCAACTGCCACTAGGTGGAGGTAAAAGATTGTGGCATGATAACTCACTTTTAAAGATCTGAATTTGCAATCAGTCAACAAGATGTAGCAGGACTGAACACAATAATACCGGTGCTAAAAAAACATGGCATTACTTTACGCTCAGGCTATGGTCACCGGACAAAATGCCAGCTGGCAATTTAAAGTGCTAATACACAAGACTAGTCATGCTATGCTGAATATATGGATACAGCCTTTCCATGCACGAAATGTCCAGGGAGATTGTGAACTTTCTAAGTAACATTCTGTTTGTGGCCAAGCATCTTCTGCTGGCATGCTATTTAAAGTCTCTTAAAGGAACACTCCACTTTTTTCAGAAATAGGTGCATTTTACAAGTGCTCTTGAGTTAAACTGTTGAGTTTTAACATTTTTGAATTTATTCAGGTGATCACCGGGTCTGGTGGGAGCACTTTTAGCTTAGCTTAGCATAGATCATGGAATCAGATTAGACCGTTAGCATCTCCTTCATAAAAAGTTATAATAGTTCCTTGAATGAGAGTACAGTTCATAGCCATAGCGGCCTAGAAAATAGCAACTTTTCATTTTCCGTAAGTCTTAGTACACTTTTTACATTTTTTTTGAGTGAGATGCTAATCTGATTTGTTTTAATAATTTTTGCAAGAATAAGCTAAAAGTGTTACCGCCAGACTCAGAGATCTACTCTTTGGATTCAAAAATGTTAAAAACTCAATTGTTTAACTCTAGGTGACTTGTAATATGAGCCTATTTCCAAAAAAGTGCAGTGTTCCTTTAAATCTTTCTTCACAAATGACCTATGACACAGCTGAAAAGGTGGATATGAACATTCAAAGCACTTTTTTATTTTCAGTTAAATTTGATGCATCAATGGCTGTAATAGCAACACCCACTGGATTCCATCTAATACTTTACTAAATGAGTAGAAGAACAAGTTATATATTAAATAAATGGGACATTGGACATTGTGGACATTGATATAATGTCTGCTGTGTTATTAAAACAGTAATTTAACCTTCATTTTCCAAGGAACTAGATAGACAATCTCTCAGGGGCAACTCGGGGTCAGATGAATTGCTTCATGTGCAGCGTGACTCTTACTCTTCAGACACTTGGCAGGAAACCCAGAGAATTGTTGGACAGGATCCCCAGCAGATCTTTAGCTGTCATCATACCACTTTCTTTTCTTTTTTCTTTTTCCAAATGCTAAAGCATATTCTAAATGGTAACCGGTTCCTATACAGCATTAACTTTCATTTTGACTGGTGTAACAGAGAAAGCTGCGTGTGGTCTAACCTGAAATCCAGTTAGTGCTGGTATGTTTCCACACAGAGCCCGATCTCGCTCTACAGTGACACTTTGCAGCAGTGTTATCGTCTCCTGAAACTCACGTTCCTTCTCTCTTAACTCAGCAGTCACCTAAGGACAGATACCCCAAAATTTAAAACATAACAGCTTTACAATCTCCTACAGAAATCAAAGTCCAGGGGCTTGTGGGACACATATTAGCAAATATAGTCGAGGCCTGAACTATAAAGTGCATTTACATTTTCTTAAATTTGTATATAACATTTTATTTTAAGGTTCCTGACTATGCAGTAGCTCACCTGGTCTCGGGCCTGAGTAAGGTTTTGGATTATCTCCTCGCTCCTCAGGTAGTGCTCAGAACGCACGTCCTCACAGCGTCTCTCCCAGTCCAACTCCAGCTGAACCCTCTTCTGCTCCAGTGCCTGTTCTCTTTGCAGACCACTTGACACCTGCAGCTTGTACCTGACAAAAAATTTTTTTTTTTGTTTAAAGCCTGTATGAAATCAAAATGTACAATGTTTATTTTGGTGAACAATAAATCCATGCAAATGAAAAAAATTAAAAATTGCTTTTGTAATCTTCATTCAAAGTCTGATCATTAGCTTCTGCATTTGGAGTGACGATCCTTCTCTGTTGATGCCAGTTTGAAGTTTCAGCCACGATATTCTTAACCACACCCCTTCTGTTAGTTTGATATGAAGGAATGATGCACAAAAAGGAAGCCCCTACTCAATATTCAGTTTCAGTTGGAAGTACATCAGCATACTGAAATAAATGTCTCGGCAACTTCTGGTTCATGCAGACTTTAAAGTAAATGTGTATAATAATTATTAAATATAATAATTAAATATATTTCATGAAGTTATTTTGTAAATCTCCTACTGTAATTTTTTGATCATGCACCTTATTTAGATCATTTATTGGTGATTTTCTCAGTATTTAATTTTTTTTTTCAAATTGTATCTCAAATAGTCTGTTATTCTAACAAAGTACACATCAATGAAAAACTTTCCTTTGAAATCATTCCTTTTGAAATTTTCCTTGGCTTTCAGGTCATGTATAAATGACGTATAAATCTCAATTTCCAAAACATGGCCCTTATGGTTTTGAGGTCTATGGTCACAAATGTGCCTGTATCTAAACACAGAAATCCCAACATAAAGTTAATGAAAACACAGCAAATTCAATTTTTAAGGCATACATATCCAACATCCATTTATAGTACATTATAATTGCGATTAATACATTTTACTTGTATTATATAGGACAAGACTTAATAAACACGGCAAATTAGCATGAGAGCACAATCCCATTTAAAAAAATAACTGCAAGCAGTGGGGAAAAAAAAAACTACTCGTTGTATTTAATAGGTTTTTGTGCCGAAAAAAAAATTAGGTAGCACATATAGGCCAAGCTCACTTTTGTTGAGCTTCAGAAAATGGGATGAGGCTATAAGAAAGGGCAGTAAGTTAGAAGAAAATGTAAATGCACTTTATAGTTCAGGCCTTGCCAATATTTGCTAATGTTATGAATTTGCCTGGAAGAGGATGTGTGTCTGTCTTGTCCCAACACAGAGAAGCTGGTTCGAATGGCCAGAACATGGGAACTGCATTAATAAGTTGGGTCTTGGGGTCATAAAGTCAATGGGCCCTATCATACACCTGGTGCAATAAGGCCCAAGACGTGTTTGGCACGATTTGTTGCTATTTTCAGACCAGCGCAACCCTAATTTTCACATTTTGCGGCACGTTGTTTAAATAGTAAATCCATTTGTGCCACCTTTTGGACTCATTGGTGTGCCGGTTTATAAAGGAGGTGTGTTAAGGCGCATTTTTGGCACGTTGCTATTTTGAGGAACTGAAATAGACTGAGCCATTGACCAAGTAAAAGCAGGTCTAAAGTCCAGCGCAGAGCGCATTAGTTAAGCGCCTATGCAGGTTTAAACACTTAATACACACAGGATGTACAGCAATATACAAATATCTTTATATATGAACAAGAAATAAAGGATTCAAATGTCACAAAAATTATTATTTATTATAAAAAACATTACCTCCATGCCTTCTTAACCTCAGGTTTTTTTTCCAGTTTATTCATGACAATTTGCATTTTTATTATAATGTTATTATTATTATTAGTAGTATTTATTATATGCATATTTATATTTGTTTTAATAAAAACAAGTTTACATTTGTCCACCTGTCTGGTTTTGGAGACGTATGCATCACCATAAGAATAGGACTTGTGTGATTGGATATAACTCTTGGATATAACTCTTTTTGACCACACTTCGTTATTATTGTTCATTTATATATTTAATGGAAATTATAACTGAATTTAGAAATAGTTTTAGAAATAGAAACAAATCTTTGCACTTAACAAATTAAATTAAATATGTAGGCTAATAGATGTCTTCAGTGGAGTGCATACAACACCGTTTCCTTACTCCACAAAAGTAAAGGAGTAAAGTAAAGAGTAAAAGTAAAGTAAAGAGAAAGTAAAGAGGCCAAATGGAGGAGGCTGGACACGCCCTTAAAACTTTTGTGCCATTTGCTTTAGACTTTGCACCTAGATCGTTAAAATAGAGCCCTATATAATTACAATCTGACGTCACCTACATCACAAATTTTTTTTGAAAGGGTTTTAAGAAAAAAAGCCTCTATTCTTATATAAAAACAAACTCAAACATCTTTAGTTTTTTGTTCAGATTTTGTGTGAAAGATCAAAATGTTATACAGTAGATATTTTTTTACAAAAAAAATGCTCATGATTACCAAGTGTGCTAAAATTAGTACAGGACCCTTTACTGACTATCGGCCATAACAACTAAATATTGAATTTATATATTAATATTGAAATCCAGAATTTAAAGCATCTCTATACACTGTAAAACAATCTAAATGTTGTGCAAAAAGTATGCAGTTATTTATCCTGTGACCCCTCACCTTTCTATATCCTCTTTACACCTTTCCAGCTCTGCTCTCACTTTGGCTTCTCTCTCCCCTGCAGAAAACAGCTCTGTATCCTTGGCAACCTTTTCTTTGGAGACCTGCATGATGTAAGTATCCCAGCCAGATCGAGTTGTTTCCAGCTGTGCCCTGAGCCTTCGGTATAAAAAAAAAAGGTTCAGATCTAATGTGGATCAGGCAACAACAGTGGTACAAACACAAGTTGTGGCTTTGATTGATTACAGATTAATCTTGTAGCATCCGTGTTGCTACAAATGTATAAGCACAGAAATTTTAGGAGCATTTGTTACCTTGAGGTCTTGAATATTAAACAGGTTATATAATACTAATGCTCAGAAAGCCATTCTCAGAGACACCCACACATTTCCTCAAAATGTATTTACACTAATTTAGTCATCAGCAGGCGCAGTGGGTAATGCATTACCTTCTAAACACACAGATGGACCATTTAACATTTCACGCAAAAAAAGCAAATAGTTATAAGATATAATACGGCAAGGCCAAATTTCTGAGCTGTCTTACTTTTGTATCTGCTGGTCTCTATGTTCCAGGT
Source organism: Danio choprae (assembly GCA_903798125.1). NCBI lineage: Eukaryota > Metazoa > Chordata > Actinopteri > Cypriniformes > Danionidae > Danio > Danio choprae. The sequence continues at coordinate 1,413,784 of CAIGQW010052810.1, forward strand.
CATCTGTATGGTTTTTTTCTCTCCTCTCCTGCTCCAGGATTGTCCTGTCCAGTTGGGCTTGCAATTCTGAGATTTTCTCCCTCTCCTCTTGGAGATCCCTGGCATGAGCTTCTCTCAAGAGGCCCAATGCATCTTCGCTCTCCCGAGACCTTCGTTCCAGCTCTGCATGCCTGCATATATCAAATTTCAAAACATTGAAGCAAGATATCATGGCCTCCCAGAGTAAACTGAGCTATGCATATTAATCTATCAAGGAAAGATTCATAAACTCATTTGTTGTTAGGACCTAAAATGCATGTCAGTTAATAAATGTTTCATTATTTGATTTAACTAGATTGGGTTCTTGATATATTCCAGATGTAGTGCTACTTACTTCCTGTCGTATGCTTCCTGCTCTTTTTTATAGTTGTTTTCTAGTTGTTTCAGTGTGCCCTCAAGCTCTTTTATCCTAAAAAACATTAATTACAATCTTATGATATCCTAAATTAAACAAAACCCTTTTTATTGGTATTAATCTGTCAGTTTACCTGGAGTCTTTCATGGCAGTGGTGTTTTTCAAGTCCCAGTCTCGATGCTGGATCTCTTTTTGAGCCTGCTGGTAAAGTTCTTCAGAGGCCTGCAGGGCTTCAGTTACCTGGCTGTGTGCTTTGGCATGGACCTCTAGTTCTTTGCCCAACAGTTTTTCCTGAACAGTTTAATTCAGAAATTAAAATGAACTGTACATCACTCATAAAAGAGAGATATACTATATTAACAAAATGAAAGAACTGTACATTTACAATACGCTTCCTTACAGCTTCCACTCTTTAAGAAAGCTTTCAATAATAATCAAGAACCCTGCTGTGAGAATGTGCTGCCATTCAGATACGAGTAGGATTTCAGCTGATGACCTTTGGGTTATGGGTCCTTGCTCATGGTCAACATTCCAATTCATAATTTGTGTGGACATTCAATTTGTACACATACTTTTGGTCACATAGTATTTAAAGCAGTGGTTCTCACCTGGGAGTCCAGGCCTCATTGTCAGCACCAAAATAAAAATTCTGTCATTATTTAATAAACCTCCACATCTGTATTAGTTTCTTTCTATTGTGAACACACTAGCAAAAAAAATAAAATAAAAAAATTCTGAAAAAATTCTGTAGTATTTATTTTCGTACAATGAACGTCAAAGAGTGCTATCAACAGGTTGCCAAATGTTTTCAAAATATCTTTTATATTCAACAGAGTAAATAAAAATCTAATCAAGGTTTGGGTCAACTATCCCTTTAATTTACTTTTTAATTTTACTTAATTTTTGTTACTTTAATAAATTTATTGAATTACCTCATCTTAAACTGCCATCTTTTTTAATTACAACAAAAGTACCAGAATTATGTATTAATTTTATTTATGTTTTAATGCCATATCAGCAGCATTGGCTATATTCATGGCAAAGCCTATACTAAATATACAATATATAACATATAATCATATCAGTTTTTTAATAAACATTCATTGTACAAAAAACCCATACAATTAACAACAACAACAACACTGAAAAGAGTCATATACAATCTTTTAGTTTAATTAATAATAAATATTTAAAAATTCCTCCAGAAGACACCTTTTCAAACATTTCCCTTAAAATATTTCCTGAATAAAAACGTTCTCGAATATCATTTAAAAAATACACATTTTATTAAATTATGTTTTATCATCAAAATATTCTTACACAAGTCACAAGTTTTTTCCCCTTTCAATGAATATGAGTAAGTCTTGAGTGTCTGATTCTACATCTCGTATGTACAACCTGATGATTTACGTATTAAGTTAACGAGGGATCTGCAAATATTGGTCAAGTGGGCCTTTGAGTAAAAAAGACTGGTCTAAATGGCACTTGCAACACAAAGTTTGCAAAAGGTTAAAAAGGATTTGGATCTTACTTTGAGCTCATGGGAGAGAACCAGGCTGCTCATTTCATCCAGGTTCAAATGAAATTCATGCTCCCGTTTTCTGATCTCACTGTCAAAATTTGCCATCATTTCCTGTCGAGGATCACAATTGACAGTGCTGTATATAAATGACACTTTTATTTTGTTTCATAAAACAATTTTTGCCAATGCTACTCTCACATTCTCCTGCCATAACAACACACAAATGTCAAAAGTCAAGTGACAACAACATTGAACAATGACCTATTTTTGAACTGACCTGAATGCGCCACAGCATAAATAGCTTTGGTTCAGCAACATTATCTGTGATCCTTCACGGCCTTATCATTTTACTTTACAGAGCGAAGTGAGGATTGCTTTAGCGATTAGTTTACCCAGCTCAGCAACTCAGAAACTCCTGCCAGCTGGAATCCTTGTAGGTCAGTGGGTTTATTTTAAAAAACATACAATGCCCTGGCATTAATCCCAGGACATCCATTTTGTGGATTCATTTTTACGCCAGGAACAGAAACGTAGCTATAAAAAGTGACATTAATAAGATATTACCGATTTAGATTTTGTCACTTAAATTGAGGGATGGACCACAATAGATATCTAATCATTTAATGTTTTTTATTTAATTCTGTGTCAGTATTATAAGCGTATAGCCATCAATGTGCATAGTGACATCTTTGGCTATTTAGCTGCATTTTGGGTTTTTTTCCAAACTGTTTATTAAGCTTCTCCTGCCATGTGCACTGTTGCTGTGTGTCAAGTTAAATATAACTGTGCTTTATTGTGTTGTGCTCCAACAAGCTGGTTTTGATTGTGAACACAACAAATGTGTTCTATAAACAACATCAGCAGTGCTGGGGGTAACGCATTACAAGTAACACAAGTTATGTAATAATATTACTTTTCTAACAAGTAAAGAAATGCATTACTTTTCAAAATTAAGTAATAATATCTGAGTTACTTTTTAAACAAATGTAACGCAAGTTAACTTTTAGTTTAGTTTAAATTATAATTGCTGAATTAAAATGAACGTAGTCACGTTAAATCCCGCACACAATGAGAGAATGCAGGAATAGACTGAAATGAAGACGGCAGAGCCTTACATTTCTGCGATGGAAATATTCTCATTATTTTGAACACATGGAAGAAAAGGAAAAGAGAATTATCTGAATGCACGGGGATTTTATTTTTAATAATACAAAAAGTACAAAAGTAGCAAATGCATTGCTTTAAACTTTCATTAATCTGTATATACAACATATATTGCTCTGGGGTCAGGAAGTTCTCTGAAGATAACATTATCCTACCTTAAATTTTTATGTGCTTTTTTTGTTTTTTTTTAAAGGTAAATGAAGGTTACAGTGTGTTGTTAATTGCAGACCTCCTTTATTCCAAAAAAAAGAAGAATAAAAATACCCCCTGCAAGTTCTGAAAGAGATCAAGCCGCAGACAGGTCAGAAAAAAGTAACACAAAAGTAACACAAAAGTAACGTAACGCATTACTTTTCATAAAAAGTAACTAAGTAACGCAACTAGTTACTTTTTTGGGGAGTAACTCAATACTGTAATGCATTACTTTCAAAAGTAACTTTCCCCAACACTGCTCATCAGTATGACAATATATATGTCTGTCATTAGGTTTTGCTGTATCTTTTATGTTACAAATATATACTGGACTACTTCAAATTAACGACATTTTGAAGCAATAACGAAAAATACATCAACGGTCATCAATGGTGAATTCGGGTCTCTTCAAAATGGAGGTTGCATGAAGTATTCACATAAACACAGACAGTCAATCTCTTAAAGTGAAGTAAATAACTGAGAGAAAATATAATGTGTATAAGTATGTGTACTGTATCCATATATTTGTACCATATAATGCTCAATTCTAATTGGCTGGAATGTGTGCAATAATATTTAACACAAAGGTAGTTCCAGTAAATTTGTCACCATTCTATAAAATAGTGCTGCTTTTATTTAAAATACAAACAACATCAGATTAGAATATCAGCTTTAACTTGTCGATGCTGGCAAATTACCATGGTATAAGCGGAATAATCCATGACCACCTGTGCATTAACATAATTAAAAGGACAGTCATCCATGGACTATTTCTTACTACATACAAAAAGGTTAATAAAACTATTACAATACCATTTCAACACTATATCAATACACCACTATATCAATACACCAAAGCTTTTGTGAAATATTCTGGTCTTACTGCCTATTCCTAAAAGAAAGTAAACAATCTTGTTTGTGACTGCCATACCTGTCTCTGCAGTGCCAGCTCTCCATCAGATTCTCTAATTCGTCGCTGGAGATCCCGTCTCAGTGTTTCATTCTCCTCCCTTAGCTTCTGAATCTCACTTTCCATTTTGCTGGAAAAAAAGAACATGCCATCAATATTCAAAACAAATACTTAATTTAGAAATTAACATGGATGACAAAACATAGATGAGGAATCAAGGTAATACCTCTGGACTTTTTCCACTTTGACTCTATGCTCAACTCCTCTTTTCTGAAATTGCACTTCGACGTCCTCCTTCGCCCTCCGTTGCTCCTCTAGGGCATTCTGAAGTTTCGCTTTCTCAATCCTAAGCTCACTGACCTCTTCCCGCCTCGCGCTCTCCTCCGTCTGAGCACGAGCTGCCATGGCATCATAACGCTCCAGCTCTTTGTCCCTTTCCTCCAACACACGCAGATTATATTTAAAGTCATCACGCAAGCGGAGGAAACGCTCTCTCTGGGCGTACAGCTCAGATGTGGCTTCATTTAGAGCAGTCTCCAGTTGCTGGATCCGCAAACCCTGAAGTTCTTTCCATTCTCTTTCTTTACAGGCCAGCTGAGCCTCCAGGTCCACAGCTTCCTGCATGGTTACGAAGCAGATGTTGAATAACCGGGGACTGCAAGTCTTGACATCCTGTTAAGCAAATCTGTAGGCACAAGAAGTGATAACGAAGTGGCCACCACATGCTAAATGAAAACCCACATATCATATAAAGCCATGTATTCATTAGATATATTCATTCATTCATTTTCTTTTCGGCTTAGTCCCTTTATTAATCTGGGGTCGCCACAGCCGAATGAACCGCCAACTTATTCAGCATATGTTTTACGCAGCGGATGCCCTTCCAGCTGCAACCCATCACTGGGAAACATCCACACACACTCATTTACACATACACTATGGACAATTTAGCCTACCCAATTCACCTGTACCGCATGTCTTTGGACTTGTGGGGGAAACCGGAGCACCCGGAGGAAACCCACGCGAACACGAGGAGAACATGCAAACTCCACACAAAAATGCCAACTGACCCAGCCAAGGCTCGAACCAGCGACCTTCTTGTGAGGCGATTATGCTACCCACTGCGCCACCGTGCAGCCCTCATTAGATATATACTTAAAGAAATTAAGAGTCAGTATTGACACATCTTGTTACTGACTGAATCTACACTTAGCTGCCTTCCATTCGTGTCTATTCAATCAGAGAACTCTAATTCTGCTAACATTTTAATTTGATAGACATTAAATATTCTGATAACCGCAAGTAACTCTGCAACTACATGCTAGCTTGTTCTACTAACCCCATTGCAACACTCTGTTAATACTATACACTCTAATGAGTTAGTTGGCACATAATTGCAAAGCTATAGATTGAACTACGTAAAAAGTGTACTATAAAAATAAATATCTTAAAATAAACTAAATTAATTGTACTATTTAAAATAATTAAATAGCTTATATTCTTTTCTAAATAATAATAATAATAAAACAGTAATCAACTTTCTAGTGAAAGCTCACAATGACAGTAGAAGCCTTTAGAATGATGCAGCATCAATGACTTTTGCGATCTCTTTTTATTTCTTTGTTATATGGACCTTTCAACACTAAGAGAAGGGCTTTCCCACAAAGATTGCATGCAACTTAAGAAGTATCAAGATACATGCCATTTCCAGATATTACAATTTGTAATTTTGAACAAGACCTACAAAGAGGATTACTGAGTAATCCCAGTAAACTAGATTAACGTTACCATGTAAATATACATACATAACATTTACTTTTCTGTCTTTCATTACCATTTATGTTCGTCTCAAAAGAACTACAAATAAAACTATTATTTAATAAATTATTAATATGAAATGACTAACTTTGAAAGAAACGAAACGACAACAGAAATAACAAACCACAATAACACTAATGTTCCTGTCTAAGATTTGTTTAGCGCTAGCATACGAAAACAAGCAGAAATGCACATATATAAGTTATTATAAAGTATATCGACATGATTCGATTGATCTCTCAGTGAAAATATTTATTAAGTTACCTTAATGTGTACATCAACCCAAGCATGAATGAGAATTCCTCATGTTAGCATTCAAGCCAAAGCTAACAAACGCTTTATTTTATGTGCTTATTCATAAACAGAGGTAACTAAAACTCCGCAAATGTCTAAACACACGACAATTACACACTAAAGGTAATATGCTGCATGTCTAAATTTGTTCTCGGTGAATGCTTAGGTCAGCTAAGCTAACCAGCTAAAGCATAGCACAAGCTCAAGCTTTGCGCCGCCACAGCTATAAGCGTTTCCATGGAAGCAGAGTAACAACATCCTTTTCTGCGGGATGAATCTAGTTGTACGCGGGAGTTACTATTTTTACAACCTGACGTCATATATTTACTCTAAAAAACGGAAATTATGAGTTCACTTCTGATTAAGCTCAATTTCTGGCATGACTGTTGTTTCCCTGCTATAAATGCATCATGCTTATCGTAAAGTTATAAAAATGTTTCCGGGGCATTTGATTGAAAGGATAGTTTTTTTAATAAGTGGGCGTAATTGGAGTTAATTAAGTGTAAAGTTCGTTATGTCATTTGGTATTGAAGAAAAAAAAAAGTGTGTTGGTCGTAACGTTATGTAAAGATACTGACAAAGCACTTAAAATATGTAAGTTAACCTGTCACGTCTGGTATGCTTATGTACACATTGTGCACTTCCTGACAGAGTTATACTATGACAAGTTGAAACTTATTTTTTTTTCCCAAACCAGTGATATAACTTCTCTTGAGGCGTACAAACGGCACAATAGCAGCTGACGCAAAAGGAAACAAGACACCTGATTCACGTGGTTTCTACCTGCCGGCTGTCACGTTCTAATTTGGTGTAGAAATTATGCCTATTCTCTTATTTAATCGTAAGGGTGCTTTATATTAATAATGTAGACTACTCATACTACACATGGCATACAATAAAATGTATATGCTATGTTTTTTTAACTGTGCGACCATATTTATCTAAATTAAAAAACATTTTTTTAAATGTATGTAATATATATTTATTTTTTTAATGTGCATTTTTTTGTAAAATAAATTAATATATTGTGAATGAATATGCTAGAATATACTTTTTAAATTGTTTTTCATTTGTAAACCAATTTTATGTAATGTAACAATATAATTTAAAACATATTTAAAAATATAATAATGTACACTGGTGAGATGGATGCTACAACCTATATGAAATAATCATTTTTACATAATTATTTTTTATTCTCATATCCTGGTCAGTAGTTATTTATTATTATTATTATTTTTTTTTACAAAACCAACAGTTGTCTATAGATATAATATTACTATAAACACTGTATCTAAAGAAGTGAGCTAGTGAGTGCTGAGTTGCAAGGAAGTGTCATCATCGCCCTGTTTCGCAACTGTCAGTTTTACCTGTCACTATGATGTGTGCAGGAAAATTACCAAATAATATTTTTTGCTCAGCACCCATTTAATCTAGCCGGTGCTTCATATACGAAAGGACAGTCCGCAAATCCTCTTTAAATCCTTTGAGCACATGGTTTGAATAGGGATGATGAGAGGGAAGGAGAGCGGTGGGGAAAACGCACGTAGTGCCCTCGTACAGCGGCATCATTGGCTGCGCGTCAGTGACTCGAGTGATTCATCGGTGACAGAGAGAGGAACCGGCGGCTACCGGCAGATCAGCGCTCTACAGTCAGACAGAAAGATGTGTGCCATGCGAACGTGATGGTCGTGAATCCAAGGGGCTTCATCAGAGAAAAAAAACTTAATCATAGAGCATCGTTAAGGTATGTTTAAAGATACTGATTAAATGCGTACTGAGGTAATGATTGGGTGATTTTGCGCGTGCGTCGGGTTGTAGAGGGGATGCTGCATGCCGGTGGGCGGCTTTGGGGATTGACTGCTGAAAAGTAACAGGTTTTTGAAAAAGAAACATACATGGTATTCTTTTGTTGATAGTGTTATGGAATATAAATATGGCTTATAACAGCATGTGTCGTCGTTATCCGCATACCTATACTGTCATGATGTGGATCTTTTCTTTTTTTGCCGCACGTGGAGTGATAATCGTCAAGTAGTCGTGGTTACTGTCAGTTAGTGCTATACATTCGTATTTTTGGGGGTGAATATAAATAAACTTATGTGTAGTAGCTATTTATACAGTATGCGGGATTATATTCATGTGGCGGAGCCATCTTATTGGTGGAGCAGAGAGAGTAAAAGTCACGTTTAGCACGTAGACCAGAGAGCTGATACATCAGATGCTGTTCATGCAATTACATTTTTAAATATTTATTCTATAAAGATGTGTTAACAGTCCCTTAAAATTACAAACAAAACTATTGCCATCTATAATGAACAGTTAAATAATTGTTGTTTGTGTCCCATCCTCAAATGACCCAAACTGCTCCAGTAGCCCGTTGTCATAGTTACCACCTCAAGCAATCGATTTTGTTAGGGTGATGTTACTATTAAAAGGTAAAAATAATAGCTGCTGGCATGCACAGTTCAGTTCAATTCAGGTCTTGTGCAATCCACTAGTAAATAACATAAATCAGGTGTGTAAATTGAGGACCAGTGACCTTGCTGTGGGGGGAGGAAGGTCAGAGGGAGAAGGCATATACGATATAGATCTGCCTTAAAGGGATAGTTCACCCAAATGTCTTAATCCTGTCATCATTTACTCACCCTTTGCTCATTTCAAAGCTTTGAATTTCCTCTGTTAAACATAAAATATTTATTTTTTAAAGAAAGCTGGAAACCTGTAGCCATAGTATATTTTCTATAGTATTTGCTTTTTCTAATAGAAGTCGATGGATTTCAGCTTGCTTCAAAATATCTTCTTTTGTGTTTAACAGAATAAAGAAATTCATAAAGGTTTAGAACCACTTGAGGGGGAGTAAATAGTGAGTCGATTTTTCATTTTTTGGGGGGTGAACTATCCCTTCAATTCCCTTTTCTGAATACCTAAAAATGTTACTTCAACCAAAATAATTAATGTAGTCATAAAATTTGTAATAAAGTATAATCATCCACCTAAATAGGAATGATGTTGCATAGGCTTTAAGGTAGGATATACATGAATAAAATTGATCACTAATCTTGCTATTGCTCTGCTAACGACAGATTAGAAACAGCCTGTTTGACTAATTATAGGGCCAAGACAAGAAGCATCCATAATTAACAAACAGCCAGTACCAGCTGTGACCTGTTTCAGACAAACAATTCAATGGCCATAAATAATTACATTGTTGATAATTCCTCTTTAACTAAACATATTTGAATCCCAAATTCATATAAAAATATATATGGGTAAGAACATTATGAGTTACTCAACAGCATGAGAGCTGATTCCGCTCGCTGCAATCAGTCAGTAGCACCAAAGACGATGGTAGCACATGGCCCAAATGTCAGAGTCTTAATTTAGGATGTATATCATGGCTCTGGTAGGGTACAGAGTTTTGTCACGGGAGGTGTTCCCCCTTTAGGCTCCACCCCCTGCTTGCCCCCTAGGAAAGGTAGATATGTGGGAGGTTTGGAAAGAGAGTCAGTTTTCAGAGACCCTGTGCGAGGTAGGTTGCACATACAGTACATTGATTGCATGACTTTCTCTTGGCTAATACAGTTGCTCTGCATCATAGCTGTTGGTCAACTAATTTCCACTAAGTAACATGTTGCGCAGACTTGTTTCTGTTTAATTGTATACAACTTGATTTAAGTGGTTTATTTTTATTTTTTATTAATTCACTTATTTATTTTTTTTATCTACTTGAGTTGTCAAGTTGAGCTTTATTGTCATTCCGCTACATGTGTGAACAGTGGAATGAAATGTCGTGTCTCGCAGGACCACAGTGCTACCCTTAAAGGGACTGTTAACCCAAAACTGATACTTTATTTAAAAAAAAAAATAATAATAATAATAATAATAATTGAATCATTTATTTATCCCTTTACTACTTCCAGACAGGCTTAACTTTCTTCTGTGAAAGCTGTAAACCTGTAATCATTGTCATACACCATAGTATTTGTTTTTCCTACTATGGAAGTCAATGGTTACAAGTTTTCAGATTTAAAAAATCATATTGTGTTAAACATCAAGGTTTGAAACCACTTGAGGAATTTTAATTTTTAAGTGAACTATCCCTTTAAAAATGCTTGGCATTTACAGCGCTAACATGCTTTGTGTTGTCTTGTTGTTGTCACACTGAGGTATTTTTTGATGTATCTTGATCTTTTTAATTGTTATACGCATAATCTCATTCAACTGTTTTTGTCATTTTAAGTGTCAGAATCTACATATTGACCTCAATGCTGTATTTATGATCAGATGTCAATTAGCTTGTTTTAAATGAGTATGTATGAGCATTTATTGATCAGTGTCTTGTTTAATGAGTCCTATAACACACTTGCCCTTTAAGAAGGTCAGTATAACAAGACTGGCCACTTTGACATTGCTTTAAATAGAAATATTTGCTAAATTCCACACCACGTTGACATTTGTTACAGATTGTAATGCATCTCATCTGTTTAAATGAAGCCACTGTTGTTTCTTCCACATTACTGAATGTGTAAAAATGAGAGGAGAAATTGCAAGCAATAAGACAATTGTCTTAAGGAAGCTGGCCAACAGCTGTCTGGCAGCTCCTCGTGTTGAGAGATATTTGAAAGGGCATGATGTTTCACACATTGCATAGTGGGTTAGAAAAGTGTCTGCTAATTCTGGTCCTGGAGCACCCCCGACCTTACACTTTCTGGATTCCTCTATCTAACACTTGTGATTCAATGCATTAGCTGTGGCAGTATTCCATGATCCGAACTGCCAAACTCTGGGTTAGGAGGAGCATGATTTATGTTTAGATTTTAAAATGCAAAAGTACTAGTCATGCCTTTTTTTTTTTTTTTTTTTATTCTTTTTTTTTTTTTGTTTATACTTATGGCCATGAGTATTACATCCAACTTGTTGTTTCCAGAATTATGAGAGCAGCTCTTGGCAGGAACATGAATGAGGGAGGGTGTGATTTCTGTATGCAGGGAAACCGAAAAGATCTTTCTGTACCGAGATGTTAAAAGAACAAGCTGTATGAGGCATGGCAATCGAGTGGTAATGATTCTTTAGAAGTAGCCAATTTAATGTGGTTAAAGCATTATTCAGACTGAATTCTCTGTACACTTGCATGACTGTACTAAAACCGTACAGTGTTGAATTGGAAGTGTTAGAAAAGCATTTTAATTTAAAGTGTATTATATTTAACAAAAACCTGTTTTTGAAGTATTTTTAGGCTCTCAAATCATGAAACGGTTTTTTTTTCTTTTTTTTTTTTTTCCCCAGTTGAGACCTAGCCTATACAGCTCATCATGGGTGGAGCAGTTGTGGACACTGGTGACAGCGGGGTCAAAGCACCGGATGGAGGATGGGGTTGGGCTGTCCTCTTCGGCTGCTTCATCATAACTGGTTTCTCCTATGCCTTTCCAAAAGCAGTCAGTGTATTCTTCAAAGAGCTTATCCGGGAGTTTGGAGTGGGCTACAGCGACACCGCTTGGATCTCCTCTATTCTTCTTGCAATGCTTTATGGCACAGGTATAGATCGCATGGATGTATGAGAAGTGTTCCCCATCTCCAACCCCATTTCTGGAGGCCACTGTCCCGTAGAGATTGGCCTGATAATAACTGAAATGGTTATTCAAGCTTTTCTGACTACCAAGATATGGGGAAAGTGTTTTGGTTCTGAACCAGATGGATGGGTTTGTTCAATATTTGATCCTGTGGAATATTAAAGGTCCAGTATGTATGACACCCAGTGGTTGAACTAGGTATTACATTCCTGTATCAAAACAAACACAAGCGCAGGTTGCCAGATTGATCAACAGGAGCGAGTCTGACTGTAAAGGCTGATTTAAACCATGTTCTTAATAAAAGCAATGGCACGCGATAGTTTAAATGGTTTACATGCCATTTAACATGACACTTATTGTCATACTACTAAAAGCGGCAGCAGATAGTTCACCTCAGATCTTGAAAATAAAATAAACCGTCTGAAATTTAACTTTAAAACTCTAAAATAATGCAAATCAACACGTAGTGATTCAGCATGTACATTTAATGTTAAAAAGAGGTTTAATATGCATTTGATAAACCCTAACCATTTTGTGAGTGAATGCATATTATGCTTCTGAATGGCTGTTTAAATTTCTGTCGTGTTTTGTCTGGTGCAAACGGCCAAATCCAGCAACAACTTGGCGTGTTGTTAGGACACGAGTTTTCAGTGTAACCTGCTCGCCTAATGTTTATGCTCGTAATATTAATGTTGTTGGCTAATTAATATCCACCTCACGTGGAACTGTGAATCCGCGTCTCATTTCGGAGGCTGTTACTGTCCACCTAAGGTCGCATTTCGGTCAGACGCATGCTTTCAGAGCAAACGTATTATGGTATTTTTATGCTTTAGAAGAGTCAACTTACTTGCAGCACCTTGAAGTAAAATAAGTGGACCCCCTTACTTGGGTGTTCTTGGGATCAAAAACCTGTTTTAAGTTGCGTTAACTAACAAAATTGTGGGTAAGATTGAATTCATTGTCAATCTCAGAGATGAATGTGCTTGCATAGAGCTCTCCTTTTTAAGTCGAGCAGCTTTCCTGCTAACTGATAATTCTTGGGGGTTCTCCCGAATGTATTAGTTTTTATTGCAATGACTGGATCTTTGCCTGCAAAATTTTGCCGAACAATGGCAAATCTAATAACCTTTAGGGCTCAAAATTAAGGTCAGTGTTTATTCAATTTTCTTCATGCTAAGCGTCGTCTGCTTGTTTCAGGGCCTTTATGCAGCATCCTAGTGAATCGATTTGGCTGTCGCCCTGTGATGATGGTTGGGGGTCTCTTTGCCTCATTGGGTATGGTCTTGGCATCATTTGCAACCAACATCATCCACATCTATCTCTGCACAGGAGTCATAACAGGTGAGCACTCTTCTCTTTTTCTATACTACTTCTGAAGTGCTTGACTTCAAGATTAACATTCAAATATACTGTACTCCAGGTTTGGGTCTTGCTCTGAACTTCCAACCATCCCTCATCATGCTGAACAGATATTTCAGTGAGAAAAGGCCCTTGGCCAATGGGCTGGCTGCAGCTGGAAGTCCTGTGGCTCTGTGCTGTTTATCTCCACTTGGGCAGGTTCTTCAATACAAGTATGGCTGGCGTGGAGGCTTCTTGATTCTTGGAGGATTGCTGCTCAACTGCTGTGCATGTGGAGCTCTCATGAGGCCCTTAATGGCACCCAAAAAGACAAGCGAAGTAGAGGAAAAACTGAAGGAAACCAAACCAAAGCCAAAGCTCCTTGATTTCACAGTCTTTAAAGATCGTGGCTTTTTGATTTACACAATTGCTGCATCCATTATGGTTCTAGGTCTTTTTGTGCCTCCTGTGTTTGTGGTAAGCTATGCCAAGGAATTGGGCAATGAGGACACCAAGTCTGCCTTGTTGCTCACCATACTAGGCTTTATTGACATCTTCGCCAGGCCCACAAGTGGCATCATCGCTGGGCTCAAGTGGGTGAGGCCACGATGTGTTTACCTCTTCAGTTTTGCTATGATCTTCAATGGCACCGCTGATATTGTCGGCTCCTTTGCCAAAGACTATGCCTCTCTCGTGGTGTTCTGCATCTTCTTTGGTATCTCTTATGGGATGGTTGGCGCTTTACAGTTTGAAGTGTTGATGGCCATTGTGGGAACCGAGAAGTTTTCCAGTGCCATTGGCTTGGTGCTGTTGGTCGAAGCCATTGCCGTGTTGGTGGGACCACCGGGAGCAGGTCAGTTCTTCACTTTTTTTTAATTTATTTATTTTTTTTATGCATGCCTATTAATCAACAATGTCCAATCCTGCTCTTGGTGGGCAACTGTTCTGCACAATTAAAATTCTACTTTAATGAAACCACTAAACGAGATAATCAAGGTCTTACTAGGCATACTAGAAACCATGAAGAGGAGAGTTGAGGCAAATTGGAGCTGTATTCTTCCTGCAGATTTTGTTTAGCCTATTGCCTACAGTAACAATGAAACTGTTCTGAATCAATGGCTCTTGTCTACTTTAACAACCTTTTGTAGCAAGGCCTTCTAGTTATGCAATACTATATGGTTCCTTATTTAGAATGTTTAGACCTTCGAACTACTGCACTGTAGTTGTCCTAGCAATGACAGCTGCTGCTAATAGATCACCCCATGACCTGTCATGGCCTCCACCTCAATTCAATCCATTTGGGGAGTTTCTATCATGGTTCTCGTTTCATTTCACAGGTCGCCTTCTGGATGCCACGAAGAACTACATGTACGTCTTCATGCTGGCCGGGTGTGAAGTGGTCCTCTCTGCACTTGTTCTGGCCATCTGTAACTTGCTCTTCATCAAAAGGAAGCCCCAACAGCCTGATCCTCCAGCCAAGATGGAGATGGCCATTACAGAGACTGAGATGGAGGAGCTCAACAAAGCAGCAAAGGATGACCAAGACAATGGAGGCGGTGCAGAGACTGGAAAGAAACAAGCCATTGAACCGGAGTCAAAGACTACGTCTGAAGATGAGGTCAAAGAGCCTGAAAGCATAGAGGTGGACTCTATAGAAGTGGAAAATGCTTCCAAAAAAGTGTCAGAACCAAATGGTGTGGCTGTAGAGCCAGAGTCCTCTCTGTGAAGATGCTAGAACTATAGAAAAGATGGCACGTCCCCTGTTGAACTCATGGATGTGTTTGTTGTGGTGTATGCTTTTTGTATCACTCTTCCACTGTGGTTACAGAGGACCGCTTTCAGACCTGCTCTGCAGTCAGATGTAGCCCATGCATCAAGAATTATTGATTTTTTATTTTTTCCTCCTCAAGGCTGGTCACTGCCTAGTGGGCTAATGGGCTCTTCTTACCAAAAAGATTCTGTTTTAAACCGTGGCATAAGGTTTTTTTTTTGTCAGTATCCACTCCACATCAGAGCAGGTCACCAACATTTATACAGGAGATTACCAGCTTGCTTCTACAGTATGTGGTATTCAGTGTTTGCTAATGTGGATCGTTGGTTTGTATCCTTTTTATCTATTTTAGCTTTTTTTAAACTGGTCCTGGGAGAGCACCATTTTCAAAGGTCATGACAGTCCTGCATTTCAGACAAATCCAATCGGACTAACCCACAAGTCTTTAAATTGGACTTGGTTCTAGAGCAAGGGTGTCAAACTCAGTTCCTGGAAGGCCACAGCTCTGCACTTTAACCTAATTAAACTCAACTGATCAAAATAATTGAGTCCTTCAGGCTTGTTTGAAACCTGCGGCTAAGTGTTGAATCAGGATTGGAACTAAATTTTGCAGAGCTGCGTCCCTCCAGGAACCGAGTCTGACACCCCTGTTCTAGAGGAATGTATGGAATTCAGATATGCTTGAGTATTTTCGTGAAACGATGCAAAGTTTAAAGACGAGCTTCTATATTTTTATAGTGGTTTTTATTTGCTCTTAATGTTAGTTTTAACTTTCTGGTGTAGATAATCAGTATTTATCTAAGTGTTTGTCAGTTGAATGCTACACTTCATATTTATATCTTATTCATCTAAATGTGTCTGGCATTGTCAGACCAACTGCATTAGTCAGATGGGGAGGACCACAGCTTGTGATTTATGTAAAGATGACGATGATTATTATAATTTTTTTTTTTTTTTTTGTATGAAAACTACGGTACAGAAACTCTACTAAACTATACCTCATTTTCGCTTTCACCAGCAGTTTGTGAGTAGAGGGACCCTCTTCTGTGTTCAGACACTCGAGCTATTTTTGGTTGTGCCTTAAGTCTTGTAGCTGTAAACAATTTGTGAAATATTTAAGAAATAAATGCACCCTTCCCACTCCACTGCATCTTGACTCATTTTTATAGTGTACTCAAAGCATGTTAATCGTTTATTTAAACCTGATGCCAACATGCTTCAGTCCAACACGTCACTAACATTCAGTTAAAGCTGATTCATTATATTACTGAGAATAAACAGATTGGTTTGGAATTTTTAATTGCTAGTTAGAAATGCACATATAAGGAAACTAAAGACGTAAAAATTCTATATGGCCACATGGTTTGCTGGTAAGAGCTGGTTGGATCTAGTCCAGATCCTATTAGCCCAGGATTTGTGTAGTATTTTCAGTTCAGTTGAGCTGGTGTCCATCTGTAAAGGCATCAGGCCTTTAACACCTTAAGTAGTGGTTCATCTGAAACATTGAGACAAATACAGTGATCAATCCTCCTTTTAAGACAATGTATCTAGTGTCTTTCCAAATCTGTAATTCTTCTGAACACAAATGAGAGATTTGCATCCCTCAGTGGAAAATCTGTTCATGTAACTTAACTGTTTGAAAACAGATTAATCTAGCGGTTTAATTCAAGACTTCTGAAGATGAATGGTTGCTTTTATGATTAACTGTACAGTAAACTATAAGAATTTGACTATCAGCTTGTCAACTGGCAATAAAAATGAATTTGTTCTTCAAACTTGCTGTTTTGCAAAAAAAAAAAAAAAAAATGTCTGGTTTTAACTTGTCAGACAGCTCTGCTTGATAACCTCAATAACCAAAACTGAATCCTGTGAACATTGTTTGATGGTCAATGTTATTGAAAATAACCTCAATTTAATTGTTAATCATTATGGAGCAAGGGTGCCCAAACTTTATTATGAAGGGCCAAAAAACAAACTTGATTGAGGGTGGTGGGCCAAAGCTAAATATGCCAAACTTCATTATATTAAAGTTGCCATGGTAACTTCCTAATTTAATATTTAAAAAATATATAGAAACAAATACTTTAATCGTATTAATTATATTTGACATTTTATAATGTACTTCTTACAATAAAACCATAAAAAAAAATCTCATAACAAAATGGAGTTTTTACTTGATATTTATTTATTTTTACTTGATATTGAAACTTGTGTCCTAATAGTGTTTTTAGCAACATGCCATATATATACACACACACATCAGTTAACATCTAAAAAAAAAAAAAAAAAGCATTTTAGGGTTTCATAATCCTTAAATAATATCTGATTAATTCACAACATTTAATTGAAACATTTCAGTTTAGCTTTTTTGTAGCTCAGCAATTAAAAAGTTATTAAATTAGACATGATGATTTCTGTTTGAGAGATTCTGATCTCTTCTCTGTTTGTTTGGCTCACCGGCCCTAGTTTGGGCATCTCTGATATAGAGCAATTGTCTCTTTAGATTTCTTGGACTAAACTGGCATGTTTTATTTTTAAGTGTTAGTAACATTTATGAAGCAGTGTTTTGGGTAAACAAACATTCAATATAGAGACCAAGATCTTTGAATCTATTTCTTTATCATATACATGATGGTGGTAAATGTCTCGGTTTGGGAAAATATCAGAGTAAATGTCTGAGTAAATATAAATTTTGATATTTAACTTTAAGTTAAAATTCTATATTACATACAAACTCAAGCCTCTTCACAGCAACCTGTCATCATAAAAATTTGGTTGAACAAAATAAATTGACATATTGCTAAATACAATTTAGTTCACTATTTAAATAAAAGTATTTATTTCAATTACATGCTTTTTGATTAGCAATATTCATATAAACCATTAAAGGGGAATCCAAAAAATTTAAAGCTTAAAAAAATAGGGCCTCTGTTACTAAATGCAAATAGATCACAGATAAAAAGAGCTCTGAATGCATTTTGAGAGACTATTTCTTGATTGAAGCTATTATTGCAGTTTTTAGAAGTTAGAAGGACAGTAGGTTAGGCATGGAAGCAGAATGAAGCTTTAGGCCTCTCATGATGGAGTTCTTCAAAAGAATTCAGTGACAAAAGAACAGTGGGTTACTACACAGCCTGAGGAATCAATGGCAGGAACTGTGATAAAGCATGACCAACTACACAGCCCAGTTTTTCCAACCTAAAGAACATTGTGAATGTGGAAAAGCACAATGTAATTTTAAGAACCATCTACACTCCATTGAACATTTACACATTTGTCAAATGAAGCCACTCGATAATTCGCTGGATGTACTGGATTTGTTAGGCATGATTAACACGTTTAAATTTGTTTTAAGACAAAAATCAAATGTTTTTATGAGTTAGGGATATGGTTTTCCAGCAAATATTGCTTTGTTAACTCTCATGAAGTTAAAACCTTTGATTTGGGCTAAAGAGAAGGCACCTTTTTGTTATTTTATGCTCAAAATGACAACATTTCTGTTTTCAATTATGAAACTGTCATTAAATTAAATCGTTTTACTCAATAACAGAACTATAAAAATGTAAATCCAGAGAATCCTCAAACCCTCAAAAAAGCCCAAGCAAATACAAGTAATTCATTTATTTACACTGTTTAAAATACACAAATACGGTGGTAATACAAATTCTTACAGGACTGACAAATTGGCATGACTTCCACAAAAAGTGTGTGGAGCCCAAATCAGTCATGGGCTTCAAAATGAGGGAGAATCAGATGACAATATTACCCAGGAAGTTGCCAAAGTTCCCTTTTACAGATGACAAGGGAACGAGATGACCAGACCAGCTTTCAAGGTGCATTAGAAAAGCCACATCAGTGCTGGAATATTTCAGAAACGGGGAAAAAGCAATGAACAGAGCAAGACTTTGATTCCTTTTCATCCTTCGCAAACACAATCAGCAATTCCAACAAAATCACTTCCCAAAGCCGTCAGAACAGAAACATCCTCTATCAATCATTATGTAGCAGGTCTAACCATGATTCAGTCCAATGATCCAAAGATGTAAAATAAAAGCTTCCTCAAGAGTCAAAGTTCATGTTCAAAATGCATGAAATCCCCAAAGTCTGGCACTTCATTGTTGTGGCTTAATAAAAGAGTGGATTAAAAAATGTAACTGGTGTCAGCTTTCAGAATAAAACCATCTGCGGACATTTCATAGTCCTTTCTAAAGAGTTGCGTGGAAACATTTACACAAATATTTTACAGTTATTTCACAGCTTGGAAACAGAAGACGCACAAGAATGGTGGGGGGGGGGAGGCAGTATTGTACAGTTAGAGAGATCAATATAGCAGACGAACGAGTGAAAACCAGTCAGTTTGCCATGAGCGATGTGTGCTAAGAGTTTGGCCCCTTTGCAGTTCGTTCGCTTTACACCACCAGCTTCACCATCAGAAAGGAACCTCATGAGCTATTATTAAAACGTATATTAAAAAATAAATACATTGAGTAAATAATAATAATAAAAAAAATTGGAGTGAACCCAAACCAACATCATCAAACGGACGTGTCTGTTGCCCAGGTTAAAATATAAAAAGAAAATTCAGTATACAAAGAAACAAAATAAACGACCCATTTAAACCTCACAGACGAAGCGTTAGCCTGGATCGAGAGAACCAGAGAAAAGTTGTGCAGCGCTGAATGTAAAGAAAAGATGCAGAGGATGAATGTGAAATGGCTGGCTGATCCAGGATCTGATCACTCAGCCAACTGGTGTGATTTCACAACAGGCCGTAGCTCTCATGTCCACGAGAACATTTAAAGAGAGGAGGAGAGAAAATATGAGAACATATGAGAGAGAAGGAGAAGACGAAGAAAAAGAAGAAGAAGAAGAGAGCTTGTAAGCAAAAAGAGGTCAGGTTGGTTCTACACCATTTTGGTTTGGTCAATAGAAGAGAGACTGACGACTCTATCTATAGCTGATGATGAAGAGCTGTCAGTCAGCCGTGTGTAGTAAGGTTGCCCATCCATCGTGCTCCATATTGCAAAGTGGAGGCTTCTGGGACATGGAGACAATCTGTGAACAGCAATGAGAAAAAGGGACACAGTAAATGTCGACTGCCATTAGAGTCTGGTAATACTTGACGATAAGGCCTCATTTGTTGACACTGGTTAATGGATTACCTGTCATTGCGCACTAACAAGCAGCAATACGTTCTTACAGCATTTATTACCATTAAACTAACATGATATTTATACAGAATGTTTAACATTGCGATAGACGGACAACTTGAGAAAAAACTTAAAGGAATAAATGACATTTACATTTAAATGCTTGTGTAACTTGTTTTTTGCCATTCCACAAAGTATCTTTAACATGCATAGATCCTTTCCATTGCTCTAAAGGTTGCTTTTGTAAAAACAATGTTTTTATTACATAAATGTTTGTCATATCTACTACTATTTTTAAGACAAAACAGTGGGGTTGCACCGAATTGTCTGAAAATGCCATTTTCGGTTTTCGACTGAAAGGGAAAAACTAAAATACAAAAAAAATACATAAATAAATTTTTACAGTGCGCTGATTTCACTCAGTTAATGCAGTTAAACCCATTTCGTTTCAGTCCGCCAACCAAAACGCAAAAACAGGGGAGAGCACTGTCAAACAGCTTATGCGTGCATCTGTGGTCAAAGTTCAAAATAGCTAAATTTTCTGCTCTGTGGTTATTCTGGAATGAGGTTATTCCGCACACATGCTTACTGAAGTCCACTCAAATAATGCACCAACAGGAGGTTTCTATATAATGTACTATTTCCTGCTGCTGGGAATATCACTACTGTACTGTCATGGCAACACTGGTGAAATGACTCAGGACTAAAATAAATACAATGTTTAATGTCAATAAAATGCGATTATTATATTGGATACTTTAAAA